>CACRXP010000166.1:1044866-1078433 GCA_902702965.1 Spirometra erinaceieuropaei
CGGGACGAGTGGGCTCCGTAACGTGTCGATATACCCGATCGCAGCCGAGAGGACAACGGACCCATGGCTCAGTGGTTAAAGCGCTGGACTTCTAACCAACAGGCAGCGAGCCCGGGCCTCGGGGTTGGGCATGGCTGGCTGATGATGGCTAACGAGCCAGAAATAACCATCTCAGTTTATCAAAAATTTCCGTGTGACGGTGCAGTGACTGAAGGGATGGCAAGGGTGGTATGGATGCGAGGGTGACCCATGGCAACCAGCATGCGGTATAAATGGCAACACGCGGAAAGGCTAGGAAGGCCGACGGTTCGACGAAAATGTCACTGGATTACTCGTCGTTTACAAAAGACTTTCATGTGGGAGTGCAGTGAATGAACGGATTGCATGGTTGGTATGCATGCGAAGGTAACGCAGGCCAAACAAAATCCGGTATGGATAGCTGCTCACGGAAACTCTTAGCGAAGTCAATGGGTTGGAGAAGATTCGCCCATAGTACTCGTCGTTCATGAAAGATGTCCGGTATGGAGGGCAACTCATGGAAAGGTTAAGTGAAGCCAACGGGTTTGGGGAAGGTTTCGTCGAAATACTCGCAATTTACGTAAGGAAACCGTTTGTGGAACCCAATGACTGAATAAATGACATCGGTGGTGTGGAGGCGAGGGTAACGCAGGCCAACCGGAGACCGGGATGGATGATAACTAACGAAAAGGTCAAGCGAAGCCAGTAGTGTGGAAAATATGTCACCGTAGTAGTCGTTGTATAGGAAAGATTTTCATGTGGGGGCGCAGTGAATGAACTGATGACATTACTGCTATCCATGCGAAGCTGACGCAGGTCAGCCGGAGTCCGGTATGGATGGCAACTCGTGGGAAGGGCTAGGTAATGCCAATAGTCAGGGGTATATGTCACAGTAATACGCGCCGTTCATGAAAGATGGCCGGTATGAATGGCAACTCATAAAAAGGCTATGCGAAGCCAACGGGTTCGGGGAGATGTCACCATAATAGTCGTAGCGTACGAATGATTTCCAGTGACTAAACGGATAGCACCGCTGTCGAGCGTGATAAAGTAACGCTACTCGTGTGGACTTCAGTAGGCAGGAATACGTAATGTGCAACCCAGTGTCTCAAACGGCGTCCCTACCATTTAAACCTGCCGAGAAAAGTAGGGAATAGCAATTGCATTATTATTTTTTTAAGGCCTCAGCCTTGAATGATAAGTCGCAAAGTGCGCGAAATCGTGACCACCTAAAAACCAGATAACGGTTACTGAAAGGATAGTACGACCATGACTCAAGTTTTGGACGCTAGATTAATTTAGACAGCGAAGAGGATGACAGATTGACGGAAAAAATTGAGGCGTGTCACAGACCAATGGGTTGTGCCAACCGAAAAAAAGTGATGACATATGGGCACTGACTGAAACTCACATTTAGGTCTGGTGTACGCTGCTTTAGAGGAATCAAAAGGGCCTATCGTTTAAACGCACTAGGGCCAACGGGAAGTAAGGACGTCGTGCACAACAGCCACTTACAATACACCAGGAAAATGATAGCAGGTGGCCAGCGATTGGTACTACCCGTCATCTCATGCTCAATCGCAGCAAATAAACTTACACAACTTACAAGAAGCTGAGTACAAACGCACAACTTTGTTGACTCGGACGAAGGCCCAACAGCTTCATGATTGTGTCTGCAACCACACGTCAACACCAGCCCTCGGGGCTCAGTGCCAGACACCCTGAACCTCAAATCTTTCACCAACACATCACTAGCTCCCGAAGCAGCTCGAAATTTCATGGGAGACATTTCTTTTTGCCAGAAGTCGCGAAGGAAGGCTTCGAACAGATCGACAAGTCTGGCGGAGACTAACCATCGAAATGCAATACGTGCAGTTCATCAAGAGATGATTAAACCACGTTGCGACCTTCGACGCATAGGAGGTTTGCCACTAAAATCCTAAGAGGACAGTCGTCAGATGAAAAAGAGGTTCAGCTCGCAAGTATGAGTAGGCATCAACAGTTCACGTTAATTGGAGCTGTAGGCAGCTAGGGTTCGTTAGAGGAGAGCCCCGATTTCTGATTCTGTGTGAGTTTCGTAGTCCCACAGTCCGTTTTAACTATGCTATCCAAACTCTCTAGAAAACGCAAACTATCTCAATTGCCAAGGTTATCAGGTCCCGGTAACGCTGGTCTCCGGAGGAAATTCCCTTGCTGGTTTTAGGCAGTTAAGTGAAATGTCTTCTGCCTCTTCAAATAATATCTTGGTAGGGCAGGGATACGTGTACCCTCTGAATTATCTTCATGCAAAGTGCCTTTTATTGTGTTAAAACAAGCATGCAGCGCATTCACAATTTTCTTTCTTTTAGATATTCAAGAGTACCACGTTGCATCTCCTAAAAGGCCCCTATTAGTAACATTCATGTGCTATATGTGGCCTTGCGCTATAGTCCGACCAATACTTCTATGATGAATTACTCTTACCAAAGCTCAGCAGCCCAATTGGTAATTTAATGCCCAGCGATAGACTGTTTCGCTCAAAATTCAAAAAACTACCCTAGCAATTATTAGAGGCTGATCATAGGTAATGAAAAATGGCCTCGTTATAGGGAACGCGTCGCATTCGTCAGACCTCCCACTCAGAAAAAAATTATTGCAGTGCTCTCTGTAAGGGTAATTACAACGTCATTTGCGGCCGTTTCGATGAGTTCATTTGCGTATCAGAGTAGGCTCATGACAAACTACACGCGAACTGGGGGTAAGATAAAAAGGCTTTGACACATGTGCTTGTTTAATACCACGTAAATGGTTCGCAAGTCGCCTGTCTATGACTAACAAGCTACACTAGCTTGTAAATGATGCACTTGAACCCCGTCTGCTAGGAATGTCTTAAGGTACCTGTTGGCATCCTAGCAACTCAACTAACGTAGATACGGCGGCAGCTGGGGTCCAACAGATTTAAAGTCGAGTCGGCGGTGGACTGCAGAGGTTAGGAGGACAATGACAGCAAAATGTAAGAAACTCGACAGTTTAAAACCAAGTTGTACCGGATCGCCCAAAGCCTACAATTTCCGCCAGCGGCTGGTGGTCCGGAGTACGGCCATGGAGAGCGGCAAGCAGGTGAGTGGGTGTGGGCCAAGCCTCGAGAACCAGGGCGCCGGCCCCCTCCGACATGACAAAACCCTGGCGCTGACTGTCGAAGGGACGTGAGGCGAGCTCTGGTTGATCATTATAGCCCACAGCCAGGGCCCGGATGCGAGAGAAGGCCGCCAACGTCCAAGGCAAGACACTGGCCTCACAACCGCCAGCAACCACCATATCGGCCTCACCGTACTGAACTGGAGGACAATGCGTAGGCGTTTATAGACCGAAAGGTAAGAATAAGGAAATTAGTAGGAGAATAGACAAGTCCCAGGTTTTGAGAAATGCCCTCACGTTGTATTTCAATTTACGACTGAGCTTTTCCTGTGGTCTAAACTTGGACTACGATAGATGGTTGACGATCATACCCAGAAAGGCCTGATAATGAGTTGAGTTACCGGATGTTGAGAGGCGTTCGCCGAGGACTGGCTTACAATTTTAGCCCGAAGTTATTAAAGGAAACTGGAGAACGACAGTATAGAACAGAACATGCATGATAAAATCGTCATGTACGGAAGATACGCAACTTTCTGGAAAATTGAGGGTGAAAATTATCTGTTTACTCTACGGAAGGTCACAGTATTCCGCTGAGTTGTTCACATACAAATCGGGATCTTGCCATGCAGTTAAAGGTGGAATACGTACATAAGCAGTAGTTTAGTAACTCAATCGCGTGCTTCCTTTCAAAAGATTTTCCCTCATCGTCGTACTTTCGTTCCAGTAGGTCAGTGATGACTATTATGGCCAACTACTTAGGGATAGAGGTGAAAAAAGAGACGACGTCAAAGGATACCATAATCTCATCGGGGGCTATTGTCACCCCTCGGACTTTTTCCAGGAAGTGCTTTGAGGACGCGGCTGTGTGTAGAGGGACGCTCAACGATCGTTCTTACGAAACTCAGTCGTTCCGTTGTGCCTTACGGGCTCTCTCTCGAGCCCAACCAGCAGTCGCACAACGGCGCATGATATAGGCAGAATGTTATTACCGACAAAGACAAGGGAGACTGGAATGCCCATTTCTGGCTTATTAGCCGCCGTCAGCCAGTTATACCCGCTGTGGGACTGCTGGCCGGGCTCAAGAGTCCGGCGAATTCTTCTGACAAACCAGCTATGCACGACACTGCGCGCCAGCACCTCGGTTTCGACAACCACTCCCTTTCGTTCAAAGACAGCTGCGTAAGAACTCTACCGGTGAGTAGAAACCCACTGCACCGAGCCACCCGAAAAGAAGGTCGAGGTTCAGTTCCTGAGGAAACTCTTCACCATTAACGGCTACCCTAGAAGTTTCGTCGAAAAATGCAGGCGAGAAACCCGGGGAAGAAAACCGAAGGGGCAGCCGAAACCGAAGTGCTGGCGCGCAGTGCCTTACTTAACTGGTGTGTCAGAAGAATTCGCCAGACTGGTGAGCGAAATTGGGATCGGCGTCGCTCACAAACCTGAAGCAACAATCCGCCGGCAACTCATGAACCCCAAGAAGTCTAGAGAGAGCCCGTAAGGCATAACGGAACGAGTGAGTTCCGTAAGAACGATCGGTGAGCGCCCCCTACCATTATATATGTATATATAGCGACCGACAAAAAACGGGAAAATGAGTGGCTGTAAATATCCTGGTTATCTATTCCGACAGAAATGGAGTTCGGATTCCGCCGTGTCGTGTCAAAATATGTGCCAGCACCATAGTATGTAACTAAACGAACCGTAAAATTCAAATTAAATGCCCCAGTTAACTTAAACAGATCATGTTATTTACAATTATGCCCGGAAAAAGCCAACCGAAGTCGACGTAGTGTCCTGACCCCGTGGTGCACGTAATCTTGCTAGGTGTGATTCCAACAGTGGGAAGTAAAATCCAGTGAAAAAGAAGAGACAAGTTCTCAATTATGGCAGTGATATCCCAACAAAGCGTCTGCGTGGAAGTTATTTTCGCGCCCGCCCTTAAATGTATTTTAAAGTACCTCACACCTCGGTGACAACTAAATAAAAGTTATAGTACAGTAATCTGATCTACCCGACAAAAATAAATAGTAATAATGCCAAGGTAAATTTAAATGGTGGGTTAGTTATAGCACACTCTTGTTGAACAACATGCAAATGCCAGAACGTGAGGCTTACGCATTTTCCGTACGCTACTGAAGGTTGGAAAAGTAGTAGTTCAAGAACTTAATTGCGATTTATTTCCAAAAGCGAACACGGTGAGGCATAGTGACCTATCTGGCGGACGGAAGTGAAAGATCAACCAATAAGCATGATCCGAGTATAAAATGACAGAAACCTACTCATTCGGTAGGCTTCCCCCACCGAGTGCAGGCCCGAGGCACAGGCGGTGTTGACGGACATGGTTGGTCCTCGAAGACCCCAGGCCCGGCTGATGTGGCCCACGGGCATGTTGGGCAAGGTTCGAGGCAGAACGTGCGCCCCCATGCCCCTGTAGCCCTTCTTTTGCATGAGACACAAGGAGTTCACAATCTCCTCCACACCCTCGAGACCTGCGCTGAAATAAGTTCCTAGGGGTGGGGTAAGAGGAGAGAGGGATTTAGAATTCACGCTGCGCGAACTGTTGTGAAAGACCAGCATGATGTCGTGTTAGTATCCTTACAGGCCAGTAAGTTTAGCAGAAAACAGTATACAGGGCTGTCAGCAAGGAGCCTTGGTGTGGTTCCTCGTCCGAATGTGACATAATTTGGAAAGCAGTTCGAGTATATGAACGCTAAAAATGTGCTGCATTTATCCGAGAACGCTAAATTGAGCGTAGTTTCCCACACGGCCCCTTAGAAGGAGGAGAGAATTGATACCAAATATGCATGCTTACTGAGCCTGATTACTGCGACAGATGCACGTAGATTTAAACCAAACCCAAGAAACAAGAGCGCTCACGCATTCCAGATGTAATTTAAGGGAGTTTACTAGTTCTTAGCCCTCTCTTCTTAGCTTTTATTGAAAAGAGCATGTCCAAGGATGGTTGGATGCAGAACATTTCACGGGAACGATAAAACACCTAAAAGTTTTTCATGTTTTCAGTTTTAACGCCATATTCCTTTATGTAGACGACCGAGTGGCTCCTTCTCACTCACAGACGTTCTACCTATCTTGCCCAAACTTGACGCTTGCGTGGCCGGATCTTATTTCGCAGCCGCACCTGCAGTAGACAGGCCCCAGCCGCCTGGTATACGGGACCGGTGGTAGCAGGGGGCTTAACACTAACACCTAACCCCTAGCACTAACCCTAACAGGTACGGCTACGAAGTAAGATCTTACCGCTTGCGTTTTAAAACACATGGTTAGATCAAGTCAATTGGGCTCTATTGTCCTGTACCGACGTGAGCGGTCTCTGCTCTCAAGTTCCTGAAATAAGGTCGTTTTACGCTCTTGTCATCCCGGTACCGTCGGGAATCGATCAAAAGCCCAGCTCACACGTTGTTCTGGTGCAGGTACGCAAACGACAAGTAATAACAACGCCCACACCACAATCATAAAATCAAGGGATGTACAGTTGGTATAGCAGATCACATAAATATAAGCTTTATAATGAACCACAGTTTCAAAAGAGCAAAAGAATGGTGCTCAGTGCACATACTCCGATGCGCAATCAAAAACTTTCAGTTATTGGGGAAAGTAAAAAAAAGAAAAGTTCAGGGTTATCAGAAAAGGTCAGGAAATCACCAAAGAAATGTCGATAAAAAAAAGCGTGTCGTTATGCAAGTCATGAACAGAACCAAGACAATGAATTTGAGGTTGTTCCACATATGCGCATCAGAACCTCATCTGGAAGTCAGTATGACTTCGTTGGTCCTATACTCATATTCCTCTCTAATCCCCCCTAAGACGGCATTAATTCGAAAAACTGACGCCCAGCAGTCGAGCGTGACCCCTGGCTGTGGATTAATCTAGACGTTTAACACGAGACCAAGGGTTGGTTCGTTGAAGGCAACAGGGACTCTTACTGTGCCGCAAGCGTACGGCCAACTTGTGCGTCATCTGGATTACAGTAGGGGATAGTTCCGTGCCATTGTGGTTAATCTCTCACCACACCCATTTATTTGCCACCCAGCGTGGTGTGGTTGGGGACGCATGACTACTTACACATGATGCGAGGCATTCTAGGAGGCATAATCGACGGTTAGTTGAAGAATAACCCCTGATGCTATAAATGAAATAAGTCAGCAGTTAAGGATTCTGCTGCTTGTGTAACCGGACCATCCCAGAAAACGGCTGCGCAGGACCACCTATACTGCTTCAGCGGATGTCGTGAGTGTGAGTGAAAGCGGTCGGCATCAACCAGGGTTCAGCCAGCGCTTCTAACGACCGCTCACTCATAACAAACCATGACCCGGCCGGTGGCTTAATGGTTGACGGTTGAAGCCAACGAGCGAAACCATGCCCAATGCTTACACAAATTAGATGAGTATGGGCGAGGGGATAATTTAGATTATGATTGCCCCCAATCTGCCTGAAGGACAGCTTGTGAACGTTTAGAGATCTGAAGAATAATTAGTTAGCATCTGCATATAATGAAGCAGATGTCTGTCGGGTACAACTATAACAAGTCACTGGTAGACGTGGCGACAAATTCACCGGTAAAGGAGAATGAATTCATCCGCGCACCTGCTCTACAACTTGCCCGGTCCTCGGTAGCGAAGTTGCGATGCGAAAGCTGATCAAAGGGAGGGAGCCAGCCGGACTGCTGTAGAGCCTCATGCGCGGCGACAATGCCGAGCATACTCGTCCTTGACATGGCCTGTCGATCGAGCTGTCTTTCAAGACCTCTCAGAGATGCTTGTTGCTCCACAATACGACTCACTGTCTGCTCTAGCACGCCTGGAGGAAGCGTGCCAGCGACGCGACATGGACCAAGGAGATCTTCACCTGAAGGTAGCACACGCGTCATCTTTGATTTTTAAAAGAATGGGTACCTGTCAAGCGCAAGAAAAGTTCCAGGCGGTACGTGCATTACCTGTTAGCCCGCGAATACCGCACTCATTTTTGAGAAGGCGTGTCCAATTGCTTTGCACACCAATTCCCAGGCATGTGACCAATCCCAGCCCAGTGACAACAACCCTTCGAGAATGACGTATAGCCATCAGGGTTGGGAACTTAGGAGACAATTTGCTCAAGCAGTTTGACACGTATGATAATGCTTAAAGGTGAAAGAGGCAAGGCTTAAAGTAAAATCAAGTTAATTACGGCACATCTGCAGGTTAAAAGACGAAGAGATGAATAAAGTGCCCGGTGAACCATATCAGGATGATGAGCTGTCACCAGAAGGCTAAAAGCAGTCTGAGTCATAGTGGCGGAGCTCTAAATGCTAGTTGGCCGGCAATTATCTACCGTCAGTCACTTTCTTAAGGACCTATATGTGACCCGTCGCACGTCAGCTCTCTGAGTCGATAGGCGCCTGGGAGAGGGAAGAGTGAGGCCAACTATGAGGACTCCATTCCTACGAAACTTGAGCGCATCCGTCATTATAATAAATCTAACGCACTAAACGTTGTGTTGCTTAGACGTTTCCAACCGACTATACAAATTAATGCCCGAAGTTAGCGGTATGCGCGTGGAGTGACTGACCGATGAACTGAGTTCTATCTAATTACCCCTTCTTGACATACCCTTAAACGCGATCTCAGGATGCCAAAACCTGGTGTTGCGTGTGGCACGCGTATGCGGGTTGTTCCAATCTGTCAGTCACTTGCCCCCAATCGCCGCATCAGAGACCTTTCCAGCTCCGCCTGGGATGGGGAAATGAGAGTGAGGTCGACTCTGGGGGCCCCCGTTCCCCATGGCACTTCAACGTATGCTCCTGGCCGCAAGTAGTCTGAGGCGCCTTTAAATCATCACGGTGCGCTTAAAACCATGGTCAGAGAATTTGTCAACTGACGGAATAATTCGACACTGGGGAAGGAGAGTCTGGCTGTAATCGTGCCATAATGTAGGCTCTATGGCATTCCCGCTCAGTTGGGATTCGGGCCGCCTCCCTTGTTCCCTGTGAAACCCTGGTCCATCGTGTGCGGACCAGGAGTGTAGCACGCGCAGACGGGCTGTTTAACTTCGTCAGCCACTGCACCTGATCTCGCCTCTGGCCTTCTTGACTGTTTTGACAAGGGGCTCAGGTGGGTGCGGCAGAAGTTGCGCAAGTATGCTATCACTGTAAACTAATTCACGCGCAAGTCACCCCTTCCCCTCCCCTGCGTTCATCTTGCTGTGGCGCATACGGTGAACATACTTGTTCACAACGGTCGAACTGTCAAGGATCGGGCGACTGTACCGGGTCATTTCTTTCACATGGTTGCTAGCTCCCGTTACGGTCTACAGTACTGACGCCGCCAACCTCGCGGTGGAGGGGACGGAGGACGGTCGACGAGTAAACGACCGAAGCAAACTGCCTTGCTGGAGGATTTTCCCGAATAGAGTCACAGATGAGAGCTGTGCGGACCTCTCGGTCTACAGCAACATCCGCTACTTGGCTGCAACAACAGCTTAGGCATGGGTACCCTAAGGCCTCCATCGACGGACATCTAGAACCACATGTGAGAGTGGTATGGTCGCAGGGGCAGCATTTGATGAAAAATCTAGTATTAATTAGACTAAATACATACGAATGACATATACGTTTCGGCCACAAACAAATCAGGTGCTTAAAACCTAGATTGCCTCCAGCTAGCAATATTACTTGCGACCAAGATGGTTGAGCTATGGTCCAACAGCTAAGATGTCCATCAGAATTCAATGATGAACGGCCACACCGTTTTGACGGATCAGAATTGTGCCAATTCAGCAAGCGTGTGATTTGCTAACCTACTTCCTCTTCTGGCAGGAAAGGGGTCCTTACTATTCTTTAAAACAGAAACGACCTCCACATTGCGCCAGTTCGCCAGTTTAAGTCCAAATCGCAAGAAACGCGTAGTATGGTTAGAACTACATACTCGGAACATCACCTTCTCACCAACACCACTGGAAAGATGAATACAGCACGAGAAGAACTGTGTCTTATAAGTCAACTCGAAATCAATTGAATCAGTCGAATGCTAGTTTGGGATTTGAGTAGCGGCCGGGATAGTGCCGTCGCTACATAGGGATACAGTGATATAGGCTACGTCGGAGAGTCGTAATTTTAGGACGTCAAAATATCTGTAAAAAGAGACATCGCGGGCGATAGTTAATTGCAGGAGTTCAAACTTGTGGACATCAAGACATGGTGTAACCCGAAGGCGTCACCAGTTGGGCGCCACGTATCAACCGATCAACACATCATGGGTTAAGAAGCTAGGAGCTGGCTACACCATAATAAACCTGACTGGCTACGGGTCCACTATCAGAATACATTGTCAACATATGTTCGTGGTGGTGATGGGAACCCTTGTTCATAAACAGCTGGTTCCTGCCAGCGAAGCTCGTCAGCCTTTCCCGATCGTCGAACCGACAACCAAGTCCATGGCAACAAAGTAGATGGTTGTTTCACGAGCTGTCCGGGCCAGTCCGGTCATTTCTATCGCCGGCAACAGTCAGGATATCAAAGAGAGTGGCAGCTGGACTCTACAGCTGCTAGTAAAGGGTATCTTTACTGTCCGTTGGCAGTTGGTTTGCGGAAGACTAGAACGGCGAGCATGTTGGTAAAGTTTCAATTCAGCAATACGTGTGACAGCCAATAACAAACTCTCTTCCATCATACAATATTTTATTCATTCGTTTGGAAGAGGACATCAAGCCGTGTCCGTGAAGACTGTCGTTAAGATAGCTGCAATAAATGGAAGAAAGGTAATTTGTCCGGTGAATCTAGCTCCTGAGGACTGAAATCCGGGATTAGAACTTCTGAGAGGTGGCAGGCATCCACAACATATTGGTGAAAACTGAACACCTCCAGCCCCTAGAAACCATAGTCGACAAATTCGCAGATCAAACATCCGATAATTTAATCCCGCTGAATAGTTCAGTCTACCTACTATTCACTCGAATCATCGGACTGGGGCTGAGGAATGTGTCAATTGTTGCAGATGCCACAGCACAGACCATAACAGTATGTTCAGACACTGGTTTCTCAAAGTTCATTCGTAATGTTTGATGCACAGAGGTCCAAGACGCCAGTCGGTTTGTGCGAAACAACTGACTCGCCCTTTAGGAGATGGCGTCGGGAGATCAGGTTGAGGTGCCTGAGTAAATGCTTGGCGGCAGGGAAGTCGCACATTCGGACGAAAGGGAGCTTGCGAAATCGTTTCAAAGTTCATTTTGCAGGACTAGGATGAGTCCTCGACTGAGGGGATTGAAGCGACCCAAGTGTCTTATTTATTGCTACCAACACAAGAAGAGAGGTTCTGCAAACGATGACAGTATCGACGTCTCAATCATAATGCTGCTAAAATCTGTTAAATAAGCAACGATCGAAAATATTAAGCGTGCTTTCCTGTCAAAACATAAAATTGCCTAATTCCGCTATTAAAGAAAGCAGGCATCACGGGTTGCACTTGAGCATCGGCCATAAAAGGCATTTCTCTGTAAGAGTTAAAAAGTAGGTTACTGATAAGAGGAAGAATGTGTACAACTTGTTCGGAGAGGTTGCTAATAGAAGATAACATTAGGACGGTCTTTGATGGGTTGCTATTTAAAGGGGTCTGGGTGCAATAATGACAAGGGATAGGTCGACAAACCCCTACATGGGGATAAACATTTACAAAGATGGGTGTAAATCGAAACTGCCGTAGAAAGTCAACACGAGACGTAGTATGAAAGTCCTTAACCGCATATGCTAAAGAGGGCCGTTAGTCCACTTTCTCCTCCACGATCTGCTTTATCTGTTCCTCTTTGTAGGCAGCCCATATTACGCATATAAGAACAGCGTGAACGGCCAAAACGGCAATGACGGCCGACCATACGTACGTCGAGTTGTCCGCGAAGTGAAACGTATCTAGGAATGGCAGAAGTAAAAAGTGGGGTGGACGACGAAACTCACTTCTAAGGACTTGTTTAGCGGCGAAGTAAGAAAATATCGGTATCACAAGCATACAGACCATGGAAATTAGAAGTGTACGAGGAGTTTTGTAGGTGGTCGAAATCATTCCTCTAAAACGAAAAGAGATCTAACAGATAAACACGAAAAGGCCGTCACCAAGAGTCTAAAATGTGTTACAAAGCTAGTATAGGATTATAGAGCGGTCTCACATTGGTATGGGTAAAGAAAGAAGAAAGGTTTGACTTTTTACTACTATGCATTTCGGGGACTTAGGAATACCCGCCTTGCCCTCCTGTGCAGCTGCGGAGAACACGGTGCGTCAAGAAGGGGTACGGTCAGACGCCACTCCTATAGCTACGACGACTGTCAATTAAACGACTGTAAACCCGTCGACTGAGGCCATGCGGCGCAAGACCGTCAGTGAGGGATGGATGACTGTTGTTAATGTCAGGTTTCAGCATTTTAAAATATAACTGTTGGCTAGGTGGTCGGAATCTGAAGTGACTATCCCATAAATGGATTACAGTTTGCGAGAGAACGGTTGGTAAATGACCTTAACTGCCGCCTAATGTGAGAAGCCCGAGCAGAGAGCAAACATATTTCAAGCCACAAACCAGTTGTGGTCGGGTGGTACGGCGATGTCAAACGCGTCACCATCCAAAGAACTGCGTGTCCACGAGCTTCTATGAGGTCAGAATAATCGGTCACTACCAAAAAGAGCAGTGAGATCCATTTCTTTGTCATAATATCGAAACAAACAGGTGTCCTTCGTTGACAAGGAATAAAGGCAATCCAAGAGCTCTACCGTTAAAACCCTGGTTACTTACCTAAACCACAGTTAGCATTGGTCAAAGACAACACCGGTCAAAATTATTCGTATGGTCAGTAAGGTATAATTCCTCCTAACATCAAAATTGCGCCAGGAGACTGGAGTCCAGTGGCTAGTAATGGTCTCCTAACTATCTGCCACGTCCACACAGGACGACGATATTAGCTGATTTTCTGGCCATGATGGAGCTAATAGGATGGTCGAGGCCAACGCAAGCATTCAAAAAGCACTAGTTAATTTGGTATTAAAGCAGCAGGAGGACCCTTCTTTGGACTGACATCATTGTGGACAAGCATCGGACAAGCGCATTCCTCGAACTTCGTCCAATGTGTTGGTATAACAGAGAAGAAACATAATTTGGGTCCAATGTTCGAAACGCGAATGCGCCTGCGTATCCTGGCGCCCATGAAAGTTAATCCATTCCAAAAGCTCGATGCTCACAGAAATTGATCAAGGAAATCATCAAATACTTTCACACGGACTCTTTATCGGACGGCCGTGACGTTAAGTCGTACGATGGGAGTGAGGGGTAAGTCCGATTGAAAAAAGCTATTCCTAGGGCTTTACTGCAGGAACGAAATAAAGGGTTGGACATCAGATAATGATGGTTCGACCACCGCAGGCAACGACGTTTGTCACGCGTCCCATGCGGTGGGCATAGGAGGATGACTCGCGTGGGGATTAGTCTGTAGTTTGGCGGACCTGCGCAGCACCTACCGCACTCTTTCCTCCCCCACCCATTCGCTCTTATGGCAAGACGATCAAAAGTGGACTCTAGCGCAGTAGTTCATGAAGCTAGACGGTCCATATACGCATGCCACGCGCACGGTCTGGGCCCCGCAACGTGTGCTCGACCTCCGGGAGGAAGCCCGTAACCCACATCATTGAGAATGCCATAGAGGTCACGCTAAGAAGCCGCCGCAGTCTGGCTGAGGCGAGAGTTATCTCTTTAATGGGAAGGCTTCCAAACCACAACTGTTAGTGCGTCTTGATAGGCTCGGGTGCGTCAAAGTTATTATAGTGAGGAATGCGCTGGTGTCCTTAGAATGTAGTCCCTAGTGCCGGCTCAACTCTTTCCTTTCCCATGTACTAATCGACCGTCCGAGTCTGTCAGTCAGCTAGTGGTGGGACTAAGCGCAGTGGCCGACTCCGCATGAAGGCCTACGTCTAGGCGTGCCAGCGCACCCCTTCACATGTACGACTGCAGTTAGGAGATCGCACGGACTCTACACTGTCTTACTAACACGTGCCGTAGGCCAAGCTGACTCCTGCTTGGGTTCAGTGTGTCTGCAGTACAGTGCACGGACAACATTTTTGGTAGCACTTGTCAGCTTGTAGGCGATGTACAGCGAGGTCGGATAGCCGAAAACCCTAACTTGATTGCATCGTATCGTCAGACGGCACGGAAGTTGGGACGGCCGAAACCGAAACTAACAAAACACTGCGTCAGAACTGGGCCGTAGTTCCGCTGTTGGCGACAAAAAAGCTCCATCAGTTATTTTAGCATTCACTGGTGCACAATTTGGTGGTTGTTGGAGCTGGTAAACCGAAGGTCGACCCATCTCTTATTTCAAGACATGCGTAATTGTTGCGCTGGTGTGAGTACTTTGCAGAATCGTCCAAGTTACCTCTGGATGTGTAGACGTGACCCTCGCCGCCACAAAGCACCTCTGATACGGACATTCGAGTGGCTATCCGGCGTTTTCAGAATGACAGGAATAAAGTTTATGAAAACTTTTTTACGCAAGTTCTGAAAGTCTTAGGATCTTTTAGAGAGAATGGTAAAACGAATCTGCTATCCTGGAGCGAAGCAATGACGTTCTGTCTCCCTTCTTAAAGAAAGGAGGCAGGGCGAAATGCCGAAAATACAAAGAAATCAGGTTATTAAACGTCGCAGCGAAGATCCTTGCGAATATTCTACAGAAACACTACTGCTCTCCACGTGAACAAAGGCAGGGAAAGGCCCAAGGAGATTTCGCCTTCGCAGATGCTACCGACCAGATATTCGTGATGAGAGAAGCACGACAACGGCAATATCGTTATCAGCGGAAGACAAATGCCTGCCTCCCTGATTTTACCGCAACGTCCGACTCATTTAACCAGTGCTCTTTGAAAAGTCATGAAGGCTGATGCTGGCCTCGTAACTCGGTGAAAGTAGCCGAGAGAGAATATCCATTTATGCACACTTAATTTGAACCCTATGGTAGAAAGGGAACGCTGGAGCCCGGAAAGGTTGGGTGGCAGGTGTGGCCAGATCTAACGGGTGACGTCAAAGGCCTCAATGACGCATGAACGCACCAAATGCGCGCTTCGGTTTCAGTCGGCTCGGTCGGACGACATTCTGCCTACGCCTCTAACATGCGCTGCTATTCGCTCTTTTCGCTCAAGTCTATCACTCTTATGGGAAAGAGCGCTGCACGCCTGCAAACCAATCGATTCACGGGTTCGATTCTGGTGAGACAATTCAAACTCGAATCCTGATGCCTTCACGAACGAAGGCGAAAGTTCGAGTCCTAGGTGTATGTATAAGTGAGGAAGGCTGGTGCCTTGTTATTAGGGAGGGGCGGCATGACGTCGGACGTACGATATGACGGCTTGGTACGAAAAAAATCGATCCCAGAATCTTGGATCTAATAGTCGTACATTTTATGAAATGCACAGAACACAGCAATGTTAACAGTCGGTCAATTCTTATTAAATAACGCGGTCCTAATAGCAAGCTAGCTCGCAGCGAGCTCGTGCGTGTGTTGTAGCTAGGACGGTAGTAAGCACACGAGATGGAGAGGATGAACAAATATGGATGTAAGAGTCAGAACGAGAATACCTTATAACAGGGCTTTATTCATCTTACACCTGACGTACTGGGACAAAAACGAGAAATAGGAAAGTAGTAGATAAGATGGAATTTAGCCAGGGGCGTATGTCAGCATGACAGTATGCAAGGGGTAGCGAGGCTTCAGTGAGCTCGTGAGTTGACTGGTTGTCAGGTCCGCTTCGTTGGCCTTGCGAGGGGCGCAAGCGATCGCGTGCATTTGCACTTGCTTATCGATTGGCTCTGGTGCTAGATTGTACCCACGCTCTCCCTGGCGCCACTTCCTGCTCTCTCTCTCTCTCTCTCTCTCTCTGTCACGTTGGAGTGCGCACTCCATGCCTAATCGCCCCCTTTTTGCCTAACGGTTGTTTTTCGCCTTTTAGTTATAAGTATGTTGGATTGTGTTAGCAGTCGGAATCGCCGACGTCACGCACGTAGGGAAACACAAAAATAATACGAAGGATCAAAGAAAAGGTGAGGGAAATGTCGTCGTCGGACACATCATCTTTGAGTTCGTTAGACAGCTTCACTTACGATTCTGATCCCCCAACTACTTATGATGACGACAGCTCTTCTACTGTTGACTCCCCTCATGTCTCTACGTACGAAAATGGTCAGTCAACGGCGAATGTACCGGAAAAGGAGTCGGGAGTACGTGAAACTTTGCGTAGGTGGGCTTTACGCTCACAAACGCCACACTTTCATCTGAACGACTTGATGGTATTGAGACCGTTGTTGCCGAATCTCCCAGATGACCCACGAACTCTGGTGGGCGCGGCAAACTTCTCTTCATCGGCAACGGCAAAGGGCAGCGGTGAGTGCTTTCATTTGGGTCCTGTAAGTCAGCTGAACGGCCAGTTGCTAGAACGGATGAGGACTTCCTATCCGCTGTTGATGACTGCCACCGCGTGGGTATATCACCAATATTAGCATGAGACGCTGCATCCGTTGCATTTATTTTACCTAGGAGTTATAAAAAGGCTGCCGAACCTGTGGCTGCGTAGCCCTAGGGATATTGAGTACAGGTTGTCAGCATCAGCAGTTTGAACTATGAATATTAAGTTAAATGCGCCGAATGCCTACATTTCGCGACAGTTTTTGCAGCGTGCTAGGTCATTAAAATGACATGGGCACGTGGAAGGGCCCGGAACTGCGCCAGTTCTTGCTGTAAACGGGCGTACTCCCCGTAAGTTTTGGAAGCCCTTCCTATTACTATCCACTGCAATACTCGTTTAGTACGCTCACGTTCGTGCAGGAAATCGACTCTCTTCCGTAGTCCTTTATTGCGAATGTTTGTGGATAGATTTTCCTCGTTATACGGGAAGGCTGAAATATGCAGTGTTCACAGCACTACACTTGGCAGACGATGTTTCACGACATGGTCTGTTTGACAGTTTCCCCCCCCCCACACTTTGAAAGTAACCTTAGTAGACTAATGCGCTTGCTTAGGAAACCGTCGCAACTACTGCAACAAATAGTGCGCATACTAGCCGAATTGCAGTGTGTGCCACGCGACGTTTGCCTTCCTGCAGAGTGGACGTGCAAGCAGCAACATGTGGACGATCAACTACCACTGCGGGGTGGTGCATTTTTGAAATTTAAATGTGTTCAAAAAGGTAACCTTGTAAGCTAATTAGTATTAGGAATTTAGTACGTTATGTCTCAGGTGAGATGAATTGGTTTACGTCCAGTTTTGTAACGTTGGAGACTATTTCGATTATCCCAAGGGATGGGAGGACTGAATGAATTCAGTCGTCGAACACCAAGTATTTCAAGTGTAGATTGCAGACTGACATTCACAGCTGTCCTTTGTCGTTCACAGCCTTGACTTCCATCACTAATTGAACAAGATGATGAGAAGTAAGGTATAGCGCGCGGGTGGGCAAATTCTATAAGGAATGGAGAACAAAATTTTGGTGAGCTGCGCGGCAGAGCTCATGCCTGATATTAAAGTCGAAAAAATACAGCAACGAAAATTTCTACACATTATTCATAAATATTTCCAAAATAACCATTCGTCTGCCTCACAGTGTTCGTGAGCTCGATTTTTGTTTCGAAATACTCGGGAGAGGCAAATGCACGGTAAAACAAGTTAACTGTATAAGGGAAACGACAACAGTCGTATAGCGGGTGGTATCATATTAGAAGTAAGGGATAGACTTTAAATACTTATTTGATGTGTAAAGTGCAGCTGCCTATTATTCGCAACGACCATGTATCTCGGCATGTCGATATCAGAAATACATCGACAACGTGGTCAAAGTCAATATCAGGACGATATACACATCGGGACGCGTCGATATCCACGCCATATCTCGTCGACATTGTACAAGGGGAGGTGTCCTGCACAACTGTCGCCTTTCCTGCTCGAGTTTTAGTCTTTTAACCACAGACCAACAGTTTGGATTTCTTTCTCGCATAGTTCCTTTTGCACTTCAGTGCATTCAGCCACTTACTTTTTCTTAATTTTTTGTCTTCTGCAGTTCTTTCTGGAGTTTATCTTATTAACTCTTTCATAAAAAGCTTATTAAAAATTTTAATTTTAATGAGGGAAGGATGAGCGAACGCCCTTTAACCCCTGTCTGGGAAACGTCGTCGATAAGTTAAGAAGTTGGAAAAGAGATTGCTTACACAACTGCGCGTCAAAAGTGGGCGGCATACCGCTGGTCATTAACTACAAATAGTGTAACCTCATGAAACGTCGGTAACTGGTTGTATGGATATATGTGTGGCTGGTAAGCGAGAAACTTGATGTGTGTCGATTTTGCAACGAAATGAAACAGTACAGAGGAAGGGAATAATATATTTGGGCAGGGTGTTCCACGTTGCACCACTTTGTTACTTGAGAAAAGTTCGTATCCATGGATCCTTGCATTACCTGTGCGTCTTTTTAAGGAATGACCACGCAAAGTGGGCGTCCTAGCTTTAGTAAAAAATATCACTGAGTAGAGAGCGACAATCCGGGCCATATATAATGCTGATGTATAGTTTGCGATAACCTCGTAGTTGTCTTTATAAAATATGCAATGCACCAGTAAAACTGATGGAATCCCTATTTAAGTCCTCTAGGCAAAAATACCTTTGCTTATATCCATGTTCGTGACGGTGTGGATATTCCTCGTCCCACCATCGGGGCGCCAACACTTCTCTAACTTCCGCCGTCAGTCTCCTTCTGCTGCAGAAGTAGTCCAGTGACCTTTATTTGCAGCTGCATGCGGCGCTACGCTCTCCACCATTTTTAATACAAGCATGTTACAATCGCCTCCCACCGGATTGATCAGTTAAGTGAGTGACACTATTTCTTTCTTACATTGTTTATCGGTCTTCTGCAGCCCCTTTCTCTATAAGCGGTTTTGCTTTAACGGAGGATGAGAACATTTTTCTACGCCATTTTCCTAAATGCGCTCGTTAACGTATTTGACGGCTCAGCTAAGCATACTTCAAGGAAACCAGACGATCAAGTTTGCTCTACATGACCGAATCTGAGCCATAATCAGTGGCTCCGCGAAGCTAGGCTTTGCCCAGCGGCCACATTCTGGTAACCGCCTCGACCGGCGGGCTAGGCCAGGTGAGGACATCCTCGTGTGCATTTCCACACACGGTAATCTCAGCTCCGCTGGGCGGCCTTGGCATTTCCGAGATGAGGCTCCATTTGGAACGCCGTAGGAGGCCAAAAAATAAGTGAGCCCTTAGGTAAGCGAAAGTTGCTATGTTGCATGTGGTTTCTCTTATTCTGGATTGCTTGCTCTCTGTGTGCTCGCTTGAGTTTGTTCTTATTGAAAGATCGTTGCCGTTCTGCTAACTTTCCTCCGTTGCCTATGTTTTCTCTTATTCTTGATTGCTTGCTCTGTGTGTGCTTGTTTGTCTATGTCCTTACTGTAAGCTAAATGTCGTGCTGTTAAAGTTGTCTACTCACGGTTTATAATTCAGCGACCAGCTAACTTAGAGAGGGATGGAAAAGCTCTGCTTCCCGTCTCTCCAACCTTCCCCCCTCAAGTCCTACGATGTTGTTGTAAGTAGACTCAGTCTAACTCGGTCGCTTTCTCATTAAACAGAAGTCGTGGCCCATAGTGGAGTTCGGCAGCTGTCGGGGATAACTGATCAGCCTTATTAGAGGAGAGCACTGCTCACGCCCGCGAGGGGGAAGCGCCTAGAAAAGGTGCGTTATACAAATGCTGGGGACCCCCGCCGTCTGCAGGCTGACCGTGGCCTCAGACGAAAAACACGGTCGAACCACTCAAACCAGAAATAACACACTCTTTTCCCCCTCCTCCGCCTCCCGCCGACCCACTCGCCAGACTGGTAGGGTAAGTCCACTTACTCTGACAGCCTGGGATGTTCGTTCCCTTTTAGACAATCGGAGAAGAAATCGACTGGACGAAGAACGACGTCTGTGGCTCAGAAACTAGCGGCTACATGGTGGGCATCGCTGCACTTAGCGAAACCCGCTTCTCCAAGCAAGGCCAACTGGGGGAGATGGATGCCGGCTACACCTTCATCTGGAGCGGTCGCCCCAGGGCAGAGCGACGAGACGCGGGTGTCGCCTTTGTCATTCGGAACAACATTGTGGGACGACTATCCTGTCTGTCGCAGGGGACCATCGATCGCCTGATGAGCCTCCGCCTGACTCTCCGGGGAGGCAAATTCGCCACAATCGTCAGCGTCTACGCCCCACCTATGACCAGTCCTGGCGAGGCGAGGAACAAACTCTACGATGACCTGCATGTCCTCCTGGCGACTGTGCCGAAGGAAGATAAGTTGTTTGTCCATGGTGACTTCAATGTCCGCGTCGGCACAGACAAGGAAGCCTGGAGAGAAGTACTGGGTCCCCATGGTCTCGATTGTTTTAACGACAATGGACTACTCCTCCTACGAACCTGCGCAGAACACCGACTTATCTTGACCAAACCTTCCGCCACCCGATGCATGAAGAAGGCCACCTGGATGCACCACCAGTCGCGACAGTGGCACCTGCTGGACTATTTCCTCGTTCGGATGTGAGACCTCCGGGACGTGTAAGTGTCAATGGAGATTCCGGAAGCCGACGAGTGGACCGACAATCGTCTCGTCATCTCCGAGATGCGAATTCGTCTACAGCCTGGCAGGGGACCTCATTGTAATCGACCCACAGTTAAGCTGAACATTGCTCTGTTGTCTTTGCCTGCTTACCATCTCCATTTCAGCAGCAAACTAGCTCAGCGCTTAGAAACCTTCCAGTCGACGCCGCCATCGAGAACGTCGCCGGTGACAACCGGTGGTCCCAACTCCAGGGCACAGTCCGGTCGACGGCCCTGTCTGCTCTCGGTCGCGCACGTCGCCTGACAACGACGCCGTCATCAGCAACCTGCTCGCCTGGGACAATCGCCTGCAGAAAGACTACGTCGACGGCCACAACGACGACAACAAAGCAGCCTTCTACGCAGTCACCGCCTTGTGCAACAGCTTCCGCTCGAGATTCAGGACGCCTGGACGGCTCGCAAAGCCAACGAGATTCAAGGGTACGCGGACCGTAACGAGTTGAAAACTTCTCCGCGATCAAAGCTGTCTAGGGTCCGCCAACCAAAGCAACTGCTCCCCTCCTGAGTGTCGACGGCAGTACCCTACTCACTGAGAAGACACCAACTCTAAAGCAATGGTCCGAGAACTTCAGAGGCGTCCTCAACCGTCCCTCCATCATTTCCGACGTCACAATCACCCGTTTGCCTCAAGTGGAGATCAATGTCGACCTCGACCTCCCGCCCTCTCTCCACGAAATCATCGGAGCCGTGCAGCAGCTCTCTAGCGGGAAAGCGTCCGGATCACACGCGATCCCTGCTGAGATCTACAAGAACGGTGACCTTCAACTCATGGATCACCTGACTACGCTCTTTCAGATGTGACGTTAGGGAGGAATCCTGCGGCATTTCAAGGACGCCACAATCGTGCACCTTTACAAGCGGAAAGGGAACCACCAGCTCTCGGACAACTATCGAGGAATCTCCCCACTGAACATTGCCGGTTAGATCTTCGCTCGCATCCTATACCACCTCAGTCACCGTCTGGAACAGAGTTCTCTGTCGGAGAGCCATTGCGGCTTCCGTCGTCATCGTGGGACCACGGACAAGATCTTTGCCGCCCGTCAACTGCAGGAGAGGTGTCAAGAGATGCGGATTCACCTGTACCTTTGTGGATCTGACAAAAGCCTTCGATACGGTGAATCGTGAAACCGTGGAAAATCACGCAGAAATTCGGCTATCACTCAGATGGTGCGTCAGCTCCACGATAGCATGACAGCGCGAGTAACGGACAATGCAGCTGTCTCAGAAGCCTTCGCTGTGACCAAGGGAATGAAGCAGAGCTGCGTCCTTGCCTCCACCCTCTTAAGTCTCATGTTCACTGCCAGGCTAATGGACGCCTACCGCGATGAACGTCCGGGGATCCGTGTCACCTACAGAAGGGACGGTGAACGGCTAAGCCACCGGAGAATGCATTTTCAATCGCGTATCTCCACAATCACCGGCCATGAACTTTTGTTCGCCGATGACTGCGCCCTCAATACAACTACTAAAGGAGACAGGCAAAGCGACACGGATATCTTCTCCGTCGTCTTCGCGAACTTCGGCCTGATCATCAACACGGAAAAGACGGTGGTCATGCTCCAACCGCCACCTAAAACTGCCCACAATGCGTCGCAAATCAGCGTGAACTGAACCCAACTGAAAGTGGTGGGCAACTTCACGTATATGGGCAGACCCTCTCCCACGGCCCCAAACATGACGATGAAGTGGCTCGCCGGATTTCCAAGGCTAGTTAAGCCCTTGATTGTCTTCAAAACACGGTTTGGAATCGTCACGGTTCTCAACTCAGCACGAAGCCGTACAAGGTCGTCATCCTACCGACGTTGCTGTATGGAGCAGAGACCTGGACGGTGTTCATGAGGCAGGCACACAAACTAAACCACTTCCACCCCGGTTGTCTACATCATATACTGAAGATGAGGTGGCAGGGCCGGATCCCAAACACGGACGTACTGGAGCGGACGGGAATCCACGCTATGCTGAGGGAACTGCAATTTCGCTGGAGCGGCCAACTCGTACGGATTGACGAGGCTACCCAAACGACTCTTCTATGGAGATGTCGCGACGGGTCCACATCGACAAGGTCAAATCCAACGCTACAGGGATACTCTGGAAACCTCCTTAAAGTGCCTGCAACCAACGGCCGTCTGTTTTGTTGATTTTGCCGCCGCGTTCGACTCCGTCCATCACGGGTCCCTAAGGTGGATAATGGCACTAGATGACGTACCACTAAAAATCCTCGCCATGACCAAGGCCTATTATCGCTCCACCACCGCGCGAGTCCTAGTTCGCAATCTTTCTCAACAGTTTTGTTGGTGTCTGGCGTTCGACAGAGTTGTATCCTGTTGTCCATTCTGTCCAACTAAACTACTGACTGGATTCTCGGGAGGGCCCTACACGAAGGTGACGGTGTTGAATTGGTACCTGGACACCGACTGACTGGTTTCGGCTGTGCCGATGATATTGCCTTAGTTGCTTCAAGTTCTAGTGATTTACAGTCTATGGTGCCACAGGGAACGTGATCGCTAAATCGGCCGGTCTATCCATAAACGCCTGGAAGACGAAAGTGTTTTTAAGCTACATCCCTGACCAGGAGAAGGCACCCCTCGGGATTGACGGCTGTCAACTTGAAGAACTAGACAGTCTTAAATACCTTGGATCGAGGCTGATGCCGAATGGTCAGAGTAAGGATGACATTGTCTCTCGAAGTGATGCTGCCCGACGGGTTTTCTCAAGTCTTAGAAAATGCTTAAAGATCCGACGCGACCTCTCCATCGCCACTAAGATTCGCGTATACCGTGCATCTGTCCGGTCTGCCCTCCGTTATGGTTGTAAATGCTGGACTGTGCGCGTGGCGGACGAGCGCAAACAGGAGGTATTTGATCGCCACTGCTTGAGGACCATCCTTCGCATGAATTACACCGACTTCGTCTCAAATGAGACAGTCTGCGCTCGCTGCGACAACATCGCAAAGATAACCCAGGTCATCCAAGAAAGGCGACTGAGGTTGTTTGAGCATGTTCTTTGTCGTCCACCTCAGGAGCTCAGTGTTACTACCCTCGATTTGGCACCGTTACGCCATTGGAGACGTCGGAGAGGGGGGCAACTCAAAACCTGGCTCGACACAGTTCGTCAAGACATGAAGGTGGTTCTTGGACCATCGGTATTCGGTCTCCGTCGTTGGCGAAGAGAATGGGTTCAGCTGTCCGGATCTGCTACCGCAGATTGCCACGTGTGGAGAGGTACAGTTTGGGACATCATCGAGGCCGGCTAGATCAGACATGATCGCAGCCGTACCAATTACAAGTATCTGCATAGTTGTGCATACGTGCTAATTAGCTATGATGTCGTCTGTCAACCACTAAAACCTCGGCGGAAAACCCCCAGGTGCTAGCCAAAGAAATACGATGAGACGAGCTGTACACATACAAATAAAACCTACCCTAGAAGAAGGCGACTGCATAAAAGTGACACTAGCCCAGGTAGGCCTGAAAAACAAGAAATAGACGTGTGCATATGGGCTTATTATGAATGATTTCTTTACAAAATGATCCAAACTATTTGCGAGTCTCTGGCAGCGTTCACATGACTTGACTCGTCTGCAGCGGGGTGACGACTCCCGGAGGGAAGATACAAGGGGCTGCTATCATCCTCAATCCAGGCATACGAGAGCGTGAATCTGGGAACCAAGCCTGGAGTGAAAGGCCCAAGACTGAAAATTTAAAAAGAGGTGTACGTGAGGAAGGAAGTCGACGTAATTCCAATTAAGAAAAGATAGACGTGTAGTTGCATTAGGGACTTTGTACCGTAGGTGCCATATGTAGAGATGTAGACTGCGTCTGACCGCACATAGCGACTGGTGAGGACAATACCAGTCAGAGTGGTCGTGCGCAGCTTCTTTCCAGCGAATCCAAGGATTCTAAGCAGACAAGTTTGCGAGAAAAAATGATGTTGGCTTGCATTTCCAAAAGTAGTAGAACTGGACAGAAATGCAAATGACTACTTGAACCACAGGAAGAGAGAACCACAGTGAAAGCGTGGACGCTGTAGGCCTTTGGAAATGATAGCCGACACTAGCCGATGACTTTTTCACTGAAAATCGACTAGTCAACAGATAATGCATAGACACACTATCTCGTACATATACTGGGAGGGAGTTCAAAGCCACAACCTCTGCGGGAACTATAAAAAAGCATGACAATCCTAGGCAAATGTTAAAATTAAAATGGTCGTTTTCTATAGGTCAATCAGGCATTCTACTAAAAATAATCTTCATGAAGTCGTTGGAGAAGTGCCTAAAACTTTTGCGTGTTCATGTATAATTCTTTGCTCCAATGACTCGAACGCCTGCGAAATGGATACTACACGAGAACAAACTAATCATCTGAATTCATGTCGATCTGCGGTGTTTTACGGAAGCGACGAGGATCAGGCGTTTCTGGTATGTGTGACGCTCAGACCTACATGAATGGCGGACTCTAGGGTTTGACTTTCAATTATGACTGAGCAGATAGTTCCCGAGGAAGTCATTTTCAGGAGCGGCATATGAGGACAGAGCATGCTCAAGGTGAACAGGGAATTTATCTTCTCAAACCCATTAGAACGCAACAAGTCCAACTGGATCGCGCAGCAGAGACCTCTTTACCCCTGTTGCATACACCTTCAGACTCAGGATTACGTGGGATAATGGGTGAAACATCATCGGACGTCATGTTGTAACACCACTGGGACTTGTGATTTTTGGTAGGAAGCCGGCTTGTCAGACTGGTGCCCAGCTACGCTACGTGATTCACGACTGTACATTTGCCAGACGCCTGGATCTGTTTTTCACAACTAGCTCTCACCTAAAGTCGCTCCACTATCAGCCGCCTGCGGACATGTACTCAGTGGCTCGCAGCCGAACTGACAGGAAGGCCATGTCTTCTTTGCGTTCGCATTGTGTCAGTAGCACACTGCCCGGCTGCAAAGGAGACGCTGGCATTGAGGGATTGTCCACATAGCCCAATTGCCCAGTTCACAGAGGACATGTTGTGATGTCAGGATAACCTGACGGCGAGGTCAAAGAAACCACAAGATGTTACGGATTTAAAGCCGTTTTTAGTACTGTGCATCATGAGGTATAAACTCCTCCATCAGCGTAGTTAAGAGGCACTGGGTAGACAATACGGTAGTTAATCCAGATGCAGCCTGAATGCTACATAAAACCTACTAATGATTCCTGATAGAAGTCACCGCAAGAACAGGGAGTACGCTGAAGGCGTCGTGACGATCACGACTTAGAATACAAAAAATGATAGCAGACACGGTAGAGATGACAGATTGAAGGCAATACGATAAAGGAAGGCGAACGACAAAGTCTGAATAGACCAAAGAAAATAATAAATAGACCGGACTATAAAAACATTTGCAAATAGACTGCGCGTTATCATGCTACTCCCACCCTTAAATCCCCTTTCACCCAAGATTCGAAAAGCCCTGAAAGAAGTGTTGTTAAATTGAGGACCTGACTTTTCGAATTAAAAATCAAATAATTGGTTGATTACCAGTACAGCAGCCCTCGGCTTCGGCCCAGCAGGGCATAATTTCTTGGCGAAGGATTCATGTACTTTGAGACAATCGCTGCTTGAAGTTCGCGCATTGCGTTCACAACTCGGTTAAGATACGGCGACCGACGAGGAGTGGGTGGAACCAAAAGTGCTCTCAACAAAGGATGGTCAGCAGTGCAATCATCGCACTTCATCCAATATGGGCCTAGTAAACGAGAAAAATTGAGTGACGGTAAAGGGGGAGCGAGACACCGGTGCTCTTGCTATAACAAGGACTGCTTACCGTTGGGCGAGCTCACACCGTGTGGAAGGTGATTTCCAATTCACAGAACCGTGCTAATCGAATCCCCAGCAACACTTAGCTCTGCGTTTGCCTTAGAAGGTCCAAAAGTTCGTCATCAAATTCTAGGCGGGAGTTGAAATCCAGGCGAGAAGGGGCAAGTGGAGTGGCAGGTTGAGGCCCGACGGGAGAGGCAGAGCTAAATCCGAACGCGAAGGCAAGCCTCGACTTCTTTGAGGAGTAGGGAGACGATGTTTGGATAATTGGAGCAGGTAGACCAAAAGCGGAATCAAAGATGACGGAGGTTGAAGTCGTTGACGGTTTCTGGCAGTTGTAACATTTACGGTGATCAAACTCTTCAGTTCTAGAAGAGGCTAAAGTAGGATCTCTGTTGTCTGTCTCTTGGAATACATCATCCACTACACAAGAGAAATCGCGGTGGTTTAAAAATCCCTGCCCAGGAAAGTCAACCATTGGGGGGGTTTCTGACTCAGTCTTAGCAATTTCCTGGTCCTCGTCGCAAACGGAACCTAGCAGGCGAGTGAGAGCCCCTTGCAGAGTCTCTACCGAAATGAAAGTTCCGGCTGACGGACTGGGAAGGCATAACGGAGCACACGTCATATTGGGGTTCACAAGGGTGGCCCCCGACACGAGTCCGCGCACAAAGTACAGATGGCGTGTAGAGGGAAGGGGAGCCTCAGGTGAGGACGACGAAGGAGCTGCCCCTGGTTCGGATCCGACCACCGGCTTGGATTGGACAACACACACATCTTTAGAGGAGCCGGTCTGCTGTGAAAGGGCTTGACTTGCCTGAGGCAAGAGCTCCGAAAGCGGCTTGTTCAAGTCAAGGCTTCGCAAGCCAGTTGCGTGAAACATGATATGTGTGGCACCCAGGCGATGGGTCTCAATGAGGCGCGCAACGGCAAGTAAATGCCAGGTGACAGAGGACGGCCCGGAGGCAAAAGAACAGGTCTGAAAAGATTCTCGAATGCGTGCGAGGCATGAAGGCCGCGCCAAATTGTGACGTAAAGTCAGTGTGTCGGATATGGATGAGGGTGAGTGCGATGTTGGCAGCATCCTCATTGCCTTCTTGGAAAGAAAATGAGATGGAGAGAAGCGCGAAAAGTGGAAATTCAGAGAGGACAAGTCCCGTCTGTTCACGTGTGCCAAAATGCACTCTCGTAGAGATGCAGAGGTGGGATCAAGCGCATAAACAAAGCGACTTTTTCGTCTCTTTCTAGACATCGGCGGAACAATCGAGGGGTCCGAATCGACAGAAACATGAGCAGGGACCCAGGGCACAGGAACAGGTTTGACACCGAGTGGCACCATGCGCGGATTGTGCGGGTAAAGAGCTAGGCGCTTATGTGTCTCTGCTCGAAGAAGGGCCTGATGCACGGTGCTGCATCGAGCCTTGCTGAGGGAAAAATTGGACTGTTCACGACCCTCTGTGAGCAGCACGACTACACGTCCAGAGCGTTTACGACCGGTTCTTCCGAGTCGCTGAATAAGTCGAATGGGTGATCTGTAAGCGTCGAAACAGACGATAAGGTCAACATCACCAACATCAAGACCCTCCTCGCCGATACACGTGGAGACGAGTATGTTGGAACGACCAGATCGAAAGTCATCGATCACCCGTAGCTGGTCGCGCTGAGTTGTGCCCTTCCTTCCAGGTTTCGGGAAAGCTGTCAGCGAGTTCGACATAACTGCGTCAAGAGGGGCTGCGGCAACGGAGGTGCCGGACCGGGCGCCATGTCCAGAGGAGGACTGACCAACAAAAAGAGCCGGTCGGAGCAAGGGAGCATGCTGCTTGAGCATGTGCATAATTTCAAAAACAGACTCGCGAAACTGGGTAAATACTATAGCCCGAGTTGATTGTTTTGTAGGCGGATCAGTCTCGGTGAAGTGGTTCGTCAGTATCTCACGCAGTTTATCGAGCTTCGGGTGACCTGCAACAAAGGGGCTCTGACTAAGCACCATACCTGGCAAGCTGCCCACTGCTGACTTCTCGAAACCAAACAGGGTGCCCAGGTCGAAAACAAGCTCCTTCGCGCCCGGAACTCGGGCGAGGTCGGTTGTGTGGCCAGAGGGGGAGTTATCACCGGAAAGATTGCTTAGTAAGAAATGATAGAGGGGACGAAGTCCATGTTGAGTAAGTAGTTCGAGAGCGTGAGCCAGACATATGGCCGTGCGGAAGTCCTGGTGAATCATCCCAGTCACCGGAGTATACCGCATAGACAGATCCTGGCTAAAGGCTTCTCTAGCCTTAACGAGGGTAAATTTGGCATAAGACTCGGGATCAATGTCACGGCCGCGTGAATCCAGGACTCCGTGATTATGGAGTCGTTGTAGGGGAGGCAGAGCCAGCTCACATAAACGGTTCTTGACGGAGGCCAGCTGGGGACCCAAGCGAACCACCACGGTTTCCAGCTCCCGCGCGAAGCTGAACTTCCTAATGTCCTCAGAGTCTTCTGTGCGGACCTCTAGGTGAGATATCAGTAGGTTGGCAATGATGGCTTGTGCACCAACCAAATCAGAGGCGGGCGTTGCTGAAAGAGCGACGATGCGGAATTGTCGGTGGTTGTAAGGCGGACTGGTGAGTGTTCGTATTACCTTAATTGAAAGAAACAAATATATTCAGAAGTCGGATACGTCTTACCCACTTTGCATTGAACACTTTCGCTCGGGCGGCAGGTACACCGTTGGCCAACAATGGTCTCCTTCCGTACGGAGAGAGGGAAGAAGTGGTGATCCGTATAGTTTTCGCCCGAAAGATACCCAGGGGTGGGTTCAATAAACAGCCTGTCACGATTTTTTTTACTAGAATAATGAGATCAACCTTGTTTAGTAGAAACGCCAATGAACAAAGAAGCAGTCGGCGGAGATAAACAATTACACGGATCCAACCAGCACTTTTGAGCACAAGCTCCACCGTGTTGATTTTTTCTGGGCGATCGGTTCCAAAGTAAAATAACTACAACCAGTACTGCTCAAAAACACAATTTCTATAAATGTTCGGCCCTCTAAGCACATAAATTACACATAAAGCGCTCCTTGGTAAGTTTCACACCAGCCTATCATTTTTGGCCAAGGACAGTTTCATTTCAGCCGTTGAGGGGATGGCGTGGGAAGAGCTGAAAATGTGAGAATCATTTCGCCCTGTCTGCCTTGCAGCCTGTTATATAAAAACGTGTTAAGACGGTGGTCTGGGCCAAGAAACCAACTAACTGATCGAATCTGTTTTGACAGCTTGGGGAAGGCGTCAAGTGGTAAGCCATAATATATCCGCGGTCAATGCCATTATTTTCTTCCTCGGTGCTTTTCAGCTACTGAGTAGACGAGTTTTTGGACTTGGAAATTAACGTGTCAACTTAAGTGGGTTGCATTTCATAATAAATCAACTAACTACGGATTTGAAACGGTCAAGATTAATCGATTTCTCATTGTTCTCACACGTACAAGTCCCAATTGGAAGAGGAAGTTTCATGGAGGGGAAGAAAGTCAAGACAGTATATGAACCCTGGATACTTCGTAACCATCAGCGGAAAAAATGAACTAACCCACTGACTGGCAAGCGGATAGTTGGCTTTGGAACGGCTATTATTGAGCCAAAACTTCACCAAAAAGATCGTCGGACCACAGGAATATTAGAAAGTCGCCCTCGCCAAGTCAAGCACTGAAAGTAGTAGAAAACGTATGTCGAAACACGGTTTGCTCATCTACTTCCCTGAAAAAGCAGTACCGAAATCAATCGACGATTGGCTAACATCCTTATAATTGTCGCTTGCTCTGCTGTTACTGCCTCTGAAGACTTACAATAAACAAACTGTTCCGGTGCTCTACCTGTTTTCTTTGCTTATACATACACCTGGAACTCAAACTTTCACCTCCATTAGTGAATACCGACAATGACAACGGAGACTGAGATGGCCGGTTCTGACTTATTAGCGTTTGTCAGTCAACTATGACCAACCATACGTTTGGATAATTTGAGCTTCAGACATCATTTTTTGGTCTGTGCAACGGATTGCGAGGGCTCTAGATTGAGGTCAAGGGGCAACCGGACGAAGATGTCCCATAACCTGATCGTTGAACGACCTTCCCACGGTAAACACTCTCCTGTCCACCAACAAACTCGACTTATCAGATGAAATGAGAGCATGCTGCCCCACCATCTCTCAATATGCACTCACTATCCTGTAAAACAAGATACATTGGTCGAACTAGAAAAGGCGAGGGAGAGTCGTTCAGTATGATTCGGAAGAAAGACAAGGACATAAATAACCGCGGTCTAACGTACCAAATTAGATCTGGCCATTGTGTCGACACCGATGAAACTGAGTGTTCATTAAGCCATGTCACTGTGACAGTAATTGATTGACGCTGACGAGGTTGTAAGTCAAGTAATAGAACTCGGGCAAAAAGACTTCGTACAGACCAAGCAAGGACAGCTGTCCAACAGCATGATAGTCGTAGTTCGTTCAGGATAACTTAATAACTAAACATTGTTTCCTCCTCATAGGACATCTTCCCCCGAAATTCAACTTTTAGGGGACGTCCTCTGGTGTACTTATTTACTCGATGACTTACCCGTTCAGCATAATTCCAGTTGTAGGATAGTTCCAAAACGCACAGGAACCAGGCATCGTGTACTCCGGTATCGAATAGGTGAGAAGCGCAGCGAAACCGCATCAAGGGGCTATAGTAAACTGATCCTGAGTACATATGGTGTTATCATGACGAAAAGTTGGTGGCCTCAGGGGTATGCAAACCAAGTGGCTTCCAGGAAAATCAGATGAAATAGGCTTGAGATCCCAGACGTTTGCCCGGGAACTCCCCCGCGAACATGGATTCATGTCGGTCAAAGTAGAGCCCCGTGAAGATATTCTCAGTAGGTCTTCGAACTGATACCACTATATCCAGGAGCTCAGAGGTGTCAGAAAAGGCCGTAATGACTATGCATAAGGCTACCGGCTTTCCGGTCCCGTTAATTAATGAAGTAGTTAATTAGCAATTAGGTCAAAGTATGCAAGACAACATAGCTCGAATGAACAACAGCATGAAAATATGAAAAGGCTGACCTGACAGTATGCGTGATTCCCGGTAGCCTTATGGGCTTCATCGATCACTATACACCTGATAGATGAGGCAGGACAAATCCCAGAGATCAGGTCATTCACGATCACCTGAGGTGTGAGGAAGAAGGCACGGAATTGATCCCACATAACGGCACGCTGGTGCGGCTGTATGATTCCAGTCAATTCAGTAAAAATATCCGGAGACATTCCAGTGAACTCTCGACAGGCCTCCATTTGCTGAGTCACCAGTGGTCGTGTTGGCGCCATAAATACTACCCGACCAGAGGGATACCATCGGAGGAAATTGTGCAACACAACTGCTGCGATGAAGGTTTTTCCTAGGCCCGTAGGGATGCACACTAGACAGTTCTGATAGAGACAACGTTCAGAGATAACAAACTGGTAGTTGCGAATATCATGGGAGGTGGGGTACTGCCAGGTATTTCCAACTGACAAATCGAAGCCCTCAAGGAAATCTGCATCATTAGCTGTTGGTTGATAAGTTATCGAGGGACGATCAGGAAAGGAGAAAACGACAGGAGATTCACTTCGACTGGGTGGATCTATAGTTTCAGCAGTTTGCGCGCCAAATAGCGAGGACGCACCGAGATCGAAAGTGCGGAGCTCTAGTATTTCGGAAAATGAATTGTCGCTCTTGTCCATCAGCTGAAAGCCCCGAAGAAAGAGAGTACCTAGACAAAAAGGAGGACGACATTAAATATGATTAAAAACAAAATTATAAATAATGGTGTCACACACTGAAGCAGCCATCCTGCCAAACGGTCACCAGCAACAAACTAGTTTTTTCAGGCTGTCCCAACAAAAGAGAGGTAAAATAACCTGTAATTATGAGTCTACGTTTTATCGGATGTCACTACTTTGTAACCCGACAATGAAAAAACTCCAAACTGGAGCTGGGCAAGGTGAACCGCCTCCAATTTTCGACAGCAGTAAATGTGAGGGGAAGATGGCGCAACTGTAAAATACGGCTGATAGGACGTAAGTCCGAAAAATTGAGTGTAAGTCTTGAATTCCTTAACACGGGATTAAAAGTAAGGTGGCGTGGGCTTACAAATCGCCATTGCAACCTCCTGAGATTGAAAATATCCAGGACTCCTTATAAGCCTGTGACCAACCGATGGATGCATGTGTTGCGCAGAATGTGTAATTCGTGTGAACATTATATCTTCCATTTGGATTAAATTGGTAAATGAAGTTGACCGTGAATGAATCAGGCAGTATCCAGAACAAACAAGACATATAAGGGGATATGGATATTAGACAGTTATGCCACTGTTCGCAGATGATAGACTCTAGCCCCACGAAGAGGGAATTCTGTAAGTGGGGCACACTCGACATTCATGTCAATCATTAAGTTTCCCTGATTTTCCATAAGTTGGCCTCGCCAAAAACTAACAGCCCGTCCATGCCTGATCACGTTGACGTTTTCTCTCAGTTGGTTGCCTGATACGGAAGGTAGAAAAGCAGGTGCATGCACAACGGGAGTCGACCCACAATCGCACACTTCGAGTCGTCAGTTGCTGAGCCAGTTAGCCCGACCATGGTGAGAAAGGTAAAAGGCGAAAGAAAGCGAAGTAGATGTGGCGTTTAGATTCTCTAATATAAAAAACATGGTTTGAAAACATCACAATTCACTGACCCGCATTTACAGAACACTGGACTGAAAAATAAAATGCAAATGCTTTTTCACCATAAAACCTGGCGTAAGATTTCAAAAACCTCTTCAAATCCTGATACATATGAAGGCAGAGGTCACGCTGCACGTGACGCGCGTAGACGAGCTGCCTAAATTTGTCAGCCATTGCACCCACACGCATCTTCTGGAGACCTAACCTTGACATTCAAGTACGGTGGGTGCGGGAGTT
>CACRXP010000166.1:1079073-1132795 GCA_902702965.1 Spirometra erinaceieuropaei
ATGCCGATTAGTGCAGCGTTTACTTCCTACTCAACTCCCGCACCCACCGTACTTGAATGTCAAGGTTAGGTCTCCAGAAGATGCGTGTGGGTGCAATGGCTGACAAATTTAGGCAGCTCGTCTACGCGCGTCACGTGCAGCGGGACCTCTGCCTTCATATGTATCAGGATTGGAGGAGGGTTTCGGAGTCTCGCATAGGTGTTGTCGCTAGATATGCCACACCTATGAGTTGCAAATTGAGTCTAAACCCTTTTCAGAGCACGAGCTTGCAACGGTCTGTTTGAAGACCACGTGATTCATTGCTACCTGGTGGTTTCTCGTACGGGTAATTGACTGTGACCTTTTTTGGAGAGTACGAGTCAAATTTTATCCGCATGGGTAGCCCAACCCTGTGTACAGAACTTTGGACGCGGGCGAATCCGCCATATGTGCTGCGTCGTTGCAATTGTCATTCGGCGTTGTTGCCATGGATATAACCCTTCCGAGCAACCATGCGGACCTAGACATGATAATGGGGTTTTTACCCTTTAGCAGTTAAGAGCTGAATTCCATGAATCAATGGGCAGTTTGTAATTTGCTTCTTGATGGTGATGAATGAAATAAGAGAAGCGGCTTAATCTCGCCTACTGACGAACATAAATAATGGACATGCAAAAATACATATTGAAATTTGTTATGTTTAGTGGTAAGCCGACAACCATAAGAAACTCGGAATGGCCCTGTAAGTTTCATAATTTGCTTGTTAATATCTGGGGGACTTCACTGAATTCTTAGAAAATCCGTTTACTGGGAATATACTATCAGCGCAAATGTTCCGCTTTTAACTCCAGGCGAGGAAGCTCGAGAAAAATTGAACGTCACTTGTTTACATTATGAATTACTCTGTCTTTTAAAAAACTTTGATTAGTTAACCAATGAATAGGTTGACCGCCTTGCTGTTGAAGTAAAAAGTATTTGACTTTCAAGCGCAAAAAATTAGATAAACGAAGTAATCGATGTCTGCACATTTTTAAATACACGTTAGTTTAATTTGAACCCCGCCTTTCGACCACTGGCTCCAGGAAAATGGTATAGTATGACATATTATAGACCTCTGTTTGGCCCCTAATAGGCACTGCGCATATTACAATACATTGTCAATTGTATGTAGGCGCATGAGCTTAATCGGCTCAGCATCATAGCCCACATCAGTGTATTTAGACTGCAATTGTTAACAGAACTTCCAGTTTCAGACAACACTAGATAGATCTGTCCGACTACACACAACATGTGTCCCAGTCGCCAAAAACCGGCTTGATGGAGATCTGTCTTTACTATTGATTTTTCTGTCCATATTATGTCCATAGTAGGCAAGTCTGCTATACGACCATGGGACTATAAGACTGGCCAAAGAAAGTCTTTCAGAACGCGTCCTGTTCGTGGTAAATATTAGCAAACCGTTTAGTCAGAAATAGGCGCACATATATCTACTACCTTTACAAAACAAATATGCTCCATATCGGCGGCAGTGGTCACAAACAGGCAACGAACTACCAGGCTGTGTGTGGACGCATGTTGTGTTTATGGCCACAGATGGTGGTCGGGGTTATGATTGGCTAAAAATGATTAGAAGACCAGCAGAAGTTCTGTGTCAGTCAACCCGCATTCTCTTTCGCCTCGCTTCCCTCTGATAACAAGCTATCCCCACAGAGCTGTAGCAGGTCTTAAAATCTCATAAATAAAGATTCTCTTTTTTGCTTTCTAAGTCTATCGATCCAGTTGCTACAGTCCCAAATCGCCTAAAAATCATGCATGCGACTTAATTCCTGCATAAACATGTAGTCCGTTAATAACTGTCAGGGAAATGAACCTAGTCATAAGACGGTGCTTGTAACCATTAAAACGTCCTAAATACTTCTAGGAGCGCTTGAAATAAATGTCACAGATTAATAACATCGTCCTCGACTGCTTTAATTGAATGTTAACATTCCTTCCTGCAATATCGTCAGCCCGTAAAATGTCACACATCTTTTTAGAAAACGGGGAATCTATTGCAATCGTGCACTCTGATCTCAGAAAAATGCATAAGGCCAAAGTCATGTTTAAACTGAGTTTCTTATAGTTGGATAATATCAATATAAGGTGAACCGTTTTGCATATTTATTGACATAAGACAGGCTACTGCAGGAGAATTGGTTCAGGATATTTTTCAAATCATGCTGTACTCTTCCCTACAAAATACACATTTATTTGACCTATCTCACTAGAGGTCTCACGAAAGCAATAAAAGTAAGTATATCACAAAATATAAAAAATATCCAAATGGATTTCTTTTAAAACATTTCGGATTTTATTTTGCAGCGCTTAAGGAAACAAATATTTTCCATGCTATTCCGTACTTTTTTGATAGGTACATAGACAGTTTTTCTCCTTTGTGCAATCAAAAATAGACTGTGAGACAACAAAGTGCGTGAATTTCGGCTCCTACAAAATTCTGCTGGTTAGAAAAATAAGACAAAATGTGCATCTCGTGCATCAAAGGGTAAACTAAACTCCATTTAAAAATAAGTACCTTTACCGAATACAATGCGATCGTGGCAACATTAAGAAAGCTGAAATTTACTGAGTATTTTTTAAATCCTTTATCTGGGGATTTCTCCTCTATTAGCGTACTGCCGTCAAAACTGTCAATGTTTCAGGCGCACGAATCTCCACATTGCATAATCCATGACTTTTACGCCTGAAGCGGAAGATGAAAAGGAAACTATCACAGAAAAGTTGTGAGGGGGATTAAAAGATGTCGAGTTTGTTTTCTTTATCTGGAAGCCAGAGTCCAGATGCGTCGTAAAAGCATTTTATTCCATATAATTGTCTATGCTTCCCACACGTAGTTATATGCTATCTGGTTTTTGTTCCTCCTATCGAAACCGCCCGCGTCATGTGTCATCAGAAAGGAAATTTTGCCTTAAGTCTCAACAGGGTTAGGCTGCCGATTAATGAGATGATATAACAGGCGCTCTTTCACGGTTAAACTGTTCTCTTTCGCTTATTCTACCGTGGAACTGAGAAGCGATGCGATAATCTTCCGTGACATTTCGTAAACCCAGAATATGCGCCAGTTGTATTTTTCTTTTTCAGCCATCGCCTGTTTTAATCACGATCACAGAGTACTAGGATCTAGATTGAAAAACTCTCCAGTTAGCTGTTATGTTTTCCGGTCCTTTAAAATGTCCGGTTTTTGGATGTTAGTATGATACTTTTGCATTTAACAACATATCACTGATCAAAAAATTGTTGTTCAGTGGCAGCAATCCAACCGGGTAGGTTCTAAAAGAATTTACGCATGTTTGCATATCCGTGACGTCAGTCGACATCTCTGTTGCAAACCACCGTGCCCGCTACACCTTGCTGTGGAGCACACGGGGGATATCCCCGGATGTGACGATCGGACTGTCAAGGAGTTTCCACTTCTTTGGACTATGGGATTTAATTTGTATGTGCTACGACCCCGCAAGTAGGTGGAGCAGAAAGAGCTCCGGTTCGGGGAAAAAGCATTTTATTTACGGCGAACACAAGAGGTTTTTCCTCGTCAGAAAGACGTTTTTTAACGTTGGCCTTGTGCGTTTTGAAACATTCCGGTCAATGGTGTGCCAGCCGTTAAGAGTGTTCTTGAACATTCCTGCTTACGACGTACCGGTCGCGGATTGGCAACCGCGTGCGCGGGAATCCGTTCGCGGAAAAGTATCGGATATTCGACCACCCATCGATCGGGCCGCAGGCGTAAAAAAAGCCACCACAGTGCTCGATAATGTACTGCACGATACTTGGCTGTATGAGTTAACATTGTCACTGTCGGCTTGGCCTGTTGCACGGCACATGGTCGCGTCCTCGTTTCGTCATAGACCGTGGCTCTTCACCACTTCCGATCTGCGTAGCAGTTGACTTCTAAATAATTTTAGTCCCCAAGAAAATTACGCAAGGGGACATTTCTAAGACAAGCAACCCATGTTCCCTGGCCGTTCGTTCGGTCAACCAAACATCTACATATCATTTATGGCGCTTTACCAAATATACCCGTCTAGCAACCTTTTAATTTACTCGAAAATTGGTACGTGAATTTTAGTTAAATTCATCAGAGCAAAGCTTTTAGTTAATGACTGTATAGTCTTTATAATGAACCATTCGAATCTGGCTTAGTTTCAGGAGAGAATCTGAGCCAGAGTGGAAAATCAAAGGAAGAAATAAATACTAAAATCTGAGTGAGGTGTTTTTTAAAATAACCATTGTCAGCCATGATTTTGCAGGTTTATAAATGAAGTCTATCTGTTTCAAATGTAGACATGTCCATCGTTTGCACAGTATTACTTGTGTTCCGAAATGTTTGGCTTTGTCTATCTTGCATATCAAGAGGTTTTTTATTTTATAACCTTATCCAAATGTACAATGTGGAAAATTGCCATGAATTCTTTAATGTGCAGTAGGTAGGCTAACTCAAGAAATGTCAACCGAAATTCTGAAATCCATCTTCGTTTAAAAAAGATGATTTAAGGAGGGTTGTAAAATCAAACAATGCAGCATGAATCTATAAAAATTCAGTTACCGCAAGATGCCAACTCTCGAAGGAACTTTTTTCCGGCTGCTTGCAAAAACTATACTCTGCAAAAGACGACTACTTATGTAAATTATATTTCATGAAAAACATGCATGAAAATACTCCTTTTACTCACCCGGTAGAAAATTACATCTTCTTCCAATTTTATACTCGAATGAAGGACATAATTCGGTTTTAAAAAAGTTATAAATGTGAGATTTTCTAATTGCGGGAAATGGCCGTTCATAAAACGTCATGTGTTTGAATGTAACAATATGGCATGTAAAATTAACGATATGGATCAAATGCACTGCTAAATTTTATGAATGTCATATGTTTTCCCCTTAATACCGGACAGAAATGTATGGGTCTCTGTAAGCGGAAAACATACGGCTTATAGTTTGGAAACCCTGAATACAAGTGTAACGGCAGGCTGGGGTTTAAAATTATTCGGGAATTGAAAAAGTTTTTGAAAACCGAATTATACTCTTCTTTTGAGTATACAATTGGAAAAGGATGTAATTTGCTACCGAATGAATTAAAGAATGAATATTTTTTATTCATGCTTTCCATGATATATAATTGAATGTTTAGGGGCATCGAAAATCAATACGAAAAGTGCATGCGCCCTATGTAGTCATTTCTGCAGAGTATAATTTTTGCATGCAGCCCGAAAGAAGTTCCTTCGGAAGCCGGCATCCTTAAGTAGCTAAATTTTTATAGACCTATGATGTACAATGTTTAGTTTTACAATCCTGCCTAATTAATCTTTTAGAAATGAAACACATTTCTGAATTTTGATTGACATCTCATGAGTTAGCCCACCCACTATATTTTGACCGTAAGTAAATAATTACTCAGCGAAAGGCGAAATTATCTGAACAGCCCGAATTACGCAGAAGGTTGCATTTGCAGATGAGCCCGTAGTGCAGGTGTCAAAATAATTATGTCATCTTTTACTCGCAGCCTCTTTGGACGAAAATTTGAACATAGATCTGCTCTAGTGAAATTGGAACTAGCTAACGAAAATGGGGACAGCGGAATAATATTACGGACCGGCCGTGTTCAAAATATAACGCAACCAAATCGGATAACGAAAAAATTAGATGCTTAATATTGAATGCAGCGTTTGAAACGCATTTGCTCCAAAAACTGTTGAAAACCCCAACTTTGTACAGCGGAAGGTGTTTTATAAACCATCTGCCAGAACAGTAAGGGGTCTATCTTCCTCTTGACGGGATCTCGTTTTCGCGCTGGTTTCGGTAAAAAATGAAGGTGAGCAAACGTCTAAGCCCGACATTTGAAGCAAGATGCCATCGCTATCCATGATGCCTGGGGACCAAATAAATCAGTTATCTCATTTCCTAACGTTGTGATGCCTCTTATCTGTAAAAATTGCCATTCCAATTTTTAAAAAAGTTTCCTACTCGTCACCGCAGGTTTTTGTTATTTTAAGTGAGGAAGTAAGGTTTGTATGCTCACCCAAAGATATGAATTTCGATAATGCATGTTTTATTTAAAGGATACAGGTAATTTTGTCATTCATAATCAAGTTGTTAATTTCATATAGAGAAAGCTCGTGACGGCATTATGTAGCCCGTCCACTATGGATGACCATTTCTTGTGCGCTTATAAAAGGAAATTTAATTTTCCCAAATTGTATGCAGTATCGCTTTTATCTAGCAAATAAATTGCTAATGTCCCTTTGGTCTGAGCAGGTATAAAAGAATCCGGGCCAAGTACGAATCGGCAAATACCTGACAAAAATGTCATAAATACCAACCTTTAAATGTCCTAATAAATTCAGTTTTTTATTTTGCAAAAGTGTAAGCACTATACTAATAAGGCCACTTTTGCTTAAAGATGGCTTGCTTTGATTAAATAAGCAAGCCGAGTTTGACATGAAAATAAGCCCCTCAGTCAAATGCTCACATGGCGTGTGTGATAAAACAATGGGTCGAAAGTTAACAAGTTTTCAATGAACAGTCTTAAGATATGAACAATGACAAGGCAAAATGGTTTTAAAGGAAAGACGATGACGCGATTCGTTTTCTGGTAAAGACTCATGAGCCGATAGCCGTTTGTTTTAATAGAGCAAGAACCGCTAACACTACGAATATATTTTGTTCTGTAAATGTTAAGAAATTTATCGCGGAAGACAAAAAGGCAGTGGTCTGTCTTTATTTGTGTTTCGCGCTTTTAGACAACCACGAACACTGCAAAATGTTAATTTGAAGAGGCTACTGAATCATTCTATACAGGCTGGCCTATAATTCGGTTTTCGGAAAGTACCATTTATTCCTGTACCCCGAAAGACTTATCCTTAAATAGAACTTTATAAAAAGGCACATGAAACATATTATTCTACTCTGTTCGATAGTCTTCTTGCAGCAAAGTGGATAGAAAACGCTTTCGATATTTTGATCTTCACCCAATGTTCGACATATATGCGCGTATAAATCTTATCAAGTTTTACTACATCGTAATATTAAAGGGAGTTAATAAGACGTTTTGGAGTAAACAGCCAACAAATCGCGATGCGATCTTTGCAATTTTAATTGATAAATTTTATTTTAACTGCTCAGTAGATGGTAAAAGCAAGAAGGCATTTGGGGTTTAATTGAAAATCTAACTCAAGATAACCAGATTTCTCTAAAAATACAACCATTTACTCGCTTGTCAAATAATAATCATCAATGATCTTTAACGGCTGACAGGTTTGAACTTGCTGGCATTACGCTTTTATCAAATGTCCTTTGTTTTGGGGATTGGTTGTGTAAGGATATCAAGCTTTGGGAGGTAGTACACAAATGGAAAAGTACCGCACTGGAGATAAATGTATTTCATTTTTTCTGCTAGTACAAGTAGCTATGCAACACTAAAACGTGATGCATTTTCTTTTAGATGATTTCAATTATTTTTTTTCAAGGCAACGGCAGCATAAAATTTTGCAGCAACTGACCAGTTTACCTTCCTAGATATTAAACAGTGACATTTAACAAAGACTAAGTTTTATGATCATCTAGCGTGCACCCTGCTGCTCTTACTAAACGACGCTCTCCGACATTTACGATACACAAGCAAGTTCTCCCACACTTTTTGAAAGGCCTTCCGTGCTTCGTAAAATGTTAGTAATCATTGTGCCGTGTCAGTTATGGACTTAGAGATCCCAGCAGCATTTATAAGCAAAAAATGCCTGTGTACGGCAGAAGAAGAGAAAACTTGCCTTATTACTGCCTGGCCCCAACAGTCATTTTCTAAAAGATTTGTGTTACATCCCGCCAGTTCTAGTCGCCTAAGAAGCTAAGTTAAATCTGCTCAAATCCGTATTATTATTAATTGAAACAGAGGGCAGTGCAAGACGTATGACTTATCGAACGAGGCTAGTTAACGTCACTTTATCAGAGTCCAATAACAAACATTCATCCCCATTTAAATAGGGAAATAAGATTCAAATTTTGCAAGTCGAGAACACATTTATTTTGGGCCAGATAAAAGTTTTAAGTAGATAAAGTTTACAAACGATTTTGAAAGATTCTGAATGCTGAAGGTCAAAAGAATGTCTTTAATATGCAGAGGCTAAAACTAGTTAAACTGCAATTCATTTAAGATCACTGTTGAACTAATAGGTATTTTGGCAAATTTTAAATAAGTTACTTTGACGTTACCGTGGAAAACACGACGCATTTGTAGAATTACTTGGGTCTGGCTATAATCTGATGGCCTTTTGACCTATTTTTTAATAACTGGGTCAAAGTGGATTGTTAAATACCGAAATTTTAGACAATTTAATATCATTCTGTAGACACATTTACTTGTCCCCAATGATATACGATAAAATTAATGGTGGTTTACTCTGAGAGATAGAGTCCCAGTTATGGGCGCGGATGACAGGGTAACTAAGGTTGCTACTCGTCTTTGAATGCAACATGCATTCTCTAAGTTCTACTGTTATATCTAACTACTGGTTTATGGCGTCTTCTTTGCCAGCTTGGGATATATTAGTTTTAATTTTGTGGAAAAGTTACTTAGTTTACTGCATCAAAAACTATTTTTGCTTTATGCTTTCAGGGATACATGTTTAGCTAAATGATTTCAATGACTCAACCGCTCACCTCGGACAGGGTTACCAGGTTAGAACACCGACTGAATTTTTGATCGTTGTTGCTCCGAGGTCAACAAATTTTGACTGACTACCATGAACACTAATTCCACAGAGCCGTCTGAGTCGGCTTCAGTGTAAACGAGTAATAATAATTTTTTAGTCATAAGGTTATTCGTTAAAAATCATTTTTGGCCTCCTAGCTAAAAATGAATTATTTTGCGTTTTAAAGTTTAATTCATTTTATGTCTGTAATTATTCTGTATTAGGAGTGCCTTTGCAGCATTCACACTTGCGTTACCCAAAGTAGTCCTGAAAGTTCAGGAATACGTACGATTGTTCAACCCCACATTCGGCCTTTGATATTTTGAGTTAATTTCTAAGATACTTATTACACCGAACAAACATCTAAACAACCAATAATTTTTAAGTAACTACACTCAGTTTTTGGGCAGACAGGTTAGAATATCATTGTTGTACTCGGGCCACTCGAAGGTAGGTTCTTGTCGTCTTCTCCTTCTAGGCGACAATCTGTAGAGGCTTCCTTGGTGTTCTTATCCGATCGAGAGTCTCCTCGGCGGGAACCCTGAAAATTAGCGCACATCGAGTTCATCATTTGTAAGAGCAAGCGAGCACAAATAGAATAGGTTGACGGTGGGAAAAGTTTATTGGAAGATTTATATCAGCTGAGATAATTAGTCCTGTTCCGTTCTCTCGTCGTCCTCTTCCTTACGGACGGTCCCTCGACTGGTCCCCTCACTCTCTTCCACGGCAGTCACTAAAAAAGGCACGTCCAGAACACCAATCAATCAAAACGGTCGGGAAAAACCCAAGGCAGGACACATTAAAACAACAAGGTCAGTACGTCCTTCTACAATCATAACATTTTTTTGTAGAACAACTGAACACGCAAACTCAACAAAAGACAATTATAAGCTTTTAATGGTGATTATCACGAGCTGTTGGGGATATCTACACAACTGCACACACCCAAATGTTTGTCTACCCAAATTAACGGGCTACCTAATGCTCCAGCTTAGTACACGTGTTTTGGGCTTTAGATTTTAATGATTATAATAAATCAATCTGCACCTGTTGTTTAACCTACAAGAAATCTCCACGGCATTTCAATCGAAGCGCTTTCAGTTTGCAGACATATCAGATAAAGTATACACATGTAGGTAATGCGGTAAAATACTAATGTACTCCAGAAGAAGGCAAATGCTTACTGACATTTTTGTCGCCTCCTTCTTTGAATGATCATTCATTTCATCCCGAGACGCCTCGATGATACGCTTCTAATAATCAAGGAGAGTCAAGATAAAACAAGAAAAGGGAGGGATGTTTCTACTGGTTTGCCTCTTGGAATAACGCATATTCCATCAAAGTTTGATTAAAAGTTTCTGGATACTAAAAAAGCTTAATTAGTTTTTTTGTTTGCAAAAAATGCAACTTTCATTTACAAAAAAACGAAACTGGATGCGAATAATAAGACTTTGGTACTGTCCTGTCTCAAATTTTATGACTCTGTATAATTAGGAAACTAATTCATGCGATGCCAGGCTAAATTGTCTGTTGCATTAACAAGCTTAAATATATCTTAGAAAGCTTTTGGTAGTAGTTTCTATTAGTTGCTGTAATAGGTATGACGTTTCAATGATTACAATGTAGAGAAAGGTATACGCTAACTTGCAATCCGTAAGAACGACCTGCGATAAACCTTGAATGCTTCCCAGTGAAAATTAGATACTCGCTTCTTGAATCAACGAGCAAAGAATGTGACGACAATGCAAAACCTCTAACCCCATAGGAAATTGTTTTCAAGGCAGAGAATAAGGAATATATTCGAGAAACCCGGAACAGACGAGAAATACCGGCTACGTTTTGCTGGGTTAAATAACTTCATTTGCGTTATAGACATACTGACTTTGCGTGAACCTGTGTGCAATTTGACTGACTGGGAATAACCACCTAACGTTTTCTTAGTTCAGACGTGATACAGAACGTTGGTGCAGAATACTATACGGAAAAAACTGAAAAAAAACGTTTGAAACACATGCATCTCATATGAAACGTAAGATAAAACAATTCAAAACGCACATGCGAACTTTGAAGCCAAAGATACGAAATCGCAAAGAACCCCAAAATAATGAATACGTTGGAAAATAAAAAATGTACTACAGAATGATATAATCAACTACAGTAAATATCATTCACCAAACCCATGCAAAAGGCGAGTTGGGAACGTAATTAAAACTCGACGTTATGTGGTGGAATCATTGTTTTTGAGGCATCGGTGTATAATTGCGTTAAAACCAGAAGGCCTAAACAGTAGTTAAGATAAAATGTTTTTTCCTTGCCAAACGAACCTGGGTAACATTGCACATGAAAAGTCCTGAAGTCCATTTCGGTTTTACCGGCAAATTCTGCCGATGCCAGCAATAAGCAGTAATGCCTTAGATGTGCAAGAAAACTGCGAACCCTTTTTTCTAGATTTAATGGCCGTTTAATGTTCCGAACATCCTTGGCATCTTGAACTCAACCAAACAGACATCTTTAAGCGTTTCCAAAATATCTAACTTTGCACACCTATTGTTTATTCACAGAAGTCAAATATGGAAGGTTTTGCCAAAGATTCGAACATCCGAGGTCATCTATTTAAATCATAAAATTTATCCGCATGATTAACAAAAGTAATCGTATTAACATGTGTCCGCTCCAGTAAACGTAAGCCTAAAAGAGAGGACAAAATAAGGAAATCAGCCTAAACAAGATTAATTGAGAAACAAATCGTACGGTGAAGTTACGGTAATTACTTAAACTCGCGTCGTCCGGCGGAACCTCGTAGCTCAAGTGGTTAGAGCCTTGGCTGTACTAGAACCTTCCACTTACTGCATGAGTTCGAATCCCACCGAGGCGCCGAGTTTTTCACACTTGAGTCAATATGAACTATTCAAAATTTGCCAAAACATCTATGAATTACGTGAGCCTGATAGTCATCTGGTGGATTCTTGGTGAATTAATTAGGAAATCCTGCTTGAGCAGTCAACTTACTGTATCAGATTTGGTGGATTCCAGACTTTACAGTAGGTTGGGCGGGTAACTTGGCCGAAATGTGATTAAATTCGCGTCGTCCGGCGGGACCTCACAGCTCAAGTGGTTAGAGAGTTGGCCGAACTAGAGCCTTCCTCTTAATGCGCGGGTTCGAAACCCACCAAGGCGCTGAGGTTTTCGCAGTTGGTTCAATATGAATTTTTAAAAAAATAGTGAAAAAATGAACTGCAGATGATAAGAACTGTAATCGGAGATGCACTTGATCTGCGTAGCTTGGGCAACGCTTCCCTACATGCATGCAGCACGCCTTGAACGGAATATTACTTCGCACCAGCCACTGCACCCAATCTAATCACTAAACGAATAAAAGACTGACAAGTTGCTACTAGGTGTTGACAATGCAGCACGCTTATTTATGATATTTTGTACATTCTGAAGAGTAAATACCATCACATTACGAGTCATGACTGGAAAGTTACCAAATGACAAAATAGTGTAGTCCCGTCTTGCAAAACTGATCAACGTTCTGCGGCATCCCTCACTAATGTTGACTCGGAAACCCCCCCCCCCCCTTAATTGAGGCCTGTTGCATGTGAAGTTGAGGTCGAGGTTGTGGGTACCAGACGCAGACTGATTATGCAACAGTCCATATATAAGTAAGCCCTCATCTCAGGTCCTCTTGAAGTTAGTTCGACGTGGCAAGCATGCGGTTAGAGATAATGGCAGGTGGTCTCAACACAGACAATTTCTAAAGCAGAGGTCAGAATAGTAGTTGTTTTTTACCGTTCACGATGAAACGTATTGCGTCCTGGCTACTATAACACACCCGAAGAGCTGTAACAGTCCATGTCGCCAATTCTACTTAGGATAGAAAACGTAGCCCTGGGTGCCTATATGATGAATGCACAACACATATATGTCATTAGGTGATTTTTCTGTGTGAAATTATTTGTCGATGAAGATTACGGAATAAAGGTAAAACAGGATCAAATGTTCGGTGTCGGTGGGACAAATGTTCTGCCCACGAGATCCAGTCGACAGAATGTACAGTGAAGTAGATAACAAAACCATTCGAAAACATTTTCAAAAATTTAAAGGGATACAAGAGATTGTCAAACACCTGGAATCATTTTTTAACAGATTTCTTGTTTTGTCCAAAGAATATCTACCCGTTCACCAAGTCGGAGTCAAGACACATCAATAAAACATCCGCAATATTGTACACACCGGCTGTTTTTACTACAGAAATTATTGTTAACTTCGTCTACGTCCTTCCGTGAATTTCTTTCTTAGAGAACCTGCTTATTTAAGGAAATTCTATAAGAACAGCCTTCACGTCTGTAAATAGATTATTAAGTCCGCATTGACCAGACAAAGCAGGCTATTTGTGGGCAAACTGGGCTTTATAAATCAGTCAGGGATCGGGTCGTCTTTCGTAGCCGTACCTGCAGTAGACAAGCCCCGGCCTAACCCCTAACCCCAACCCCTAACTCCTAACCCTAATCCCTAAAAGGTATGGCTACTTAATGAGATCCTACCAAGTGAGGCATTTGAATTCCAAAATTCTGCTTGAAACATTTCTGCAGATTGTGTCCCGCAAAACAGTAATGCAGGCACCAGGTGATCCTCTAATTCACTTCTTTGATAACTTCGTCGCACGGCAGTAACCTAAAACGAGCGACCATTTTGCTTGCCGGTCGCAACTTACTGACATGAAAAGATGCTTTCTATAGGCTACCTCTGACAAATGCCTAAATTAGAAGCCCATTGAGAATTAGTTAAGCATTTGAGAAGCGTTGTCATATTTATGCTGCCATCTTGTAGCATGTAAGATAGTAAAAACAATCCAAAATGTACAAGCAAGTGGGCCTTTTTCCTTTACCGAGCAATAAATAAATTACTGGAAGATTAATGCATACATAACGAAATTAGTATAATTTCTCGCCGACATTAACGTCGAAGGGCTTCATGGCGCCAAAGATCATCTACAAATGTCCGTCGTGATTCTCGTTGAAAAACCTTTAACTGGTCAGATTTAAAGTTGTCAAATATTAGTCCTTGTTGTGGGAGTCCATTTTCTGCAACCATTATGTCTCAATCTTAGATTAGCTTAAAAATACGTCCCACTTATTTTTTTGTTGGCAAAACAATTTCCGAAACATATGGAATATTTGAAAACCTTTACAAACTGTCATATTTGACAGCTCAGATAAGTATAAAAACGAAAATCGCTTTCCGTGAAAATTTACTAAAAACGTCAGAAACAAAATTGTTCAATGAACGTTAAAGGACACCAGAAAACCTAGCAGTTATCCAAAAGAGATTTAAATAAAAAATAGTTATCATCCTAATACGGCAAAAACAGCATCTTGATCCTTAAATGAATCTCAATATTTTAGTCACTGGCCAACCACTGAATAGCGGCTTTTATAAGAAAACATCCATATATCTGACAGTATTAGTCAAGGAATCAAAATAAGTTTTCTCCAAAGGAGGGTATGTTTACTCTTAAATGTTTATAATTATAAGTCTCATTTTAACATAACTTGACGACCTCAGTAGGATTTTAACTCAGGACGGAAAGAGCGAGGCTTATGTACAGTCAACGCTATACCCACCCGAGCAATGAGCCCTCTCCGGGAGGCGTAAATCTAATCACATTTACGTCCAGATATCTGCCTAGCCTTCTGCAACGTGTAAGACCCACAAAACCTGATACAGCAAATTGACTGCCCAAACAGGATTTCCCAAGTAATCAATCGTGAAACCACCCGATGGCCAACGGGCAGTGCTTACGCCTTTCCCTTGTTATCGTGAGTTCGAGTTTCATAGACGCTTTAAAGTTGGGGCAGTATAAAATATTAAATATCTACAAAAACGCCTGTTAAATACGAGACTTTTAAGACCGTCCTATGCCCGCTCAAAATTATCGTGTCTACCGACTTATTTGTGCTGCTAATGAACCAAACAGGATAGCCCACATTTATTGCAAAATTATGTTTGGCTTATCTGAATGGTATAGAGGAATTTATTATTATATTTGCAGTGACCGTGTGCAGCTGAATGATAGGTTTTGGAATTTATGACGTCATCAAATTCTGCATGCTTTGTTGCCTTCTTCTTGTTCAAATTTATTCCGGGAAAACATTGCTTCGATTATATTTGTATAAAAAGTATACAGATTGTAGGCGTAAACCCAAAAAACAAGCGCGACGGCGAGCAGTCTAAAAAGTGTCTGAGAATTGAAACCGTTTCGAAACCTAATACGCCATTTTTGGTATAAAATTAGAAGACGAAGTAATATTTTACCAAATGAATATGAGAGTGAACATTTGTGTCCATGCTTTCCATGAGACCTTTATACAAATGTTTAGGGACATCAAAATAAACAGAAAAAATCATACCAGTTAATTGGTCATTTGCAGCTAATCGCAATCTTTTCGAACGACCAAAAAGAGGCACATTCAAAAGCCAGAATCCTGGCATGTCTAAAATATAAAGGTATTATACTGCATAATTTATATAACCTCACTTAAATAATTCTTCCTGATCGAAGATGCATTTCAAAATTTTGGTTAACATTTAATAAGATTGTTCACTAACTGTATCTCGAGCAATGAGGACGGAAACAGTTTAAGTTGCACTTCTGCGCATCGCTTTGGAAAAACCTGTTTAACTGACTGATCACAGTAATGCATTGATTAACGCTTGGATAATGTCTAAACGAAGTATTATTCAAAATTCTTACAAATCTCTATTGTATATTTAAGTGCAATATGCGCATTTTAAGTTAAATTTATATATTATACGCGAATTTTTGTTTTTTCAACAACTTCGGCTTGCTCCAAGACTAGATATCTAAAGTTACCACCACTTCCAATAAATGTACGCCCAGCCGAATCAGCGTGTAAATAACTATGTAATTGTCTTAAGGTTAAACGCATTTTGTAGGTTTCACCACTTACTGTTTGTGCTTTATTTTAAAGTATAGTCTCGAAATTTGTATAAGGCACAAACGTTGGCTACATACATTTTAACATCCAGTAGGCTAAGCACGTGTCAAATTTTATACTGAAAACTGATTTTAAGTCTCCGAAGTCACCGCAATGAACATAAAATGTTTACACATACCACATTTATTACAAATACGTAAACTATTGTTAAATAAATATAACATCTCTCTTAAGTCCCCACTTTACTTCTTCTTGCTATTGCTAGTTGTCCTTCTTAGTCATCAGTAGGCTTTAATAAAGAATACCCTCAGAACTGGAACTTGAACTCGCCTGTTCGCTTTTATCATCAAAGAATACCCTATTTGTGCCTGAAATTACATGCAGGTTTGCTACTTGTCTGTTGCTAATAAGGCCTACATATTGCGAATTTGATGTTCAATATTCCATTGCCCCTCAAACCACTTTAGACTTTTAAGCACAATCAATGCTGCGCACCATATGACTGTGGATCTGTCTAGTTCGTTACGCATATATCAATTCCGTTATGAACTACAAACCTTAATCCCTCTGTCTTGTTTATGTCCTTGAGGATTTTAAATAAACGCAATATATCATGGAAATACGGAAATGGATTATTCATCATCTTACCAGTTAATTTTGCTTCAGTGACAATACAAACGTTGAAGTGGTCATAGAGGCAAAGGAGACACAAATATTACTTTGACGGAAAGAACTGTCGTTTGTAGGAGCCGCTTCGTTTGAAATTTTTGACACGCCACTTTTCTATTCTTCCACAGACTAGAAGCGGATTACGTTCTGCATCACAAATGACAAGCATCTTCAGAAAACGTGAACGTTGTAAAAACGACATGTGCTCAAAAATAGACTTTTTAAACTGTAATAAAAAAGTGTATTTTAAAAATTTGCAGAAACATATCAGGCGCAATCCTATTAGACTTTTTTATGACACCGAAACATGTACAGGACTCTCAGATGGTCTTGCGTATTAACTAAATTAAAACATATCACTGCGTCATACCTACTTCAATAATCGCAAATATTTGGTTTTTCATCAATCAGATATTTAAGCTAGTACTATTTAAAACGTTTGTTATAGGTGCTCAGGTTTCACCGGATATTACTTCATCATCAGAACGGGGTTTGGTTATTGATTTCTACGGCCGAACCAAAAACGGAAGTGCAATAAAGAAAACAATATTGTAATAAACCACAGAGGTGGAGGCATTGCTATTGTTGTTAATCGAAATTGGTGCAGAGACTGTTAGTCCGTATTTTCTTACTCTTCTGATTTGATAGATGTCATCATTGTTCTATGTAGGCCCCGTTTGTTAAGTACTTTTAAAGGCATTGTATTTGTTAGTATTTATATTCCCTCCACTACCTGTAAAAGTGCTCTAACCCGTTCTTTTTCGACTTTCTTTTACAAAACTTGCTATATTGTCCTGTGAACATTTTATTCCCTTACGCTGTGATTTTAGCCTCATGAATTTGCTTTCCCCACACTTTTAGGCTTTGCTGATCTTGTCTTATTCAATGTTTGCGCAGATGCTCCTCTTAATCACATTCTGGCCAACCACAGCAAGCTTTTTTGTCAAAAATATGGCTTGATTTTCAGGTTCTAATTATTCTACTTTATTGGGTCTTACAAAAAGCTATCTCACCACTAAACGTGTACTGTTGGCCAAGCCTCAGAGAAAGGTTAAGGTTCGTAACATATCCGCACAAAATATTTGCTGCTTCAGACTTACACATCTTAAACTATTCCCGCTTTCCTTAAACAGTTGAGTGTTGAATCATGTTCTTCCAACCTTACAGCGTTTTTAAATGGAATGTTTGATGTCTGCTGTTCTCCTGATATTGTAATGGTACGACCGAATAGAATATATATCCACTATCTAAAATTTTTAAGGCGAAAAAACCCCATTACATGCTAGGTTTACGTGACAGCCTTAAGGACGTTATCACCCTAATGAAGACAGAGATTGACAGGCTAAATATCCTGTTCGTTAGTCAACTTTTTACCTCTTCTTCCTTCCCCCTTTTTCCTCCTTCCTCTGATGAAATTTGAAAGAACCTTAAGCGTCTCATTGGCCATCGCAACACACTGCTACGTATGGATGCTGATTTAGATTCTTTGCATAAAATTTTTACCATTAGCCACAATGACTCCCATCTTCCCTAAAATGGCGCTTCTTATCACCATGTGCCTTCCAAACTGTGTCTGTAGCAACAGTAGAGAAAAACCTTAAAAGGGTCTGCGGGTCGACTACCGCCGGACCGGATGATGTCTCACCTCTTCTTCTTAAATCTTGTTGTTCTCAGATAGCCCCTATTTCACCGCATCTTGTTAACATGTCTTTCACGAAGTCCAAGATTCTCGACGCCTGGCGTACAGTGATAATCATTCCCATCTCTAAAAACCCTGCTAATTTTGGTCCTAAATTTTTTCGTCCAATTGCATGCACCTCCGCACTACTAAAGCTTGCCGAAGAAGTTGCCCTAGCTATTATAAAACCCTTTTCCTTCAGTTTTTCCGACCTTTTACAAGTTGCATATAAAGCCGACCGCAGTACTTTAAACGCTGTTGTTATTGTTGTCCACTCTGCCCTAAAAGAATAAGCAAAGGGTTGCCGCGATTACGCATGCTCTTTTCTTGGCTACTCCTCTGCCTTCAATACCGTCCCGCGCCCTCTTCTCCTTACCAAAACATCCGCGTGCGTTCTCCAGGCTGGGTCGTCTCTTGGCTTAGCGATTACTTTACTTCCCGTACTTAATTTGTCCAATCTGGCAAGCAAAAATCTGTGGTCCTTTCCAATGACTGCGGAGTTTTTCAAGGTTCCATTCTATACCCTCACCTTTTCTCCCTCCACACCGATGATCTAAGATCTCCTAACGACTGTCTTTCGTTTAAGTATGTCGATGATGTGGTTGTTGGACACCCTCTCAAAAATCAGACACACCTGCAGTCTCAAAAGGATAACTATATCCTAGTATGGTCGGAGGACATTGGTCTCCAAATGAACAACCAAAAGTCAGTTCAGTGTATTTTCCGACTGCGGTCCTCTCCTAGTCTTGAATCCTCTGACATCCTTCCTGACGAGGTATCCTCTTTCAGGTATCTTGTCTTTACTTTGTCCTTAAATCTTACATTTTCCCACGATACTGGGTCCCTATTTACTAAAGTTCGTAAACTTCTTTATTACATTCGTCGTTTACATTCAACCACACACCTCAACCTCTAATCTGGCGAGTCCTCGATGTCTGCATCCTTCCTCTTATCCTATATTGCTTTCCTGTAATTCTTCCTGCTTTGCACAAAAAAGATCGTTTACTTTCAAAACGAGTCTTCCAAATGCTCTCTTCTGCCGCTGGTGTTTCTTATCTTTTTTACTCGATATTATCCTACAACGACGTTTCAATACGGTCATGCAATTTTCTGGTCGGATTATAGATTTATTTGCCCATCCCTTGCATTCTGATCTTACTTCTGCGAAGCCCGATGTGCCGCGGCTTCCGGCTTATGTCTTGTCGCACATCGGTTCTTCGAGCTTCTGTATTGATATTTCTGACGGGCTATCTTAGGTTTGGAGATAGAAATGCATAAGCTAAGACTTGAACTGCCCTCATAATAGTCGCTTCTTTTGTGTTAAACTTTTTGACTCGGGAATAATCCATTAACTGTCTTATTGCCCATAGTGAGTAGAACCAATTTTTTGATAAAAATTTTGAATTTCCGATTTTTCTCTCTTCCTCTCTCTCTCTCTCCCTCTCTCGTCTGGGGGGCCTTCATACTCAACTTTTTCGTTTTGAATGGGATTACGGGTCCCAGTGATTTTAGAATTCTTATATCTGGCAACTACCATGTTAGCGTAAGAGAATACCAAATTGGGAAAAATTGGCTGCCCCGGCGGAAATTATCACCGGCAATAATATGAAGAAGGCTAAATTACATTCATAACTCAAATCCTCTGAGAAAAGGCGTCTTAATGGAGAGGTATGTTTTTTCCACTTGGACTGGGTTGCTCACAAACCCACCAACTACGACCAGTAATCCGATTTGTCTGATGAGTAGACATTTGGTAGATATTATATCAGACGTTTAGTTGATGCTGCTAGGATATCCATCCTATTGCGTTAGAACTGGTAAATTTCATACGTTACAGTTTGTTGGTCGGGTAACACAACCCACATGTGGAAGTCTTAGAGCTCTTGGTGGATACCTCGTAGCTTAGTGATTATAGCGATGGTTACACTTGAGCTTGGCTATTCTGTCACTATTTAATACAGCACCGAGAGCGCCAAATTTATCAGAAAAGAGTATTTACTCAAATGTTAAAATCTGCAACAAAATCCCAATGTATCTTGAGTAATGTGATTAAGCGGGGTTTGTAATTTGTCGAGATTTCATCAAAATATTTTCACGAACAGTTTCGGCCGTCTATATCGAGAAATCTATTAATCAAGCTTAATCAAAATCAGCCCAACTGGACTAGTTGTATGAAAGAAAAACTGTTTTTGAAAATCCCATTCTAAATTGAATAAGTCATTTCAGCTCTCATCTTTAAGGTCCGTGCGTCTTATCTTATCGGCCTGTTCGAATACGCTATTTCTAAACATCCTGTCTGGGTAAGACACATGTTAAGGAAGATATGCATGCGTTTAAGTGCCTTTAAAGGAAAGTGCGAAAAGTGACAAAGTTGTTTGGAGTGGCACTGCTAACATTACCGTCGGAAAATCTGTTAAAAGCATTTTGATTCAAATTTTATGGAATTTAAATTTTATCTTGACTTAGTGGAAGAGAAACTATCTCTGATTTGGTATAAAGCGGCCCATTTCAGAGGAATGCTCAACTTTTTTAAAGCAAAGTCTGGCAGATGACAGCATGTTAAGTTCAGTCAGTGACGTATAGATTCGTTAATCAATCATATATACCTCCGAATAAGATCCACATGTCATTTAAGAAGACGTTCACCTGTTACCAACTAAGGAAAAGAGCTCATTGTTTGCGCATTTTGATTCAAAATATAGCGTTAAAATTGTCCTCACGCTACTTACCCGTAACCTGTTTGTCAAACGACATAAGATTGTTAGTTTTACATATCTGCTATCAGAACAGGCCTTGAATACCAAATCAGATGGTGTTTGATCAAATGTGTAGGCGTTCAGTGTTACTGAAGATTAACTTCTACAAGTGCACAGGTGGACACGACTCGATTAAACGATGTGGACTTTGCTCAAGGACATACTTAGCAAAACAAATCCCAAATTGCGAGAATAATTAGTTCTAAGTAAAGTGTGACGAAAGTCTATGCCAGTGTCCCGATACAGTATGAAAGTGTCCCGATAAAGCCTGAAAGATTCGCGACATCAAAAGTCATTAATCGATGCTAAATAAGAACCCAGTCAATCGATATATCAATCTGACGCCGGCGTGCGGAATGCTGCGCAGCCCCTTCCAGGCCCATGTCACTGATAGTCGATTAATTACTGACTCATGTAAATGTCGCATGCTTTAGTGTTGCTATTATATCTGATGGTGGATTCCTGCACGAGCTTGGGAGTCCAGAAAGACGGACAAATTGATAAGGGATCAATCAGACTTTCTAATCATTACTCAAACAATTTGAAACTTTGTAAGTCGGCAGGAACCATACTTCCTCACCCGATTAACTAGGTTACAAGAGCAACAGCTATGTGAGGAGGGACAATTTTAAATAAGGTCGATAGCTTTCCCATAATGTTTACCCACGAATGCGTTTCTGAAAACGGAATGCTCAAATTTTGTGCGAGACAGCAATGAAAAGCATGCAGATAAAGAGAGCTAAAACAATTCAAAGCATTTGAAAAAAATAATTGTATCAATAGTATTAATCAGTCTTTCTTTTTGAAAACTTCATTCTTCATAGTGTTTGACGACCCTCTACACAGAACAGTGTCTGATTTTGTCAATTCAGGCCTGGTATTTACAGGTGTTTAATACTTGTAAAAGAAACTCGGTTTTCAAAATTGCAGTTCGTGTTACAGAATTCAGACTCAAAGCACAGTCCTAGAGTAAGTGACCATCATCGCCTGCTATCCAACCGATTTTAGAAGTTTGATGTCGTGGGTCTTCAGATTGCAATGATAACACTTTAACATTCAAGAAGACGCTTAAATAAGTTGCCACTTAAGTCCTTTTCCAACGGCTATTTGACAAGTTTAGTCTGCTTCGGTGGTTTTCGAGGCTCTGAAAACCCTGCCCACACTGGCCCAATAAGGAACTCTCTACATGCCATGTCATGTGTCAGGTAGTTAGCTTGCCACTGGTTAGTTGGCATCACAATAGGAAATTTATGCAGAATATATGGAGACTACGTGAAAACCACAGTGCACGGTAAACTACTCAAATTAAAAGGGGATTTCGATGCGTTAAACAATTACGTTCGAATGCGTAGAAAATTACTTGGAAAAACTTAAGTGGCGATCAACTTGATGTCGGTGTTCGCTCGGACAATCATGCCTCCGACAGAAACAAGGAAGAAACGAAAATGAGTCCATTGTGTGTCAGTGGAGGCTTAGGAGTGGCATGTGTTTTTTACTAAAATAGTTCCGCGAAACTCAAAGATGAGTATTGCTTACAGTTTCGAAAAAGGTTTAGTCAATATTAGGTTTTTGCATGCCACAAACGAAGGTAGTTCGTTTCCTTCGGGGATCCATCCGGTAAGTCGAGTGTCGAAAGTGTTGGCTAGAGCCTGGTTTACATCTTTCTCAGCGAATTTAGAATAATGTTGTTCAGAACTTTACGTAAAACTTCAAACTGACCGCGTTAAAGTTCAAGGGGATAGTTGCACGGTTATCAGCAGTGAGTGTTTTTTTTATAAGGATAACCCTTTTGTTATATTTTAACGCAGGTGACAAATGCAAGCTTAGATAGATATCCTCGTTATTTATAGGACGCGACTACAAGCACTAAAGGAACCGGAAAATTTGGGACAAAAGCAGACGAATTTTACTGCCCAAAATCGCCAGGGAGGTCTTTGCTGGTATCCTTTTTAATCGTTCCAACGACCATCTGGTTCACGAACTTCTGTTAGAAAGCCAGTTTGACTTCCAATGACACTGCGGGACCACAGATATGATCTTTACCGCCTGCCATCAGCAAGAGAAATGCCAGGAAGTGCAAACGCACTTCTGTATCACCCTCGTGGATATAACGAAAACATCTGACACGGTGAATTGCAATTGTCAACAAAAATTCTAAAGAAATCCAGATATCCTGAACGATTCATGCACAGAGTGCGCCAGCTCCACGACGGGATGTTGGCGCCGTCACGGACAACGGGGAAGTCTTAGAAACAATCACAATTACCAGCAGACAGAACTATGATTTCGTAGCCGCCCCCCACCGAACAATTTTCAGTCTCATGTTCTCTGTCATGCCGATAAACACCAGCTCTGGTGAGAGTCCCGCGATATGCATAGCCTACACGACAGCTGGCTGACTTCTCAATGACCGAATCATACATGTCCCGACACGTCTATCCACGACTACCGTCGGCGGCCTGCTTTTCGCGGACTATTGCGCATTCAACGCTGCGAGAAGCAGATATGCGGTTGAATCAGGTCCTCTTGGTCTCTGGCCGACTATCAGCAAGAAAAAACGGTGTTCACGCACCAACTGCCCTCCAAGCAGCATACAATGTTCCTTGAATTAATGTCAACCGCACTCAACTGAAAGCTGCTCCTAGTTAGACAGCACATTCCCGCACCATAAAATCGACAACAGAGTAGCCCTTCGGATCTTCAAATCTAACCAAACCTTCGGTCGGCTGCAGAAATCCGTATGGAATCGCTACAGTTCCCAACATAATATCAAACTGGAGATGCATTAGACGGTCATATTCACGGCTTTACTTTAAGGTGCAGCGAGCTAGGCAGTTTGCGGAAACACAATCGCCTCCATTCTCGGTGGCAGGACCGGATCCCAGACACGCATGTTTTTGAACGGATCGGAATCCTTAGCATGCACGTCATTGACCATCTTATGAGGATGGACGATGAGCGACTGTCAAAATGACTCGTGTTCGGAGATGTCACCACAAGTACACGCCAACGTGAGGGTGAAACCCGCCTTTACAAGGACACCATGGACTGCACCATGAAGAGATTACAAAGCAGCCCGAGGGCCTGAGAATACCTCGCGTAGGATCGACCGGTCTGAATAGGAGCAATGAACACTGGAGCAGTAATGTCTAAACACAATCATCTTGCCGCTGGCAAAGCCAAAATGGGAGCTCACAAGTCTCAGGCGCCTCGGAGCCACGATGCCATAGTCCACTCCCCTCAACATGTTCGCGCTGTAAGCGGACATTCCATGCGCTTATGGACCTCGTCAGACATCTATGGAACCACTGCAATATTTTGGAAGATATAGCTCATAATACGTAAAAAAACGTTTATTAAACTGCAAACTGTGATTGATCAAAACTGAGTCAAAAGTTGTTTTTCAAAGTATCTTTTATCTGGGTTGAAGTTTTGCAGGAATTAGACTAACTGTTAGATTGACGATATAATACCGCCGATAATATGACGTCTTTAAAGATACTGAACTACCAAACAGCTGATCATGAATTTAGGCCGACAATATTAATAGGACTTTTGTTTAAAGTGCAATCGATCTCAGAACAGTAGATTCACCCTTGGTGAAGGTGTTATACTAGACAACTTCAGTCATTTTAAATCACAAAATTCGCTGTATTAAGTTTCACACTTTTAAAAACAGTCTAGGGACGTCTCCAACATGCCGTTCAGGATACTACATAGTGTCGTACAGATTTTTAGTCGCTTGTATTTTATTTTATTTAGTCGGCTTTGTTCCAACGCACACAGCTATCTAAATCTTTAGCAGTTTTGCTGGAAATGTGGAAGTTTTGAGGAAGGAAAACCGATTACTGGAACAAGCAATCGTGCCTCCACCACTGCTTCCCAGAACTCGCCTCCTTGGTTCTATTAGCAAAGATGGCAGTTGAGAATTACAATACTGACAGACTAATATTTACCGACGCATTGCTTCCTACACAGGCATAAGCGTACGAGCCAAGATCCAGTATAGTAACTATTCGCTAACATTAAGGATAAGGGGCTGAAATTTTTTGGATTAGGTGATTTACTGTTTTTGGGATCTAAAGTCTATTTGCTATTTTTAAGAGGTCAGGAAATTTGAACAATGTGTGTGAATTATAAGGGCAAAAGAGTTTTGAAAATTGGATTTTGCATTCTCACCACCGGAGGTTAAGTCTAATCATCCAGAAAGTTGTCTGATGTCTTAGCAGTCCTAACGCATTTATTCAGCACGCAAGGTCAGATATATCTCCAAAATCTGGGTGTTTATTCAGGGTTTCACTGCAATATTTTTTAGTGACCTCCAACGTTTGCATTCCCGGACGATTGAAAATATTAGTACCACAACCCCACTCCTCCAAGTGTCTTTTGGAATGCTGCCTAACCGATGAGATCTTGTTTTGAGCTTATTGGAGGGAAAAGTTAAGGCATTTGTTTGCAAGTAAACAAACAATAATTTCCAACAAATTTGATCCAATCTAAATGTTAACCTACTGACCAAACATGATAAAAGAAAATGTATTCCTGCGTTTTTCGATTTAATTATACCTACTATTTATAAAAAAGAGCATCAATAAAGTCTTGCTCTACTGGCAACGCCGTGTTAGCATATAAATCATCATTTATACAGACCAGTTTTCATTTATTTATTGAATACGCTTCGGGTGGATCAACTGGTGCTATCGTAAATGCAGTAATTTGAACTCTGAATACATTATTTAATTGTTCAGAGTCTCAGCAAGACAAACAAAATAATGAAATTCCCGCCATAAAGTCCTTAACAGAGTCATCAGTTTGCATAAGCTGAAGTGGATTGAAGATCACTGGTTAAACTTTCAAGCGACAGGTAGCTTAGTTGGCAAGATAAGAGAGTCGCTAGGGCTAATGGTGAGATCTGGTGTATCAGAGCACTTTCCTTCCCATATTCCATGATGAGACATGGTCGAACTAACTGGTTACACTGAAAGCGCGCCGGAAATGCTGGTCCTAGTGCCAGTGTCGGTAAGTCAAATTCTGGAGTAAGGATTACGCCAAAAACCAGCTCAAGCGATGGAGTTGCGGCAAGTAACGCCTGAGTTGCGGGCAACCAAGCAATCATTGCATCGCGGGCAACAGTCTGAGAAGATTGTGGGTGCCGCTAACTTTTGTAGGCATGCTGCGACATAGAAATGTAGGCAGCAGATCCCCGGACACACACCTCTTTTGTTTTATATGCTCTTTCATAAATGTTGACTTTCGCATTGTTGCTTTTCTTCGAATTTTGAAGCGACCGCCGGTTAAACGAGGGCCTACAGAGTTGAGACAAGAGTCGGACGTCGCATCGGTGAGAAATTAGGAGGGATCCGTAAACTGCGGGTCACGAGCATACGATCTTTGTGCACACCAACTTGTTGTCGGATTTTCCTGCTTTTATTGTGTGTCCAATCGGGCCTTGTCAATAGGCTTTACATAGAATTTATAAGTTGGCTATGTACGACTGCAAGGATAGGTTGGATGCCGATATAGTGAAACATAACTTAGATCATGATGAACCTGGAGAATCACTAGAAAGATGACAAGATCTGCCGACTTTGGAGGACCCATTCTCAGATGAATTTAAAAAAACCACACGCTCGTGCGTAACAGTAACTGTATCTGATGAAGACTGCAACCTTTGCGTAAAAATTACTTTTCTCATGTATTCATTTGAGTGAGAGTCCAAAAACCTAGGTAACTAATAACCTTGTTCCGGCTACCACGTTCCCTTTGTCTCAACAGCCTCGTAAAAACTTGTGCTTCTGCTTGTATCGACAACATCAAGGGAACCATACGTGCAGCGAAATGATACAAGTGTTTTTGGATGCTACCTAGTTGCGGAAGTCAAGATTGCTTTTCACTGAATTGATTGGAGTCGGGCCAGTGTGCTAGCCCTCTTCGTTACGACCAACTCCAGCACAAGCATTGTCATCTTTATCTGTGACAGACCACTGATGTCCCCACCCAAAGTGGACTTCCCCATTCAAGCTTTCTATTATCTCCGGCAACCGTTCTAACGTTAGCTGCATGTTGGTATGCGACTTTCAGGGGACACCTATATATGGGCAAACCAGTGCGTCATAGGTGAGCATGTCAGACCATGCGATCAGGTTAGAACGTTATGATTCCCGATTAAAGGCTATTGGCCCTAAAGTGCTCATTTAAGAACCACAAAAGCCGGTTCTACCCTAAACAGTCGTCACTGCTTCGAAGCACATGTACAACACATGTACCTCTAAGGTCTGCAGAAGCCTTAGGACGAAGTAGACTAAATATATGATTACTGAGTTTTTTTGATTTTGGTGAAAAATACAAATTCAGCCCTTATACCTCTTTCCCTTTATATATGCAACGTCCTACATGAAAAAGTAAGCTTGCCTACAGCTGACATAATCTCAGGTATGCTGCTCGAAAAGTGCTGTCAACTATCCGGATAACTGTGTTACGTAAGCCGATATTGTTGCATGCCCGGAGCAAAGGTGTGAAGATAACATTGCTCCCACCCGCAAAGGCTTCTAAGCGTCTCGAACTCACCCAATAGAGTGCTCAGACGCTCTAGCCCATTATTCCTTCAACAGACTAAATTAAATGGTGTTTATGACCGCCTTTGGTTTCACTCCTGTATGGCAGGAGTTCATAGGATTTTCTTTCGTGACTACGAAGCAAAGCGCGCCGGCACACATAAACAAGTTAGCTATTCTGAAAAAATTGCCCTGGAGGTGGAAAACAGTATTTCTCAAAATTATATATCTGGTCTTCTATCCTTGGTCACATTCCTCAATTTACGGAGCTGGACTATGTGCCTAAATCCCTCCGTGCGGTTTTAATACTGTGGTCACGTACGCAGCAGTGATCCTCCGTATTCCAGACAAGAAAACTGGAACGTGGTCGGATGATGAAGCCAATTATCGTAATGCCTTTGAAGCGACAGTGGGATTTGCAGGGCCATTTTTCATTAATGGCAAAATTATGCATATAAATTAAAAGCTCCTGTCAAAAGAAAAAATAAAGGAAGTACGATTTACTTAATATATGCCTTATATAAAAAATAAAACCGAACAATTTCTCCATCCTGTCGTATTTGGACAGACAGAAATGTAAAGCACATGGTGACTGTTCGATAACAGCAAGATTAACATAACCGTGCCGCCTAGTAGAAAGGCTGCAATCCGCAAGCCTACGACCTCTTGTTGTTAGTAAGCAGACAGGGCAAAAGAAATACCTAGAATCATATCCTTAAATCCATACACAGGCTACTTCTCACGTAGGCGAAAAATTAATGATCTTAAATCCCGCACCTATAAGTATTATAGGCATAAGCACGTAAAAGATCAGTGTAATAGTTTGCAACAGGAAAAATGACTCAGGCGTCATTTGGCTGTTCTAAAAACAAACTGATGTCAGTACGCGATGGCTGGTCGAGAACACGTGGTCACCAGAACAAGAGCTACAGTGCGTGACCGATCTCATGAAATGTTGGCTGAAATTCTGAAATGCGTTTTCGATTAAGAGGGGTGATCTAAGCGGATTTTAATACTGACAATCTTGCGACATAATCCTATAGCAGGTCAGACTCCGCTGGATGCGAATTTTGAATGCAATTCTTTTCGACCTCCTGTAGAAACCGTGCTTGCTAAGGAATGGCTACTTAAGTAGCATGCACTTTTCGCATTGATTTTCGATGGTTTTATAAATTCGAATATATTTCCTAGAAAACATGAGCAAAAATGTTTTCTTTTACTTCTTTGATTGAGAATCGCGTTATGTTTTTATTGTATACTTAAAAAAGAAGTGTAATAAGGTTTTAAAGAGGTTTCTAATTATGAATTTTTTTAAGACCGTGTGATGCCTGTTCTCGCAGCATCGCACCTGTCCGTTTACCACTGCTTCTAATGAAATGTTCAACATAGTACGCATCCAATGCAACATTTTATTGACTCTCTATGGTACATTTTTAGAGACATAGAAGAATGTATGATTCTCCATACGCGGAACGCATACACCTTGTAGACCGCAATCACCAAACGCCAGCGCAACAGCTAATGAGGCCCCCTTATCCGATAATTAGCAAAGTTTCGAAAACCTAATTATAGTCGTTCTTCAAGCATACAATATATAGACAACGTGATTCTTAATCAAATAAGCGTAAGAAAACATTTTTTGTCCATGTTTTCTATGAAATATATTTTAATTTATAAAACCACCGAAAATCAATGCGAAAAGTGTCTGCTATTTAAGTAGTCACCCTTTGCTGATTACGGTTTCCACTGGAGGTCGAAAATAGGTGCATTCAAAACTCGAAATCTTGTCGAGTCTGAAATGTTATAGGAGTATGCCGAAAGATTTTCAGTATTGCAAATCCACCTCAGTAATCCCTTCTAACCGAAAACGCATTTCAGAAAATCGGCCAGCATTTCATGAGATTGGGCACGACCTGTGTAGCTTTCGGACTCGCACTGCAGCCAAAACTCAGAGATCACGAAAAAGCAATGAAACATGAACTGCTTCGTGGTCTGTAAACACATTAGGAAAACCGGAGAGAACGTGTCCTTGGCTGGGCTGTGGTCAGGCTGTCTGCCGGCCGACACCGTGCGGTTGGCGCGTGCTTGAAATCGGGCGCGCAATCTGGCCGCGTGAGTGCTGTAGGTGTAATATAAATATGCTTCTTTGAGGAGTTGTCGGAGGCTCAGGCCCCCACCAGCCTCCAACCTGTCCTATTAACCAATCGCGCCGTTACTAATGTGCTCGCAATGCTAAATTCATGACATTTCTCCAGGGTGTGGTTAACAACCTGGGGGCAGCAGTCATCTTTCCGAACGGTCCGTTTGTGCTCGCATGTTCTTGAAGTGAGTTGTGCCGTCTGGCCTCTGTAGCAGCATAACCTGTCATAACCTGATTACTCATCTGCATCCAGTCGGTTCTCCATCTGCATGACCTAGGTACGCGCGGTGGTCGTTGGAGGATGGGTGATGCATACGTCAAATTCGGTGACAATGCGTTTCATTACTTCCAATGCTTTCCTTATATAGGTTAGTGAGTGTCAAAGTGTTGGTGGGTCTTTCCCTTCTGTTTCCTGTTTGCATTTGTGGAGCCAGTGAGCGATAAAATTGTGTGGATAACAGTCCCTTGCTACATAGAGCGTAGATTTCGTAGTTCACGTGTAGATCCCACAGGTTCCTCGAAGTCCGCTTTTTCCCTTAAAAAACCTTAGACCGCAGCCGCGTCTCTGCATCGTCGGGCGGTTGCCATGATAGGTGTAGGTACACTATGCTGTTAAGTTCACCATCAGGTCTGTACATGAAAAGAACATCAAGGAAGGGCGACTGCCGTTCTTTATATAACCACTTTGAAATGACCGTCGAGAAGTGGTTATTACGGCTGAGATTTTGAGAGTTCGACCCCCCCCCCGACCACAACAAATATGCCGTCTACAAACTGGAACCAAAAATAGACTCCTGATGGTCCAGAAAGGCCCATTCCAGCTCTATTAGAATCGGTTACATGGCCACACAGGAGCTTAGGAACCCGTTGGCGTTCTCTTTATTGGCTTGTTTTTGCTATTAGTAAAAGGAAAAAGCTTGGTTTTAGGGGGTGCCTGCCCTTAATCATATCGTTCCTCAAACTGCCTAACTAGAACATCGCTCGCCAAGTCCAATGAAACTGACGTGAACGCTGAGGCCACATCAAACGATATCATGTTTTTGTCAACTTAGGCGGTTTTTCATCGGCTGTTTCCAAGGGGGTAATGGATCCTATTAATAAACGACCTTGAACCCTCTCGAGTAATGTTTAATTTTTGGACTATCTATTAGGCCAGATTGCGAGCGAAGAACCCCTAGTGAACAATCAACCAAAAAGACACTTTGGTCTTGTGAATTTTGCGTAACGCATGGAACGCAACCTATGCTCCGTCAGTCGGTCTCATCTTCCGCCGTTCATCTAACGAGATCCGGTTTTTGTGAGCTTATTGGCTTTTAAGTCCAGTTATTTGGCTGAGCATTAATATAGCGTTCAAAGAGGACAGAATTTCAACACCGCTAATGGACCAGGACGGTTATGTACATTCTCGTTCAAGTCGATACGTTTCACTAGAGCGGTTGCCTTCCGTTTGTCAACAAACAAGACTAATATATCTCTCGAATGGAAGAGAATATGCGCATCCCGAGTTCTTGTTTAAAAGAAGACGAGGACACGATGACTGGGACGGTAGCTTTTTTGGTCCTAGTTTTCGAACTCGAACAGGAGTTTATCAGCAGAGACTGTTAGAGTGCAGCAACGTGTGAACATTTATAGCGCTGTGCCGTGAGAGGGATTACGTCCGTGGGTAGGTCTGATTCGTGCCGCCTGGCTCACAGTGGTCCCCCGGCATGGTGACGGCGTTTGTCCTTCACGGCGATGTAAGCTGCGTCAGCTGGTTGTGTGGACGAAGGGCATGATAACACGCAGGCAAATCAATGTGTCTATTGATGGAGTTGGTGACCGACACCCACGCCTCAAATAGTTCTCGTCCCGTCTTGTTGTCGGCCCGCGCCAATATCCGCGTGTTGGCGAAGTCGGCGGTCACACCCCCGTAACCTTCCTTGATCAAGGGGCTTCAGAAGTCCCCCCACCAAGACCGATCCCATTCCCTACCCAATAAAACAAAAGTTCCACGGAGAAGGCAATGTGCAAACTTATAGGCCGTCCAAGTTAGTTCATATTTGTCTTCCAAATGTACACTAGACAAAATCGCCAGTGGAGTTCGACAGTCAACTCTGCGACTCAGCAAACTTACTTAGAGACATAATACTTAACCTTAAAGGGCACTTTGTTAGAAAAAGTGTCATGAAAATGCCCGTGATCACGTCGGAAGACGATCGTAGTTTCTAGACGTAAACAGTGCCATCGGGTAATTACATAAAAGTCAAAGACATTAGTCTTCATCCCCTTGCCAAACTCCATAGTCAGTTGGGGAGCACTTTTTGTTTTAGGAGCCTGGAACGTTTGTTTCCTTTCATACAATCTAGTCACTAACCGGCCGGAAAGAAAGACTGGTCGTAGGCAAAGTGTCTCGATACGGAGGAGTCATGATAATTTGACTAAGTTCCGTTTCTCAGGTCATGAACCATTAAATTAACTGGCTACGTAACGCAGCATCTGGTAGGGTTGAATTCTGTAGGAGGGAGTTGCTGATGTCGGCTTTGACATCGAAATGAACATTGTAAAACCACTGATCTGCCTCGAACGAAGCATTAGCGATTGTTCCTTGACCGCAAGTTTCCAATGCGTGGAGCCAAACTCGCGACACTTACGCCCCCCCCCCCCAATTACAGACCCAGAAAACATGGAGAGAAGGTTATAAAATGATTCACTCTCCGTGCAGTTGGGTCGGGGAAAAACTAACTGATTATGGTCTGTGACGCGAGTATCCAATTAGGGATATATCAGGTTACTCTGATATTTCCGATTGTAGCCGCCATGACGGAAGCCAGCGTGAGCAGGTGAGAATGTAGCTTGATGATCAACATACTCGGGTTAAAATCCTGGACCTGCCGCCTGGGACTGTGTTATCACTGATGTTTGGAGTAAAGTAAACCCCACATGGCCGTTCAAGTGTTTTTATTTTTTAGTCAGAAAAATACTAAGATATGAAGATTTAGCACATGCTTTTATAAACATTTCTGCAATATATGTTTTCCCTGAGTGGGTTCACTGACCACATAAGTATTTACTTTACAACTTGAAGAGTAGACTCCCTAAGAATGTCGTTGAGTGACTGAATCGGACCTCGTTTCCCCGTGACATCTGTCGCCCCGCACTCCTAATGTACGCACACTATACCGGCGGGTTGAAACGCAATGCAGCACGATGATCGCCAAACAGAACGGATAAGATTTCATCGGGGAGGCTTCAGTGTCGACGAGTATCCGCGGACATTCACTGAGAGGAGTCAAATATCACAAAGGAACCGGGAAACAGACTGTAGCCAACCATAACATGCCTGAGCTTTTCGTATATGAAAGGGGTTTCCGAAGCTGTAGCTAGATTTCTCGCACCATTAGAAATAAGATTTGCTCACAGGACTGCAGGAACTATGTGCCGACAAGTGATGCGGCCTGAAACTTTATCTCTAACCAGGAGGAGCAGGCGGTTGTCCAACGACTTCACCGTGGCTCCGGGATTTACAACTGTGTTGTAGAGACCATTCGACGGCTGTAAATACTAATACATGAACATCGGTCGGCCCTGTGAATGCAAGATCCCTACTCGGATTTGGCCACTCCTGCCGCGCAGATAGGGCACATTTTTAACTTTGATGGCGTTCAGGTTGTGAGTTGAGACGATGATCACAAGTTAAGCAGGTTCGAGAAGCCTAGGTATCCACCGACTGCTTTGACAACCACCGCATAAATTTCCTTTCGCACTGGCCTTTATGAACCTCCTTGACAGGAGACAATGACAGCGTGAAACAATCGGGGCAGCCAATTATCTCAGTAATCATCGCTGACGGGGGCGACACGGATCACGGTGAAACAGTGGTCCGATTCAGTCGCGCAATTGTCACTAGAGGTCTACGCTAGATAATGAGTGTTGTGCGCACGACTTTTCAGTTTGATGAAGATCAAGGTCAAAACGTCCAACCTCAAGTAGACCTCTTCTTACAACAGCTCTTTTTCTTTTGACATACCCGCTAAAAATCCCATTTTCGCTCTATTGGTAAGACCTACAAACGTCCGTACAGGTGGTTTGGCGATGCACCGCTAAGTAAAAATTCTTGAGTACATATAATGCCACATACAAAGTACAGATATTAAGTTTATAGTTCTGAGAACTTTCCTGGTTACGAATGGCTACCGCGAAACAAATACTTGTGCGAGATTACTCCAACTAATTTGTCACTAATCATGACAATCCATATGCCTCGTGGCGGACTGCCCAATGGTGGGTTGTTTTAGAATCGGCCTATTTAAAATAACAAGGAAAACAAATATCTAGGTTAGCCTATGGGACTTTACGTTACACACAGTTAAATGCTAACTTGCCGGCTGGGAGCTTTTGGATAGGCTCTTACTAGTTTAGTTAAAAACATCAATCGACGTTTTCTAATTTAATACCTGCAGTTTGTTAAGTAGGTAGATAGCGTTTTCAAATTATCATTTAATACTAATTTTTTTACGGAGACCATCGACAACGCCGTCTTATTAGCAATTTATTGTTCTAAGGTAAGAGCTCAATTTTTGAAATCTCAATTTATGGATTCCTTAAATGATAACGTCTATACACAGAAGGAGTAATATTGTCCACTGCTATTACTTGGGACAAGTCGGATAAATATTTTTCCGGTTATGAAGATACAGAGAGTCTCAAAAAATCTCTCCTTTGCACACGTCGAACCTACGGAGCATCGTTATCTGGGAAAATATTCACAAAGTGCCCTTTCAAACCACGTCAAACATTAGTCCGCCATTCAAACTGCATATATGTACATCAGACACACTTTACAATTCAAGTATAGCATAGTACACATTAAACCGGAGTGAAAAATTTTCAAGAAGTGTTTAGTAAAGTATAAAAGAAGCAAACAGAGGCGATCTTCACTAAAAAGAACATGCAGATCTGAATTAATAATCTTGGGATACTCTTTTGTTTTTGACCTACTTGTGTTCTCACCTAAGTTACTTGTTTAGGCTTGCATTATGCTTTTTCATTAACCACAGTTTCTGCATTACACTGCACAGAAAATATAGATACAGTGGTGAGAAAGGTATATTATTGTCGGCACCTGCTGTGGCATTCTATTCCGAGGCCAATCTGAGTGGCATTAACCAACCCAGGAGGACGGAGTAAGGGAAGTTCTGCCTTTTAAGGAAAAAGACTGCATACAACAATTCCAGTCCCTGTATTTCTGGGTGGCATATGCTGACTACTGACCTTATGTCGTAAAGCGACCACCTCTGAGGCGTCAAAAACAGAGTGGAATCTCTTGCATTCCACCTTACAACGAGGAAAATGTGATGAGAGTCAAGCGTATGTGATCTGGAGTATTCCTGATCACAGCCGACATGACAAGAGCAAGTAGTTCGGGGTGAAAAGTTTACGAAGATGGCAGTGCCTCGATTAAAATCGACAATCGGAAGCAGTATTGGCAAAAAGTGTTTTATCGTGGTTCCGAAACAGTATAAAATCAGTGGATGATTTCTAAGCCCATATGACTTTCGGTATTTTGGCGCCCGATGGACGTGCACAAATTGCAAAATGGCTTTACATTTGATGTCATTACCCAATGAACTAACAGGTTCAACTGCATCTCTGGGACGTACGTGCCTGGAGTGTAGTAACACTTGGCTGATAAACTTACATAGGCTATAAATGTTAATCCCACCTTCCGTGTCTGCATTAATTGCATTTGTGTTGTATTGCGCTTCTTTGGACATGTGTAGGGAAAGACATTTTCTCTGATAACCGGTTTTCGACGTGTGACAGTGTTAATATCCGTAGTCCCATGTAACGACGAGTACCAAGAGAACATCACATGCTTTTTGTTATAAGTGCACGACACATGTTTAACCTCTTTCTGGTAGTCTATTTTGATCGATTTTTCAAAAGTCGTGCACTAAATCACAATTTGTTTCAGCGAAAAATACAACCAGCTTTCTTGGATAATTGGCAGACATTTTGTAATTTTAAACTGACATCATGTCTGTAACCTGTCAAATTTACAAGACTATGCGGTATTCTCCTCCGGCCATTCAGCCTTAGCTCGAATCCCTGTTGCTGAGAAATGATGTCTACTACCATAAAATTTTATTCTTACGTCCACTGATGGTGTTTAACCAATTGCAAAATGCTCAGACTACATGCGCTTGCTTTCATGTAAACTAATTGGCCTTTGCCTTGGCAACCCAATAACACAAACTTGGGTGGAATTAATTTGCTATTTTCTGGAATGCTGGTGTTTGGTTTCAAAGAGAATATTGCTTGCATAGGGGTGTAATCCTGAGAACAGTGCCACGTAGGCTTTAGTTAATTCGGCCATTTTAGTGTTTCAGCTTTATCTAAAAAAACTCGTTCCACTTTTTAGTGTTCCTCACAAAAACGCCCTTCTTCAATAATTTGTGCAATTGCTGCGCCCTCATTAAACTTAACTGTAACAGACAGGATCTTTTGCTTTCCAAGAATATCTTTTCGGAATATATGTTAGGTTTTATGAAGTTAGAGTTTCAAAACTGCCCGGTACATGTGTTCTATTATGCTGAGTTTTTTATCAAACAGCTTTGTGACCAAGTTTAAGAGATTAAGGGTGCGTTATGGCGGATGTATCAATGTCTGTACCATTTAAGTTGCTTCCCTTGTGTAAGTTCCATTTAAGCACAAAAACAATATTTCCCTGAGACGTGACGATGCTGAGCATTGATTCACCCATCCCGCGCAAAAAACTTTTCCGAGCATCGCACCATAGGAGATGTGGCCGACGGCTTAAGTAGAGCTCTTCTATCACGACCGCGATCAACAAAGATGACAAGCGACCATCTCAAACCAAAACCGGGATGTGTAGTGCGTTAAATTACTTTAATACGTCCTCTGTAAAATTTTCATGCGTATTTCTCATTCGGGCTTGCAGTAAATGCACCACTTTCGGCTAATGCTTAAGTGAACACAAGGTAAAGGGGCCTAACTCTCAGTTACGATCTAAAATAAGAGAAGGTATGAACATGACGGAGCGTACTTCTTATGCTTTTGATTATACCGGTCTTAGTATTTAGTTAATGTGGCAGAAATCGTCATGTCATATGATCAACAGCCAATTCTGTGCAACCATCACACGTAGCACAGCGTGTAGCAACTTAATCCGTTAACTAAATTGCCACTAATCCTTCTGCTTGCACAGCAGAGCTTTGCTTACCATTGGAGTCGGATTTAATCAGTTGGCAAAGAGGACGGAGGAAACTGGGATGTTATGTGGCAAGAAAGAGAGTCTTGACGGGTCTGATCAAGTCATGTATTACCCCAGCATTCTCTCTTTGAGTCTTGGACGACACCGTTGCCTGTCCATAGTCACAGTGAGGCAAAACATTTACGTCAAAACTTTGTACTAGCAACACATCTTGCCCATTCTTTTTCTCGCTATTTGTGCGGTATTCCATTGCAATCTTGACAGCAAGGTTGTTCAGATTAAAGACTCTCTCACATTGTACGGTATGACGGACATATTGATTATCTGCACCACCCTAAGGCATTCGCCCTGTGTCCTTTCCGAATCGTGCGGCACAAACTTAATAAAAAATGCCATTAGGTCACTCTGTCACAATTGTTTTTGCTTGTTTCGATCTTCCATAGATGTTTTGGCAGATGTTGAATAATTCATATTGACCCAAGTGTGAAAAACTCGGCGCCTCGGCGGGATTCGAACCCACACAATAAGGGGAAGGCTTTAGCGCAGTCAACGCTCTAACCAAATGAGCTACGAGACCCCGCGGACGACGCGAGTTTAATTACATTTGGGTCAAGTTACCCGCCCAACCTACTGCAACGTCTGGAATCCACCAAATCTAATACAGTAAGTTGACTGCCCAAGCAGGATTTCCTAAGTAATCCACCTAGAATCTACCAGATGACTACCAGGCTTACGTAATTCATAGATGGTTTGGTCTTCGTTTCCTACATTCTGCATCAGTTAACTGTATGATTCTAGGTAGTGCCAGGAAGAAAATCCGGGCTGGTATAGTTATCTTCGACAAAGTGGGTTATCTGTGTCCTTTCTCATGTTTTAAAATGTCTTCAAGAGCCGTCTCCACAGGACAATGGAACAAAATTTATTGTTCTCACCTGGACAGTCCATAATAATTATGATTGTTTGGAGTACAGTTTTAATTGAAATAACCAAAAACAGTCCCAGGTGGGCAGAAGCCGTCAACTGTCTGACTTCGCGGCCCAATGCCTTATGCGGAACGCGATTGTGAGAAGGAAATAAAGAATTCCACTCGCCCTCTGTCTTTTGCACCCTCTGTCTGTCTTTTGTTTTACATCCTGTTTTTTTACGCTGCTCAGTGTACTCCCCTCTCATGTATTTCCTGTTCACCGAATCGCCCTTCCTGCTGATATTTATTTGCGTTAGCATCTGAAACTTGACCGAGTGGAGTTAACTTTGGTTGTTTTCATGTTCTATTATTGCTGCTTTCTCTTTGACCAAACTTTTCTGTAATCAGGCAGCTTACGCGATTTAGAGGTAGTCGAGGTATACAAAGTCTCTTATGGTATTGTTCGGTGAAAACCCCCACATTCGAAACTCAAGAACCCATATTTACTAAAAACAATACATGAGGCTTTGTTTTTGTTCTGGATATCTGCAAGCCGTCAATGGTTGTTTCGTAGAGCAGTTCCTACAACATATGCATATATTCAAGAACCCGAAGTATGTTGGTTTTAAAACCACGCTGATTTCCGGTCTTCACACTTAATCGACAATTATATATTTCGGTTTGTAAGGGAAAACAGCTGAACGTGTTCGGAGTAATAACACAAGTTTAAAACTGGAATAAACTGGCTAGACGGATGTTTACGGGATAGAAAAAAAAAGTAGTTGTGGACAGTTGACAAAAATGCAGGGATAATATAGAAAATACCTAACAAATAGGCCTCCTTTGCTGTTTGTAGACTGTTTTCTTAACGGAGGGTGGAGAAGGATACCGAAAAGTGCCAGATGAGTACTATTTGCAAAAGTCTGTACCGAACCTAAATTACGGCGTGCAATTCTGGAAATCCTGGTCAGTGTGTACGTTAAATACGACGCAGTTGGGACTGAACTTGGATAAAAGCTTCACACTGTGCCAATCGAGTAAATTGGATTGCTATTGACAGTTCGGCAGGTCCCGCTTCGTAATTTCAATGCTGAAAACATGCGAAACAACGAGTTGTTAGAGGTCTTTGCGACTGGACAAACGCGATTGTGCAGCAACTAGTAAACGGCTGTGGGGAATAAGATCAAAAGCTTAAGCATCTTAATGAAACTACCGACAGGCAAAGATGTGAAAAACAATTATGTACACCATATGGAAAGGTGCCATAACGCTCGTATATTAGATATGAACTTCATTTCTGATCACACAACTAGTACCGACCCATCTATGCCTTTTCAGTGGTTTGGGTGGATATATAGGCTAAATTGCGTCTTAAAGCCCTAATTATGAATTTCCAAATCCTATATTCAGTTATCCACATAGTAAAATATTAGCTGACATTTTTTCCTGTAATTGCATATATTCCAACCTAATTTAAGATTTTTGACAAAACGTCTTTTTTGATCAGACATTAGATTTTCACTGTTAACGTAACTTCCATATAATTATATTATACTGAGAAAATGCTGAATTCCGTGGTATTGCTGTTTTTCGTGACCTGTTTGCTTATTTTAGATATAAAAGATATTAAATCGTAGGTCTGCAAAATAAAATGTGTATCGAAGTACAGAGGCAAACCTTGTATGGCGGGCAGTCTTAAATGTTCAACTGCTCGGATCATGGAATAAATGCTGTCGTCGTCCTACTGCATACCGAAGTTGTTTAATTTGGTTACCTTTTTACTCAAGACTTATTGCATTTGTCCATGGGATGATGTAGTGATCAAATTCTTGACATTTTCGAACCGATAGTTGTATACGGCGCCGCTTTTGTAAGAAGGACAAGTAACTGAAGGTATTCCATAGACAACGCAAAGACAACGAAATATATCTAAGTCCAGCAACTAGGCAGCCAGATCTTTAGGAAAAACTAACAACTAAATTTTGTGGTCTTTTCAAGCGGTTTTGTGGAAGGCTAACGTCCACTGGCGAGCGCATTATTGTGTTTTCTTAAACAAAGCGATTCGTCTGTTTATATTTTTTAAAGTTTTGTCTTGCTGATTTGAGACCCAAAACGAAGTAGAATGCGCTCTTTACCAGTTACCGTTATCAGGTTAGCCACCCGTCATCCCGATTAGACCTGTAGATGCGGAGCTTATGCTTTAACTCGGAAGGGTAATAAAATCTCAAAATATAAAATTCGAAATTCAGAACTTGATGAAATTCTCATCGAATGAATACAATATGGGACAGCTTTATCTAACTAATGAAGCTTGGAAAAATTCAGACGCGTTTCTGTCAGCATCCGTCTCGCATGATTAAAATGAATTACGTCGAAGTCGCTTGTGTTAACTCGCTTCTGAATTTATCTAGTCTTGTTTTTGACGTTTCTTTCTGCCTGTTTGTCAACATTGAGCTAACATTCACCGGTCGAAGATCAAGACTGTCCGGAATTTAAGCATCTTGCATTTAGTCATCCTGTGTTGTGGCTTATCACTTTAGGTATTTAAATTCAGAACTCCTAGACATCGTGGAAAGTGCTCATTGGCATTATGATAAATAAGCGAACAGCATTTGCGTGCGACTTTCAGCACGACTGGTTTTATAGATGTGTCACAGTCACCAGATATGGCTTTCGCACAGGCTGCTTACCACCGCTTGATTATGACTGAATGTTATAGCGTCAGGCGATGGAGGAGAAACTGGTGCTTTTGGCCCCAAGAGCAAAGCTTTTATAAACAACCCATGGTCTTCAGAAGATTCGCCTATCAGTTTACACGAATCCTTTCCAGTCTAGCGCACCCGTAAAGCAAATTTCAAAATGTCTTTGCTGGAGTTTGTTAATGTATCACCAAGACTTCAGTTTTACTGAATGTACGTCGAAAGTTCGAATAAGACGGCTCTCTTTTAGTGAAAATGCATCTCAGTTTATGACGTTTCAAGTATCCCACAAACCAGTATTTACAGTAACAGCCATTCTGAAAGCCAATTTTATCGTTTAAAATATTTAAACTTCGTTATATTGGTTGGTGTTTAAGTATTTTAAAGGCAGGGCAAACCCTGCCTGTAACCCCTAAAAAGTGGAAATGCAGGAGCTCCTCACGAGGCGAAAACGCAATAGAATCGATATTTTTATGCGGACATCTTCAAGTGTAGATGAATGTATAAGTGTGTGCTTTGCTTTTTGGTGCCAAAATAATTCATTGCACAGAGTGCGTGTCATATCTCCTGTGTGATCGTCCTCATTAAAAAAAACTATCATATTGACTTTTTCGCTTAGGCCTCCTGCGGAAGCCTGGGATCCATTTAAGAAATCCCTTTAAAACATCGCATTTCCTTTCAATACAAGCGGACTGTTTAGAAAATTGTTTACTTGAACGCGTCCTTATTTACAAGTTTACCCTTAATTACCTTGTAAGACGTTCACTACGAAGTGGTCTAACATGACTATAGGACGCTCAAACAATTTTGACTTTCAAGGAAAACTCCGATAGTTTGTGAATCGATGGCTAAAAAAGGAAAAAGCAATATTTTGGGAGTATCACTTGGCAGCTGAAGACAAAGCAATTTATTTGTAGAAAATTTGAGTCCTTGTCGGAAATCTTTATCTTTTAACGATTAGGGTATTCAGGATATTGGCGCAAGGTTGACCCAACTTTGGGATGGTCTTCGACATAAACAAATTTGGTAGAGAGGCAAGTGTATCCTTTAAAAGGCAAACAGAAAAAGACCAACAAGTACCTCTATTACACAGGGGGAAGTCAGTCACCAAATCGTCCTTTAAATAGAAATTTTCGCAACTCCAAATCAGAAGTACATAAGGCTCTGACAAGGTTACTGTCATAACTAATATGAATTGAGAGAACAAAAGTTTTATTAGTATAAGCAGTATGTTTCTGACTTAGTACATTAAAGAAGGCTATGAAATGTTTACAAATATTCGAGATTTTTGCAAACGTTTGCTTCTTTTACTCCCTTCTGCACAAAAGTGCAATTTGTGTTAATTTTTTTGATTGCGTTAAGTCCAAGATGAACAACAAAAATTATTTCTCTGCATGACAATGCCAGAAATAAGCACTGCTTCCTGATAAGGTTTTTTAAATATTTTACTATAACTGCCATTTTCAAGTACCGCTGCGAAAAAATGGGCAAAATACAAAGACCTATGGTTTTGTGAACAAGAACGAGATTCCAATGAGGCAAAGCACACAGGGTAAGATCACAGTAATATTGTCCCCAACGAGGCCAATCATACATCAGCAAAGCGCTCCAGGTCTAGCATTATTTTTGCTTCAGTATTTCATCGGCGAGTTTAAGTTCAAAGCTACATTGGCGAAACGCCCATTTAGCTCTAATAAAACTGCTCTGACTGCACATTCTTTGCACATTCTAAGTTGAAATATTGGGTTCACAGGTAACATACGCGATATATGAAGATCTACGAATTATAATATTCAGTCTCCAAAGGATTAAGAGTGCCAAGGTAATCTGGCTAGGTTACTGTTTTCTTTATGATAACCCATACCTTTTTATCATACAATGAATCAAGGCTGGGAAATCATATGAGTGTAGCTGCGGTTTAAATCTTCACTGACACAGGTCTTTGCTAAAATGACGGTCACGTTGCACTGAATTTGCGCTAAAACATTCATTGCCTCACTACTCTCAATATGCATCTACTAAGTCAGCCAACTGCATGCTGACGCCCGAGGAAAGTCGGACTCGTAGGCAGCGATGACTAGCAAGAATAATAGTGTTTTCTGATTCATTCTCTAAAAATATAATTTGCATGCATAATTGTTTTTCTCATTTAAAAGAGTGGACACTATGTTTTCTGTTTACGCTATAGACATATAGTAGGTGGGTTAACTCGTGGAACGTAAACCGTGTTTTCTCTTCCAAAAGATTAATTAAACAGAGTTGGAGAATAGATCACCAGACAGCATAATTCTATAATAATTCAATTGCCTCAGGATGCTGGCTTTCCAATGAACTTCTTTCCGGCCGCATACTAAAACCATACTCTTTAAAAAATGATTACTTATATATCATGTATTTTTCTGATTGTTTTCGATGTTCCCTAAAAGTATAATTATATTCCATGGAAAACATCCATGAAAATATTCAGTCTTACACTTTTTCGGTAGAAAATTACGTTTTCTTTCAGCCTTATTCTCAAAGGATGGGGTTTATGCGGTTTTCAAAAACTTTTTCAATTCCCGAATAGCTTTGAACCTACTCTGCCGTAACACCTGCATTCAGGGTTTCCAAACTACAAGCCATGTATTTTCCATGTACGGAAAACCAAACATTCCTCTACGGTATTATGGGGCGACTAAATGCGGTTCATGAAATTTCGCATTGGATTTGATTCATATTTTTAACTTTACAAGCCACATTGGTAAATGCAGAGACATGGCGATTTATGAATGGCCATTTCACGGTATTTAAGAGTCTCACAATTAAAAACTTTTTAAAGGCGAATACTCTCGCTCCTTCGAGAATAAAATTGAAAGAAGACGTAATTTTATACGGAATGAGTGAAAGAATGAGTATTTGTATGCATGTTTTCAATGAAATATAGCTGGACTTTTGGAGCCATTGAAAATAAATGAGAAAAGTGTATGCTAATTGAGTAGTCATTTTTTACAGAGCATAGTTTTTATATGAGGCCGGAAGGAAGTTCGTTCGAAAGCAAGCATCCTGAGGTAAATGAATTATTATGGAATTATGTTGCACGATCACTAGTTTTGCAGCCCTACTTTATTAATCTTTTCGAAACGAAAACGCATTTCGGAATTTTGGTTGACATTTCATGAGTTAGCCCACCTACTGTGAATATGCCCTAGACATTTAGTGTTACTGCCATTTAAACGACGGACTTATTAATACACAAAAAGAAGCTGCTATTGGACCAACACTAATCCGTGCCCTCTGCTTGTGTGCTACGTGATTAATAGAACGTGATTTAAAACCACTTTTGACTGTTAGCAGCCGCATACGAAGCCTAGCAATTAATATCCGGGTGATCATTTTATGAACGAATTCAATGCTTTATGCAAGAAATCCTCCATGGTAAATATCGGTAAACCGAATATGCCAGTCTAGGTGCTTTGAATAGTAAACATGTTGTGATCATTTTATATTCTTCCAAATAAACTTTTGATAATAAATGACTGAAAAGCAGACAATGGAGCAGTACATAAGAAAGCCCCAGGATAGTTCTTGGTTAAGAGAGGTCGACACTTGCAATTTTTAGGAATCCCGCCATTATTATTTCAACTTGCAGATGCACAATTTTATATTTTATATTGCTCACCTTTTCTGATAATTTTCACTAACCTACAGTGCGTGACCCAACTCATGAAATGTGTCAGAATTTACGGATGATTGTCAATCACTCGCAAACCGACACTATTTCGTGAGTCAAATGTCTACGTTAATTAAGTATAAGTTCAAAAGAATGAAAAACATAGAAGAAATATTATAGGCAGTGTTGCGTTTTTTAGAAATGTCGATTTATTTTTAAAAACGCAGTATCCCGAAAATGTCATAAATTGCTCTAATTTAGTAAACGTCCTTTTTAGATGTATAGAATGTATTCTCATATCAAACACGTAGTAAATATGAAAATAGACATAAAGTCACGTCTACTAACAGCGTTTCAGTGAAGTTTACATCTAAATATCGTTTACTAAGTAGTGTGACTTCATATATGACGGTTTGTCAACTGCCTGCATTCCGGGTCTAGATTCCAAAACAGTTTTCTAAAGTTTCATAATTTCATTAACTATTTAAAGTTAAATGACATGGGGTTCAACAGGAGAATTTGGATTTTGCTTGATTTCGCCATTGGGGACGACATAGGATCAAACGTTTTCATAAGGTGCATGCCATGAGGCCGGTCGGTGCCTAATAAATTTAAATACAACTGACAGTCGTGATCGTAAACATACTTTTTGTGTTTATAGAGAGACCGTTTCTCCCGTTAAACTAATTTATACTCTTCTTTCGTTTTGGGCTACGTAGAGTTTCAGATTGGTCTCGAAATTTTGCTGAATACTTCATAATTTTCAATATTTTCATCTGATTGTCCATAAAGACAGATCCTGAAATACCTGACTGTTGAGAACTTTAAAATAAGATTGTTCATGAAGGCATTTACCGAATTACTAAGTGTTAAGGCGCTCCTTTTCACAAAGATAGTTGTCTGGGTCACAGTTGAGGAATCATTCAAGCATCAAGCTTCATTTTCGAGAAAAAATGGTTGTCCACAACGAAAGTTCGCAACGAATACGGCTTCGATCAATAAGAAAACTTCCCCTAATAAGCTACCTTTCTAAGAAGTGCTTTATTACTGCACTCCGTTGACGGATCTCTGTGTGCTTTGCACTTTTTCAATGTGAGGCCAAGAAAAAATTTGACGCTTTTGGCCGTTTTTTTCATGTTCCTAAACAATACAAATATTTTTCTACCGTAAACACTATTTCATTGAAGGATATGGGTGAGCGAACAAAATGCGCCACGTTAAAGGCGTCCAAAAATTGTCTAACCATTTTTCGTTATCATATTTTATGAGATATGTCACATATTGTAGTTTAAGCTTTGTAATGAATCAAGTCATTGACATATTATTCGTTCACGACTTTGCTGTCACAGTTTGCAGTGACCCGTAAAGCGACTGATTCATACCTCCCGTGTAATTTTTAATGCAGAATAGTGTGAAAGTCACCAATGTAAAACCACTAAAGGAACAAGAGATTTCTGAAAACGCTTACGCTACCAAAGTCGTTTCCTTTCCCCACTATCACGTATGTCGGATACAAAAGATAGGTTATTCCTTTTAAATAGTTCCTCTAAATAGGCTTCATACTTGCATATTTGGTAAACGCAGTATCATGTTCAACAGAATGACCGTATGGTTTATCATACAGACTTGGGTACGTAAGCACGCTACCATACGAAATATTAACACGTAAGTCAGGATACTGATGATGACATAAATATCTTGCAAATTCAACTTGCTATGCGTTCAAAAGCATTATGCACAATGGAGTTCGGAAAGTCTATTAGAAAAATGACGTTCAAACCAGTAATGTCCTCTAACAAAATTAAACAAGCAGGACAATAAGTATATCTTTTTGACAACTTACGATGAATCTGCTACTTGGGGCACTTTCTTTTAGAACCTGTGACAAAGAATTGTAAAGTGCTTTTGACACGACAAATTTGTAATTCGGAAAGAAAAACTTGCAAGTAAATTAAGGATATTCGCACAAATGTCAGAGTTTTGAGAAGACTCAAAATATAAATTATAAACTTACACAGTCTCCTTTTGTATGCATTCACTGTGTTCGTTTGTTGAGATCGCTAAAATATGCGCATACCAGTTAACACATGTATAAAAGACATTATAGTTTAATGCATCGTGTTTTATGCTGGATATTTAAATAAGCATGTCCATCAGGAACTATGAAAACTATGTTATAATTAGGATTCTTGACATTCATTTGCATTCCAGTTTTGTTTTATTAGCGGTGATGAAAACTATGAATAGAAGGGCCCTTTACCAGAAATCCGAATATGTTCCCAATCTGTATGCAAGAAAGCCGAAATGAGATCAACGAATCTGTTAGAGAGGATTATAGTGAAAATTGGTGTGTAAAAATTGTTGCCCTCCTGTCAAAAATATTCTGATGAATTATCGTTAAAATTTAGTGAGGTTTATACATCAGACCTGAATTGACAAATAATTTAAAGTCACGGTATTTCAAATTGAAAAGCACAAATTGCGGGGTCTGCGTCCTTAATACTCTCAAAAACATATTACAGAAAGCAGAAAAACAGCGTATATTTCGTAATGCCGTTTTGTCAAGATGATAATATTGTTGCTGTTCTCGCGCCAGAATATCAACTTGCCTGAAATATAGACCTCTTTTGGTAAACGTGTCAGCAATCCATAATCATATTCCAGTCTGCATCCCATATTTTTAGTTTCTACAAAAAATTTTTAGAAGGACACTGTACGGTCCAAAAATAACTATCGCCTTTGAGGAACGTCGCACAAACTTCCTTAGAAAAGTAACTAGCTGTACTGCATACCGTAGTATCACCACAGCAGTAACCGTGAAAACGGCATATCGACTTTGTAGACGTAAACTTCAGGTAGAAAGCTTGAGAGTAACTATAAGTAATTGAGGGATTTCCGGGATTTCTTAGAGATTTGTGTTGTTTTATTTTTAAGGGAAGGCAGAACTCGCAATAGGAGTGCTCCTACACAACCAGTGATTTTTCTCCCTTTTTTCTAAATGTCACATATTCAAATTCATACGGCAAAGTAGACTTAGGCCTGACGAACGATGGATAATATCTACATGACACCTATTTACGCTGAGAATTAAAGAATTGAATTTTGCGGAGCAAGCCAAATATTTGCGGGGCTCTGCTTTATACCTGTTGAGCCAGTTACCTAAAAGATACTGCGCAGAGAACCGAATCCTTTCATTTGTTTCGGCTAGCTTTATTTAGTAAAGCTCCCGGCTTCGAATTTAGGACTTATTGATTTTGATGCTCTAATCTATTTTGCATCTTTTTCAACTTAAAGTAAACAAACATTTTGGGCTCTAAATCTGCGGCTCACTACCGAAGTGGGGGAGGGAAGTAAACATCAGAACTCAATCCAATGCAAAACGTACGTACAACAGAGACAAATGGTCAATTATACTAGACTACGTAAGAAGAGGACGAAGGTACATTTGAATAAACTTGTATGAACGTATGTCGTTTCCTTGTTTGGTTTCAATATTAAATCAGCAATTACCGAGGTTTAATAGTCTTTGGTACATTGACCGTTGTCATATATCATATCAACCCCAGCGCCCGCAATGTACTATTAAAATTCGCACCTGTCATTGGCTGTTTCACTACAAGCATTGCCCACTGCTAAACGACTTAATATTTGCTCTCAGTTATAATTAACTAATTACACTACCCAGACCTGAAACATTCACTAAAGTCTATTTTGTCATCATGGTAAGGTCTTCCATAATGTTTCCGTTTTTGGATAGGGATGCTGCATTAATCACAGTTTCATACTGCCTACTTGCGCTCCTTTTCAGTTGGCTACAATTTTTCCTACTTTTTACGAGAGTATGCGGCAATGCGTGCGACAATTACTAGACCTAATATGTGTGATGCTTAGAAAAATATTCAGTGTAACTGACAGGAATCCACACATATATGGTTCGTTATAACTGTCACCAACTGCAGTATAGTGGTAAGTTCTTAGACAAGTCGCCTGACATCCTCTCTGCAACCATGAATAGATGCATAAAATTATAATGAGCAAGATCTATTTGCTAACGCAGTATATGGAGTGTTTCATGCAATCGCGTAAAAATGCTTCTCGAATTCGGAGTGTTTCTTATCTATTTCAGTTGGCTACAACTAATGTCTTACTATAAAACATGTTTAAAAATTATGATAAAAGTGAATGCTTTCGGTGTGTAGACCGTAATAAATTAGTGGCTGAGATACGGGATGTGGTTTATTCAAGGGATTAAAGGTGCTCACTAGGGTTTCCTCGTACATATGCGTACAACAGATAACGTAGGTCAAGGAATAAGCGTTAACTCTCCAAATATCGTTGATTAAACCGAAAATGCCCTGCGCGCATCGAGTTGAACTTCCGTTCTACAATGGACGGCATCCAATTAACTGCAGCCACAACGGAAGTATTAAAAACAGTATTACTTTGTTCATATATGATCACCTTTAAAGAAATTCGGAAATAACTAATGCACTAAAATCAGAAACAGGCTGATGACGAGATAGAATTTTGTTTGATTTGCTTGTCGCATGGTCAGTCAGGGACTAATTAATTGCTATTTTTTAAAAAATAGCTTTTTGCTGTCTAAAGACAGCGGAGGCGATAGTTTTCCATGCCATTCCTGAAATGTCAATGAATGCTTCACGCTTGCAGCGTTGTCACTTGCTTGCTCAAAAGGATAAATTCTAAATTTTGTGTTTATTAAAGTCATTAAGATAAGAGGATTGTTAGCAGCTTTTACTTGTAAAGTTGGCTTTTAGATGTTTCTGTGAAAAGATGACGGTTTGGGCCATATTTGCAGGCTCATTCAAACATGAAATCCAATTGTCGAAGAGGCGTGCCTCCACAATAGAGGCGTGCAGTAAATATGCTTTAATGGAAAGTAGACATTTTCTGAGACGTGCTCTCTAAAGATTGCCTTAACGGGACAATTCAGTTAGGAATTTCGAGGTCCGCCTTTTTATTCAAACCAAAGTTATTTTCAGGCACCTGCAGTTCTATGAGAGTTACTGATTTGTATTTGGCCACAAACGGATAAGCAGCTTTCCCATTCCATGGAAACCGTCTGATTGCCTGTTGGCTCATTCCGGGGTTTACAGACGCACGACAGAGTGTTTACATAAGTACAAAAACAATGTTCACATGGTGAACCCTGTGCCTGTTCCGTTTTTAAAATGCATATTGGCAGAACACAAACAGTAAAACATCCTTATTTGCGCTCCAAAATAAAATTGTCGTTTGATGGTGGATCTTTTGGCTGGTACTGGAGGATATTTACACGTGACTGGAGAGTACGAGTGAGTTAGAGCAAAAGAATACTTCTGAACTTTAGTTTTACATTTTAGGCCACAAAGTCTTATGTATCTGCAAATCATAAATCAAAGAAAACACGTTTTTAAAATATCGTGTTAGTACACGCCCTGTCTTGCCTAATTTGTGCGACTGAGCAATCAGGATCTAGATCACGAGGGATGTTTATGCAAAACATTCCCTTTTGAGTTCATGGAGCTTACAGTGATTGTTTGGGAAGAAAAGGGTCTGAATATAATGAAGAGTCTATTCGACTTAAAACTCGTCGATTTTGGTCGACAAAATAACTTAAGGCATACTAGGCTAAAAGGGACCTTTTCGGAAGGCGACTAATTAAATAGTAAGTTGCAGAATGGCAAATCCACCCAAACTGGTCACACGAAACAGGATCCTCACGTGCCATGTTTTGTCTGATTTACTTTATTTACTGTACTCTAAATTACGCACATGCGCATACATATGTATACATTGATATTGGACTGATAAAGACAAGGGATACCGGCATGGCCATTTCTGGCTTATTAGCCGCCATCAGCCAGTCATACCCAGCTCCAAGTGTAAATCGCTTGAAATTCGAACCCGGGATCTTAGGTCATGGAGTTTGACACTCTACCACTGAGCCACGGGCCCGCTGACCTGTCGGTTGTGATCGGGAATATCAATTATGACAATGGGCTCTTGCCGGTCAGGTTACGGAACTTGCTTGTGCCATCTCAATTACATCTAATACGAGTCTCTGGGCGACTGCCTGGGAGGGTTCCAGTATGAGCCCCAAGGCACAACGGAACGAGCACTTTCAGCAATCTGATCGGTTAGCGTCCATCTGTCATTTCCCCTCACAATTAATTGAATCTCTAAGAGAAACTAGTGTCTGTGTTTTCAATATCGAAGGACAGGGAAAGAGGAGTGTCTTAGACAAAAATGGATGACCATCTCTCAACGAATTGCTGCAAACAAAACTTGCTCTACAAAGGTAGCGAACCTGTCAGCAAGAAGACTTACAACAACCGAAGGGTGTAGTTTCTGAGGGAATGAAATATAGCCTATCGGATTCGAAATACCCAGGCTTCCTTGCAAACGTGAAGTCTATAATATCAACAGGAGATCTTACGGACGATGAACGCTTCATAATCCGGAATAGCACTGTACACGCCTTAAGGAGCCTAAATCCCATTTCAGTACAATCACACAAAGAAAAGAAGACATTAAAAACATTAAAAAGTGACAGAAAATTTTCATACTTCCTGCGGACAAACGAGGCGTCATTTAACGCCTCAAATGTCTAGACCGCCTGGCTAACTACTGCGGCATGACCGATAAACGATTAAGAACGCGCATGCTTGTCACGTTTTAGCCGTAAAGCGAAAGGATGTGCAATCGCACGTCGTCGTTCGCAGCCTATAAAACTTTCTCAAGTTCGACTCTGACGTTGTCCTAGTGCTCGGCCGAGCCAAAAGCAAACTGGTGAGAGAAGAAATCGAAGCCTGTCAATTAGATGCTAACTCGTTCAACGTCAGTATCGACCTATCAGCGCCATACAAGGCCATCAGGCGCCACTTGAGCTCGAGAGCAGAACCGATAAAAGAGGGCTAGATGGTTCTGTCAGGCGTGCGTACGGATGACCTATTTAAACAATGTCTTTCGCACTTTACCATCTTCGATGTTGTGCTCGAGTACGAGTGCGAAACGTCAGATGGTTAAATCGTCTTCCCCAGAGATCGCCTTATCTTCGTTCTCTTCTATCTAACACCTGGGACAGCATCCACGCCTATATATCTACATATATATAATTTGAGGAAAATAAGTACTTTAGAAAAGAATAACAAGCTTTATTATGTAAGTTTTCAACGCCGTTCCCCCAGATATTTATCAGACTGCAATTAGTATGCAAAACAATTGAAAATTTAAAAGTGCCTGAAAAAGTCGATATTGCTAAATAATTTCTGCCGAAAAGGCTCTCAGTGCGGTCTGACGTTTTCTTCTGATTGGCTGTCACTTTGTCCATTTATCTTCGAGACAGCTGTACATGGCCTCGAATTCTATGTGTCGATTAATGCATGAAACATCGGAGTGCATATTCCCCCAAAATCCTCGGTTTTTCTTGGATGGGTAGGAAACAAAATACAGGTTTTGTCCCAGGAAACTATTGCCCGGTTTCCAGTAAATGCACGGCAACTTGTGACAAGTGATCTCGTCTCCTTACTGTCAACTGGTCTTCGTGTAGGCATGTAGGACCGATTTTCCTGTTTGATCACACTACACTGAATTGCAGCTGCCACATGGAATTTTGTAGACGACTTCTGTATCTAAATAGCCAACCCTATACTTAGAGTGTACAAACTGGTTTCGTAGTGTAGTCGTCGGTCTATGCACCACTTGGATTTTCTGCTTACACAGGTGTCTCTAAACGAGTTCGGACTTAATCTTAATTCACAGATGTGTTGCCGGACTCATTCTCAATGCTATAACAAACATTGCTGTCGAATTGGCTTAACTAACGCATCAGTCCTTTGCGCATGGCGGGGTATTTATTGGAAAGTAGACTACTGTCCGTCTGGTGTGATCTCTATAACATTATGAAGTTCTTAGTACCGCAGGTGTGTTACACTGACGCAGCCTGATCTCTTGCAATGAATATTAAATGACATTCCAGCATAAAGTTATTCTTGTAGCATTCCGTTTGGGATAGGCAAATTAAGACGGTACTTTCTATCTTTGAGAGTGAAACGCGTCATACTAGTCTTCTATTACAACTACCTAGCTTTCCTAATGATGTTAAATACGACAAGCAGACTTTTACAAGATACTAAAACCTCTCCATCACCTGATCAACAAGTTTAAGTATGATAAATTGCGAGTGAGGACTGGACAAGCATCTTTTGCAAGTTCATTATACGCTCGTTCGCAAACAGTGACAAGCATCCGTTTAAACAATGGGTTTCCAAAGTAAACGGTTGATTATGTAAGTTTCGGCAAAATGGCACGTTCGTTCCCTCTAACAACTGCTGAAGGATATAGTATGGATGGATTCTGCGAAGAAATGTATTTGTTTCACCCAGATCTTGTCTGTTTCCAGGCCATACTTGGTGTCGACTCACGGTAACAATTGCACAAAGGTCTACTTATGCATCGCGGAGACGATTCCCTAGGGTACATAATGTTATAGAGCAAACGTTCCACAATCTACTCACATGAGGTCGTCTTCTTCATTGTAGTGCACCGAAACCAGACAGAAGATCAAACGACTGACTGCAACGTTTGGGTCTACTCATAACAAACGGGTATGACTGCGAACAGGTTTGTTCCATTTTTTTCACATTATTGAGGCCTAAGCCTGTGGATTTCATATGTTGGCATCAATGCTGATGATTAGCATCCAGTTTTTATGGACCTCCCTGTGCGTCCCGAACAGTAGCCCTTACATTGGTCTTGTTGATTACGTTTTGTGCAATTTTAACACATGATATGGCCCAGGAACTGTCTAGTTTCTATTGAATAATGCGAAATACTCTCACATTTCAATTTAGCTAGTTATCATCCACACCACAACTGATGATTGCCTAATACCTCACTTGGCACTTTTATTAACCACGCCCCACTCAAGACACAGGTTCGCGTACTTGTTATGGGGAGCACAAACGGCGTAGAGTCACGACCAAAGGCGAAAAGCCGGGTAGAGGACCAAGCCGACGGCATGATGCACGCATGACCGGCGTGTACTAGAGTGCCGAGCACGTGCGGTGGCTTTGCTCACGCGTGCGGTCCAATCAGTGGCTGGTCTAACATCCCTGACCTATCCGCGGAGGGATTCTCGCGCACGCGGTGGCCAATCCGCGACCAGCCAGCCATGGGCAGGACAGTTCTAGAACGCCCTCAACGGCTGGCACGCCATTGGGCCGAATGTTCCGGAACTCACAGGGGTCAACTTATGTTGACGTCTTTCTGACGAGTTGCAACCCCTCGTGTTCGCAGGCGGTCATTAAAATGCTTGTTCTTAGAGCCGGCTCTCTTTCTGTTCCTCCTCTACGACTCATAACAAATCTAATGGCCGCTATCAGAACAATTCGGAGTTCGGTAGAGGTAGTGTTCCCAAGGAAATTTTTATCCCTATCATGAAGTTAGAATAGACTGATAAGAACTACTTTCGTGTGAGTTGCCGAAATTTCAGAGCCAACATCTATCGACGGAAGATCACTTAACTATTAAACGTTTCGGGTGTAAATAACTTCAAACGTACGGCGAAGCGATGCAGAAGGGTGTATTGATTGCAGCTGTGCGCACGATCGTGCCTTCTCGTTACTTGAGGAGTAAGCCTTCTTTGGGGAGTCAAGGGCTGTGGGGAGATTATGACGGTCTTTCGAAAATTTATAAGACTTCATAGGGCTCTTTGAGAAGTCCGTGATTCGGACATCTTTCTCCTTTCGCCCAAGACTGCCTTTATATCGTCTTCGTT
>CACRXP010000167.1:10043-23374 GCA_902702965.1 Spirometra erinaceieuropaei
TAAGTGATTGTACGACTGCGTGATTTTTTCTGATATCTTTCCTTGATCTCAGATAAGTGTTGACCTAACTACGAATTTACCAAATTGTAAGTTGCGGTGTCCTACTTAATAATGTGATCAGCTGCTATATTAGTTACAAAAGCGTTCAAGGCCAAGAGCGGAACCACTTTGGAAAATATTTCGAATGTTCATTTTGCGTACGTTTGATAACTCCCGCTGCCAAAGCAGTGGATTTCAATTCGACTCGACAAACTGATGGCAGAGCTAAGTCTGAGGACGACAGAAATACTACTCGCCTAATTTGGTGTTTAGCCTGAGTATTTATCTTTCTTGGCAAGTTAATGCATTGCTATTCGATATACAACAACATCCCTAAGGTGAAACCGTTTTCCAAATGTCGTTTCAAAAGTAAATTTCATTCGTGCGAAAGTATAGTGCGGTTTAATATGAAACATTCTAAAGCGTTCCTTTTGATGATTAAAAATAGACCTTAAAATTAAAGTTAAGATTATATATGGCCCTCGATTTCTACTTTATGGGTTTTGCCGGCCATTGCAGGTGATCCTGTCAATGTTTATGTATCTCGTTAGTTAAAAGTTTAAAAAAGGTTCAGTACTTCTTTCGCTCTCAGCGCCCCGAGTTAGGTGCACAATAAGAATCTGTATATAAGGACAACTTCAATATCTTGAAATATTGAATTTCTCATCAAATGGACGTAGATATTGATGAACTCATTCTCGGATGCGTTTAGGTCTAAACGCAAATTTTCGCTAAGTTATGACAATTAGCAGTTATTTGTTGGTTTAAAAAGTTTGTGTCCAAAAATAAAAAATTGATGCTGAAAGTTTCTTGCCCTATCAGCCCAGTAGTTACATTTAGTGCTTCGAAGACTGTATGCAGGAGATTTTGGAATTTAAAAGCCCCAGTTGAGGAAAACAAATTTGTTTTACCTAACTTATGCTTTAGGATGTCTGTACGGTAACAGCCTGTATTGTGGCAAATGTTTATCGACTTAAAAACATGCACCAGCGAGCCCGGATGTTCTTCTCAAAAGGCACTCCATGAGGGACAAAGATGAAGTAACGTCTCTGCATCATCCAAAATCCCGCCCCCCCTTTTTAAAACACAGCATAAAATGGATATCAAAATAACAAATGTTTTTGTAATGATGCGACACTCCAGAAAACTTGCAGTTGTTTAATGGTTTTACATTGGCAAGCAAAAGCTCGTTGCCACGGCCAGGGTCTGCCTTGCATCTCGGCTGGAACGCCCGCTATCAAAAGAGGTCTTTAAATGATACTTTATTTGACTTGCTTCACTTTAAAGCTCTTTCTATTCACACTTTCTATTCAATGGCGTGGTTGTTTATGCGCATGCAGTGGAACTCAGTATAAAAATCATTTCATCGGTTTTTTTCTGAACTGTCCTTGTCTCTCACATGCCCAATTGCTCTTTTGTTTGGCGTTTGTAAAATCTTGCAAACCTAGAACCATTCCTGTATGTGCGGTAAACTGCCGTCACAAGTTCTTTCGAATAAATACAGGCATTTGACATCGCCTGTGCACTGTGCTCGCAGGATTGCGATTAGGAGATTTTTACCAGACTTTTTAAACAGCAAAACGTCTGTATTTACCACATCGTATTGTAAAATTTATTACCTGATCTTAATCTGTTACAAGACCTTATGAGCTCTATGTGCGTCCTCCTAATAGAACCCATATTGTGTGATCTTCCTTATATGGAAAACCTAGGGCTCATAAAAACCGAGGCGCAAATGTAACCGCCAGCTCAGTTTTGAATGTGCCCCTACTCTTTCACCTGCTTCTGTGAAGCAGGTTAAGTTGGTCGCACGAGTTGGAGCCAATCTAAAATAATATAGGAACGCCTCCCGGTATGGCAAGGACAATATTAAATGAGAAGCATAAACGGTGCCATTGTCGCAAGTGTGGTTGATTCGGGGCATCAGCCGGACCGCAGGGAAGCTCATTGGGTGATTTATGAAGACCCATCGACTTACCATAAACCACTGAATCAGCGACTGCTAGCAAAAACAGAAGCGGCTGAGCTGGTCTTGTACGCATAGAAAAACTTCGGGCAAGCTTCGCGTTTATCATAGCCAGAGGTCGATTAAATGCAGGCAACTATCTACGGGCTTCCTCTTCTCCTCCTGACATGGATCTCCATAACCCTTACTAACTACGAACTCACTACGTCTTATTTACCCCTTCCCCACATTACGCTTATGTATCAGGATGACCACTAACTGATTCCTCCATCAGTAGCATGTTTTGCCTGGACCCGTTCGGCAGTTAGTCACAGAAATAAAAAACAATTTTTTAACCAAAGCATGCCGTTTATGCAATAAAGGATTTGTAGAATATGTAATTCCCTTCAAGATGAATAGAAGAAACGGTATTTCTTGCATATTTCCCACGAAACACATCTGAATCATTGAGGGCCTTGAAGATCAACGGAACTATCTATGCTACTCTCTAATTTTTTTTCAAGTGAACGGAAAGCACCCCATTCAAGAGGGACATCCTGGCGTGACGTTACTACTCAAGGATGGTTGAAAGCGAATATGCTAGTCCAAGGTTCTTCTTGCAAAGACGACGAACGCGCGATCACTGGAATAGAATGATTGAGCTTTCGGTCTCGTACAGGAGGCCATCGTCAGAGACTGTGAGAATGCGACGCCAAATGAGGTGCATGGAAATCGATACTACCTAAATCATACTTCCTAATCGAAAATGCACTTCAAAATTTGATGTCAATTTCATGAGATGGGCCGGCTGCCGTATGTCTCTGCAAACTTTGCATGTCGAGGAGATTGTGTCAGCCGTCGATTTTGTGTTAATGAAAAAAAGCAATGACAAAAGGGTGTTATGCCCGTCGTTGGCAAGTCTATTTAACGCAAGTAAGATCTCTCTGTAGCTAATACTTAGTGGTGTGATCGTGTCTCAAAGTAAACGAGTTAATAAAATGATTTTTGAATAAGCAACACGACGTTTACTATTGAACATCAAAATTAATCTCCAAATACATACTAAGACGCATTACAGGCAACATTCGTAAGTGTACTCTCTGAATGTTATTGAAAAAATGCAAGCAAAATATTAAAACGAAGTCGTTACAATCAGGCTATCATGACATTCCTGTGGACTTGCGCATTAGAAAGGGGGAGGCCTAAATGAAAAGCTAATTCGCTAAAATAATAACTTTCTCAATTTGGGATGCATCCCCTGAGAACAACAAATGGTAAATTCGACTCTACAGAACGTTGTAACTTTAGGAACGGAAGACTCTCTAATTTCGTATTAGGTTAATATTTAATCTTGAATTTGATTCGCATGCGGTTGGATAGTGGCAATAAGCGTTGAGAGAAATGTCGGCAAAGAGTGGAAAAGAAGTGGAATTTCCAAACTTTACGCACAAATGCTCAACCACGCAGGCTTGCATGATGATATCTTGCATTATATTACAAGAATAACAAGTTTTTCCCATTAAATACTCCGATTTATTCTGAAAAAATATCCATTTTACGCATTGCATGTGGTTAAAGAAGATTCCGGACCCAATCGTTTGCATTTATCGGGTAAAACAAGGTAAAAAATATCAGCAGCGGCCTATCATGCGCTATGCACGATTTCTGAGGGCAAAGAGGCTCATTTAATGTGCGAAGTACCGTATCTTTCGCTAATAGCCAAAGGTTGATGCCTTCTTTTTATAATAGGGTATTCATTTTGCCACAAGCAGGCCAGCCATCGGAAAATTTTGGAATTTTTCAGCGCGAGAGAACAAGGAAACAAAATGTCAGCATTTAAACTTTAGTTTCACTGACCCATAGATGTGAGACACACTGGCTCAGCTTATTTGATTTTTCAGTTGATTTTTACGCAAGCAGATTGGTTCGTAATTTGTTTAAAGCAATATGGATATCCTCACAATGTGTCCTCGCATTAATTAAACAGCGCTCCGTAGCTGTCAACTGCAAGTAGTGGAGAATTTTCCCCAGTGTCGCGCACCATCAAGATATTCAGCACCAGAGCAAAATTTTCTAACAAAATTTTTGCGGTAAATTTTTATGTCACGTCAACGACATTCCTGCATGGCTTTTCATCCAAACATTATTTCCTATCTCAAGGTGTATCCGATCCAAAAAATGTTCACAAAACGAAAACGATTCAGTTACCAAGAAATCATGCTGAGATAAACTGCTTTGACCAGTTGTTGCGCATGAATGCACGGATCTGAAGAAAACTGAGCAAGTTATCGCATCGACCTCTAGTAAAAAACCGCGCAAACACTTTTGGTCAACCTGTAAATACGAAATTGATTAAAGGGTATTTTTAAATTGCAAAAGCTTATGTTTATCTCGAAATCTATTCTGAAAGAGGACTTAGTGGTGCGGTCAGATAAGCCCATGAAGGCGCCCAGGTGGTCATATGTGCGATACACTTTTCATCACACAATCATGCGCAACTATAATCATTCAAATCTGAGCAAGCTAATAATTTGGATGGTAAATACTTTCGGAAAATGGCAGTTACAATATTTGGGAAGGACGTTAAGAGATGAGATTACGAGACGTTTAATATAAATAAAAGACTACTAATTTGAAAAATTATTCAGTGCAGTTCATGGGGTTAAGTTTTTGGGATACGATTTCTTAGAGTCAGACCTGAAAACATCATGTCCCAGAGACTTAACTCCATGTCCTGCACTGAATAATCAATGACATTATTAGCTTGATTATTCTCTGGAGTTGATACACCATAAACTACATAGGGAGCGCTGTGGGACACATTGAGGAACCGAATCGCTGGCAGATGTGTCCCGTGAAGGCAGAACATCGGCGCACTACGCATCTGGATTTTTGATTAGTATCTGTGTCATGTATTGTCTTAAAGTTTAAAAGCCAGACAAGCTTCCATCGTCGGAGGTGAATAACGTATCGCGTCACAAAGTATTTATAGGCGGCTGACAGTCATGTTAACATGGCATTAATTATACGGGTTTATCTTAACAGTGTACACGGAGGGAATTTGTAATTAAAAGAATATGCCACCCGCGAATTGCATTTTCACTATTATTGCTGGGAGTTTGTAATCCCCCTTGGCGCCCGTCTCCTACATACACACAGGGATAGTCTCTGTGGCCGCGTGGGCAGAGGGCAAGGAAGTGTGACTGTTGTCAATCTGCCTGTCGCTCGTCGAAGACAACGTTTGAACATAAAAAACCATCTCCCTTGTTGACATTAATTGTCGCCTAGGGTCGCTAGTCATTTGTCCATCCCTCTGGCTGCATTTTCTTTGTCTGCTGGAGTAGAAGTACTGATGACTGCGCCTCCGTCGGACCCGAATTGGGGTGTGACTACGTTTGCGTTTCCATCCTGGGTTCTCTCGCGTTTGAATTCATGTTCAGTTGGACCTCCACTTGCTCTGTCGTTCGCTGAGCTGAGTCCGGGGGGGGGGCTTAGTAGGCTGCTGGAAGGAAGACTCAACGGTTGACTAAGGTTATTACCGTGCGTCAGGCCTCGATTCGGTCATTTTACGACCCAGAATTCCGGCGTTCTGGAAGGCGAATGGGTGCCAAGAGTCTGCGCAGTGTCCCACAACAAGAGACAATGGATTCCTTCTCTTCACTGCCAGTATGCGTTCTCTGACATGAGTCTGTAATCGTTTTCTCGTCTCACTGGCATAGTTAACTTCGCAAGAGTTACATTAGGCCCGGCAGATAATGTTTGTCTCCCCACCTTGTGGCAGGGAGCTTTCGGCCTCATGACTAGATGCCGAATGGCTGGGTCCGGTTGATGTGCGATTCCAATCCCTGAGGGTCCCAAGAGGCAGGAAACCGCCTCAGAGACGCCGTTAATGTATGGCAGTGCATGCCAGATGGTATGATACTTCCTACAATGGAGGGTTGTCTTTTTTCGAAATCGCAGGACAATAAAACTGGTTGCCAAGTTCGTCTATTCTCATTTATACTCGGGAACTCGCATTTTCGCACCTATTAGCAGTACATATGCATGCAGCGAGGGAGTGGAGAGACAAGGATGGCTGGGATGGCCATTTGTGGCTAATTAGTCATCGTTGGCCAGCTGTACACAACACCAGACTGGCAAGACCCGGGATTCAAATACGGGTTCCACGGTAGTTGATCGTTTAGTACTTCGACGGGTCCGCTGTCCGGCCAGCTGAGATCGTGAATATGAGCTATGGTGGAAGGGTGTCCAGAAATCAGCTAACGTGATGTACTAGTCCCACTGCGTCATGAGGTTCGATCGAGACTTCTCACTGGGCGGCCTCAAGGAGAACACCAATGCATGTTAAGATATAGTACGGATAAAAACAACTGTTAGGCTTTAAGATACATTGCGAAGGTGCCTTTAGGAATCAATGAAGAGATACCGCTGCTGCTTATACCATAAAGGTGGTGGGCTGCCGGCAACGTTTACCGTTAAGTACAATTTTTAAACGATGACCGAAATCGCACCATGAACCCCTAGAACAGTGTATTAGTGAAGACAAGTGGCCAATCGCTGGAGCACTCTTTTTTTTGTTCTGAGCTTTCGGACTCGTACAGGAGTCCATCGCCAGAGACAGTAGCAGCAGTTACAGTTATAGAGCGTGTTGGCGAATCACCGATCGATGGCGCAAGACTGGAGGTGACTACGCGGGGTTCTGTACAGCAACACCAGGTCGATAAATTGACTGACTGAGTTCTCATCCGAGACTCAGATTTAAATCAATGTTCGGCCTGTGTTGTTCCAGGTGTGGGTGATTATTTAGGTGGCTGTGAAGTTAAAGTCAGACTGGGCGCATGCTCAGATCGCACATAGGCAAACATAAGCTGGCTGTGCGACGAGGCCGCCCACACCTACATACGAAACGGATCATGAGATTAACTTCACAGCCACCGAAATAGTCACCCACGCCGGGAGCAAAACAGACCGAGAAGGGACTGAGGTCTGACCCTCGGATGAGAACTCAGCTAATCGATTTATCAGTTAGGCGCCAGCTTTCAGAGCTCTGTGCAGTCACCTCTAGTCTTGTACCATCGATTAATGGTTGGCTAGCACGTCCCATAACTGTCACTTGTTCGGTTGCTGCTACTGTCTCCGATGATGGACTCCCGCACGAATTCGAAAGCTCAGAACAATAAGCAGAATGTTCCGGTGCTCGATTGCCCTTCTTCATCTTCACTTATACATAAACCTAGAACTCAAACTTTCGCCTTCACTCGAGAACAATCTATCTCGGCAAGATATCTTAAGCCCCATCGAAAACATATTAGCCTTTATCAAAGAAACCGACAAAGCGAGGAAAGTTTGATCAAAGTTTGACAAAGTCATCATAGAAGCAACTAGGACAACTCAGCCACCCCGAAGTTTGACAGACTTTTTAGTGTATTACACGAGGAGCGGCAGATACCAGAGAGCTGAGATTAATATCTACTGCTCGTACTTCATATTTTCACTGTATGCATGCTCTTTTCGCAGTGCACAGAAGTAATTAACGTTAGCTTAAACATTTTTAATTTGCCCGCACTCCACACCTATGGCTTTCCCTAAACGTTTTTATATTTTTCGGCAGTCGTTTAGTAACTCAAACCTTTCGCACAATCACTTCTTCTGTGTGAGGCAATTATGCGGAACAAGTTTTATGTTGCTCGAATTTCCTTAAAATTTTAACAGGGTTTCATGCGAGTTCATGTACTTTGTTTTGCCGTAAGCATGATAGATTAATCTTAATATATACTTATGTAGTAGTGACTCACTGGTCCAGACAAACTAGAGCTATCATGCGCCAGTTCCGTTGAAGTCAGAAGACACCGCTTCAAATGTCCTGAATAACTTGCGACCGATCACGAAAAGACCTGCCGTGCTGACTGTTTGTCAAGATCACGTCGTAAAATTCAAGCCCTGGGTGTACCCTTGACGAGTCTAAACCCCATTGTCTACGCCAAGCAGAGGCACAAAGTAGGCAAAGCATTTGCCTGCCACTTTGAGCAGTACTCACTGAGGGTGATTTAATAGGGCATACATTTTTCCATGAACTTCCTAGCCGAACTGAGGCAGTTTCCCTCATGGACTGTGCTTTAAGTTAATTTGGTGATTCTGTGGCGAAAGCTTCAGGCATAACATTGCAAAACAGAACAAATTACAGCAGGAGATGTAGATGATGAAGTGTGCAAAAAATTTACAAAATATCTCAGCCAGGTTCGGCCCTGCAGCCCCACCCTGAGTGACACCATTTGGTAAGCTTTGTGAAGAAAGTAAGTAGATGCGAATAGGCTGACGTTACAAATATCACGTATTTATATCTTCCCTGCCATGTTAATCCACCCAATGACTGGGCCACGGGGCGAGGAGTGCTTAAATGTCAGTCTCGATTATCTCAGGTACCAGTTCATATGCACTTTCCTGCGCATCATTCGAGCCTTGCTTGCGCTCTATTCATTATCCTAATCCACTAGATGGCCAGGTAGACTGGCTAATGGAACTGTTCGTTGGTTGTACTACAGTGGCTAGTCCCTGCTAATTATCCCGCGGTTCCTTCCGTGGCCTTCCAGTTTTGATTGCACCCCTCTTAACCTCTTAATCCGGCAAGTGGCTGTGTCGGGGGACAGTGTGTACGCGTCACTTCCACTAGCTTCCCAGCGCGTTCTCCGAGCTTTGCTTGCGCTCGCTTTTTCGTCCTAATCCTCAAATTGACCTTCAGTTAGAATCGAGCACTAGAAAATTATTGTAGGTAATATTAACTTAATAAGAGAAAAGAATTTTCTTAAAAAGTGCAAAATACCGGAAGCACGAGTAAATTCAAGTTTTAGGCGTACATGAAACGAGAGGAGGAATGCGCTTTATTTTGAACGTATAAATTCGAAATATTTAGCAAAGAAGAGGTTCAGTTCACTATGGACGTAATATGAGTTGGCGAAGTATGCAAGAGTTAAAAAGTTTCATACAAAAACGAACAGCTATTACGGAAACCTCAAGTTTTAGTTTCTGTATTTCTGTCGCCACACGTAAGATAGCGCGCCAGGAATGGCCGTGCAGAATGTTGGCATGGCGGTGTAAAACAAGATATAGGTCGAAAGCCATGGCGTATGGGGCGGGAAAACTTCGTAGTGATTAGTTCAGAATGCAGGGGATGGGCAGTGTCTTCCAGAATTTGATCAACAAGCTGACAGCGGGTCAGTCACCGAAACCTTTGCAGTGCCCGATGGAGTAAGGCAGGGCTGCGTACTCCCTCCAACACCTTCAACTCCCTGTACTCTGCTTGAACCTACCATGGTGCGCCAAAAGCCGTGGCTTGTTAGGTTGTCAACTAACGGATTAAAGTGAACTTCACACTCAGCCTGGCGTGTGTTTATGTGGCATGGCGGATTGTTGGTCTGAGAGCCAGGCTGCAACTGGTCCCTCTTAGCCTGGCCTTTATAGCACTCCTCGAGAGTGGGATCCGAGTCGGGTGTGGTGGCAGCCTAGGGGAGTATCCGGCCGCGCCAACCGTCCTTCTTATTGTTGTTAATTAAAATCCTGGCTAAGTGTTTGTTGTTGACCAGGGGGGGATATCTTGACACTAGGCCCAGGTGGGCGGAGATGGATAGAGTGCGATCGAGGCTGTTGAAGTCTGCATTCACTATAAACCTAATCATGCGCAAGTCACCGGACTGACGTCATCAGGCCATAGAGCATAAGGTGGACACCGTCGGGCACGACGATCGAACTGTAGTTAGGGTTAGTACACGGGAATGTTGACTGTTCCAGCAACCTGAAGCAAGGGCACCTGTTTTACGTCGGTAGGGCCTTCTTATTCCAGTTTCCAGTTTTGACGGCCATATAAGCAATTCCGACTGGCGATTATTCGCAAGTATGACATAAGTGAAATAGGGAAGCTTCCCCTGAAAACGGTAGGGTGCATCCCTGTCTAAGTGTGCCCAATTCAAAAAGCTCCAGGTATGTAACTCTCAGCAGGGGCGCTGTAGGGGTAGACTAATGAAGGGGCTTGGTTCGAGGGACGATGCTGGCCGGCTCAGGATCCATATTCTTTATCTGGAAGAAAGACTTTTAGGGAGCAGACTCGGAGGGCTTTCCGAAGAAAGAAGAACGGGCAGCTGCTGAGTCCTTATAGGCGTGTGGGAAATCGTGGTACACTATAGTGCGAATAATGAACCTACTCCTCCATGTTTGGCCCGGGACACGTCCTGATTGGTCCTCCGTATTGTGTTACGCAGATTATGCAGCTGCAAACGGTGAAGACTTCCTAGTGGACTTGTTTTGCAAGGAATTAGACGCAGACCATATCTGCCTCAGTCTCTCCTGATACAGCTGTCGCATTCAGATGAGCGTAAAGAGTCAAGCCGGCCAGGAGTGGGCGTCCGTATGATAGCTGGAGGAGCCACGCTGCCCGTTCACGCGTTCCGCAAAACAATTTAGCTCATATTGCAAGTACAGTAGGTGGGCCAGCTCATGAAACGTCAACCGAAATGCCTTTTCGTTTCGATAAGATTAATAAAGTAGAGTTGAAGAAATAATCATCAAGCAGCAGAATTCTATAACAGTTCAGTTACCCCAGCATGCCGGCTTTCGAAGGAACTTCTTTTCGGCAGCATGCAAGAGCTATACTCTGTACAAAATGATTACCTAAATAGTATGCATTTTCCTTATTGATTTTCGATGCGCTTAAAAATTCACTTATATTTTATGGAGAACACTAATAATGATATTAATTCTTTAACTCATTCGGTAGAAAATTACGTCTTCTTCCAATTTTATACTCAAAGGAAGGATAAAATCCGGATTTAAAAAAGATTCTAATAGTGAGATCTTCTAATACCATGAAAGGGCCGTTGATAAAATGTCATGTCTCTGCATTTACTAATGTGGCTCGTAAAGTTAACAACGTGGCTCAAATCCTCTGCTGAATTTTATGAACCCCAGATGGTGTCCACATAATACCGTAGAGAAATACATGGTTTACCTTAGACGGAAAATATATGGCTTGTGGTTTGAAAGCCCAGAATGCGAGTGTAACGGCAGGTCGCGTTCAAAATTATTCGGGAATTGGAAAAGGTTTTGAAAACCGAATTATACTCTTCCTTCGAGTATAAACCTGGAAGAAGAAGTAATTTTCTGCCGAATATGTAAAAGAATGAATATTGTTATTCATATTTTCAATGAAATATGAAAGAAGTTTTAAGGGCATCGAAAATCAATTGAAAAATGCTTACTATATTCGCCAAGCCTCCTTCTTTTCGTGATCTCTGGCACTCTCACGCATGTGAGATGCATGGCGCCCCCACCCCTATTTTTGAAATCCCGGTTCTTATGTTTGGGGAGGGGGGACAGGTCGCGCAAACGAGGTCACCAGTTATGTCAGCCATTGTTCGCATTCCCCGCCCCTGACCTCCGACCGGATCGGACAGTGACTAGCGTCTGGGAATGGGAATGGACAGTAAGGTAGACGACTCAGCGTTTCTTCCTTACTATAAACAATCCGACGCGTTTAAATCTTTGGCTTGGAAGGTTGTCAACTAAAGGGGTAACTCGGACCTCGCAGTCAGTCCAATGTGTGTTTGCGTGGAGTCGCCGACTGGCGGACTTAGGGTCAGGCCACAATGGCTCCTTCTTACTGTGGTCTCTATGGCACCATCACTCCCTGAGATCCGAGCCGCCCCCATGCTTGTCGTTGTCGACCAGGGGATATCCTGCCACGCCTAGTCTGCCTCGTCAACAGAATACTTCCTGAGGGTAAATATAGGCGACAGGACACCCCCCGTATCACAGGTAGCTCCGGGGTAAATTCAAGCGAGGCTACGGCTCTTGTTAAGGTCACGAAATCAGGCACCGTTCCTGGGATTTATCGCAAGGCCTTCCTGTATTACGCGGGAGTTCCTATCCCCGCGTCTTACCCATCAGGACATTGGGCGTCCGGACTGTCAGGCCTTCGATGTTGTCAAGTCCAGCAGCTAAATCAGACCGATTAATTGGTGGTCGAGCATACAGAGGTAACTGGTAATTCTTCCAGTTCGTCTCCTTTCCTTATGACAAAGTGGCTACCCAGTGGCATACCTCAAACAAGGCCCATGAATTAACCATCCCGCAGTCCTTTTATGCAGGCAACAGTAAGAAGACTGGCTGTTCGAAGCAGCATGCGAAAAGCACTCCTAAAATGCAGGTTGACTAGTGTTAGATATTTATTGGCGCCATTTGATGTGCCCCACGATCTTTGAAATGGTTTCTAGGCCTGCGTGTAGAAAACCGGCGTTAGATTAGACAGTTCTACAGCCCTCTTACAACTTGCTCGGCAAGCTAGTAGTAATTGTTGCTGCCCTAGTCCGTATTCTCGTTGAGGGTACTGGGTCTTTCGGTAGCAAAAAGCACTACGAATTTGCATTTTTTGTGAAAAGGCTAATCTCCTCCCTAGGGATTGCAACAGACAAGTTTGAGTTTGGTGGACTGTTTTCCGGATGGCGTGATTTCGGCAACGCCTTTTTCAAGTACAAAAAGATACTTGAGTAACATTTCCTATTAAAGAGGTCACAGCGGTCGAATTTTTCGACAGCTCTTCAAACTGCCGTCGTTTTGGAGAGCGCAGCGCCGTGGAGTCACGACCTCGGGCGAAAGCAAGACGCACGGAGCAGTAGGCCAGGCTGGCAGCGAGATACGCGCGGAAAATGAACTGATCAGTGTGTACGGCAGCATCGAGCAAGTATGGTGTCTTTGCACACGCATGCGGCCCAATCAACTGCCGGTCGAACATTCGAGATTTCTCCGCAAGCGGATCCGCGCGCACGCAGCAGCCAATCAACGACCGACACGCTATAGGCCGGAATGTTCAAGAACACTGAAAAATGGCACACCATAGGTCGGAATGTTTCCAAACGCCCAGAGACCCAAAGTAATAAGGTTGATTTTGGAGATTTGAAGAACCGCGTTTTCCCCGGCAGCGCCGGGCTATGACGACTGGCGACGCAGACGTCCGAACTTATGCTTATAGCAGAACAAATGCTACAACTCCTTTATGCATGACGGGTCAACTTCACCTCTTCGTTTGTAGAAATACAGAGAATTAAGACTCCGAATGGCAAGAACAGACCGAAAGAGCTCCATAATCGAATCACAAAATTCATGTGCGATCCCGACGTCAGGGTAGAACAGGTGAAAAATACTGTATGCCGATAAAGGACGAGACAGAGGCTGTCACCTCGGAACCCTCGTCAGGGTGTTCAGGCTCCCCTTGAAGCCGCGGAAGTGGCCTGAGTGGTAATTAGAACTTGGAGGTCTCAATCATCGGGTCAGGTGTCCGTTATCTGGGGAAGATGAGCGA
>CACRXP010000167.1:28141-76405 GCA_902702965.1 Spirometra erinaceieuropaei
AGCAGGATTTTAGACAAAGACTGTGGGCAGTGCAGTTACGACAGTCGGCCATACTTTTTCGACCAAGCGCCAAGTACTGTGAGTGCGCGGATGGCGGATTTGTTTAATCTGGTTAAGCCGCAGGTTGGAGAGTGCACGTCAAGTGTGAGAAAAGTCGCCTTAATCAGTATCTGGGTCAGCAACCAGATAGCATGCTGACATGGCCTCGTTACTGCATGCCAAACTAATTTGTACGGAGTTATGAGGGGTAAAATCGTGTCCGAGACAGTGCATCCGAGTGAGTGCTGAACTAGGCGGATCTATCGGTAGATAGGTTCACTGTTATTGACTTCAGCAGTCGGAATATAGTGCAGAGGAAAGATGTACTCCGAGGCTAGCACAGTTAGATGCCTGTTCCGTGCATTTCAGTTCGGCTCTTGGCCGGAAATTTCAGGCTCGAGTTGTGTTGATGGTGTCCATCTCGGTTAGAAACAAAGAGAAAAAGGTGATTGTCTGCATCTGGCGAAGATTAAGTCACCATCAAGTCTGAATGTTGTTCGTGGTTATTTTTCTGTAGCGGTTTCTGGTACGGAGACGGGAGCCACGATGGAATCGCGGTCTACAGGGGAAAGAACACGTGACCAAGGACCTCGCAGCAGGCGGAGTCTGCTGGGAAATACGGACGTCAAACCAGCTAACAAGTCGTCTTGTGGCGCCGTGTCGAATACGAGGGAAGCCCTTGCTCACACGTGCGGACCAAATATTAGGGAAGATTCCCCGAGGGGGTTCCAGTGTGAGTAATGGCCAATCAACGTGCGACAGGCCATAGGCCAGAAAATTCCAGAATGCCCACCGCGATGGGCACGTCATTGGCCAAATTGTTCAAGAACGGCTAGAACTCCAACAAATAGGTAAGTAGAATGATATTACCGACAAAGACAAGGGAGACTGGAATGGCCATTTCTGGCTTATTAGCCGTCGTCAGCCAGCCAACCCAAGACCGAAGTGTGGAACACCCGAGCCTCGAACTCGCGACCTGTTGGTTTAGAAGTCAACGCCTCTACTCACCGGGCCACGAGCCCGTTGCCCTGTCGGTAAGTGTTGATAAGCTGAGGGATACGCTGCTTTCCGCCGACCTAAAAAAGTGTTTGTTCGTAGAATCCACTTTACTTCTGTTTCATGGCACCCGCTGGGGATAGAACGGTGTGCTTCGATCACCACACCTAGATATTTACTGGAGAGAACTCAGTGGGTATGCTTTCAAAGATCAGAGATTGACAAGCCCCATGTTAGACACCATTCCGACCGGCAAGGTCGGCGCTACACCGGAGTGGGCAAGGAGAGGCGTGCCAAGACTGTAGGGATAAAAGTTATGTAGAAAACGGAGCGCAAATCTCAGAAATCTGGAATAGTTCTCCGTGCCGCGCAAACTATGCAGGCTTTTGACAATGGTAGGTAGAGCTAGGTGTTTGAAAAACCAAAGCGGAAACAAATTTGTCCTAGAAGGACGCCCTTCTTCCGCTATGTTTTCTTGACTTTACGTTTTTAATTTTGCCTTTGTTCAAAGTATGGACACGAGGCAAGACATTTGACAACTTCAACACTCTTCTTTTTGTGTTTTCTTAAGATGCCTATTGATTCAAGATTGGCTGAAAGAACTAATTTAAAGATTGCAGCATCCTAAAACCGCCAGAACATCCGTCTGTTCTGATGTTGATCTGACAGCGCGAATCAGGTTACCGTGTCTGCAGATTTCCATCCACAAAGACTAGAATCCAGCTATAGCCATCAGTTGACCGTTGACAATTCCTCGCTGAAATTTGTTCCCTTGTAGACTTTTTTCGGGCAAATTCAACCGAAGAAGTGGAACATGCATGACAGTATTCCCAATGGATTGCTTGGTCTTCTGGTGAGATAGAGAATAGGAAAAGCGCTAATTTGATTCCCATATAAACGTTTCCCGCCATCTCTCTTACATTTTCTCACGGCTGTCAGGTCAGGGAAAGCAAAGAGAATTGCTTCTGCCCCTCTGCAACAACAACTCTTGACAGTAATTAATGTTCGGCTTTCATTTGCTAGCTGGAGAGAACTTGCTGTATTTGCTTCGGCTGCCGCCGTCACCTTCTACTTATCGCTGGCTTGGAGGAAATGCTAAATTCCCTGATTTTTTGCCTGCATTGAGGATTTTGCAAATTATTTTTAGATGTTTTCTGGCGCAATCTGACCACCGAGATGTTTTATTTAAGAAAATCCCAGGCAAAGTTGTCTCAATTGATTTGTTTCCCGGACTTGTTATGACGAATCGAGCAAGTTTAATTTCGCGAAATTGTGTAGGACTTTTCAAAGCAAGACATGGCGTTGTAGCAACATAAGAGCAACCTAATATCCCTGCTTTGATGTTAGCGCGGTTAGTCTCTCAGGTTTCGGGGCATGTAGTGAGCGCTGAAATGCATGCACATCCTATCCGTCTTGAAATTGCGATGTTTTCTAAAATAAATATCCAATTATCGCTTAAAGAACTGCGCAAAAACCAGTATTTTAGCTTATCTCGACGTAGAATTTGAACGCTGGGAAGCTTTCTAAAATTTTGGCCTTTACTAAAGACATTGTCGTTCCGTTAAATTTGAAGTTGGTGCTTTACGCCTACGAGAGCTCACTTTCAATTACAGATAGTGACATGCAATAGAAGTTGAAATAGCACACAATCCATAACATACGCCTTCTGTTATTGGCCTGCGTCTCTCGAATCTTACATTTTTTAATTTTCCTTATTTGTTTTTGAGCGGCACACGTGTTATTTTTGTTTAAAAATCTAGTAAACATTTTACTTGGCCCGCCTTCTTTCCTAGGAAGCGTATGCAACCACTGGCTAATTTCCTGCAGTCACAACCAAAATTCTGAAATGCGTTTTCGAGTGAAAAACATCTCCAATTCCCAAATAATTTTGAACTGGGCGGACAGTTGCACTTGCCTTTAGGATTTCCAAAATAAAAGCCGTATGCTCTCCATGTCAAGAAAATCATAGAATCCTCTAAGTTATCAGTAAGATGTTATAGGGACTTCTACAATTCTTCAATGGAGGGCATTTATATTCTATATGTCTCAAACAACGTTAGTAGACATACGGACACGATGCTATACGAACGGAATTTCGTGGTCCCAGAGTAAGTCTAGGATTAAAGCCCTCTTAGACCCAAAGATGACTTTTCATGAGTATGAAATTTAAAAAACATGATTTTTCAATGAATGAGCATAGGAATCAGTGGATTCATGTCAGTTTTCTATAAAATGCATTCGAGTATTATCAATAATAAATGCAAACATAAATATTTTTGAGGTGGGCATCTTGTAGCGGATAACATTTTTGAAGTATCCCGGAAAAAAATGAATTCACATTAAAAACACATTTAAGACCTTGGGTTAACATTTCCAGAGCCTAGCCACTAACTGTATAAAGGTGAAATCTCATTTTTTGTCCGTAATGCCAGACGGGTCACGCCATAGATGCACTGAACCGGCTCAGTGACTAAATGGCATTCTGGCAGGCGTTACTGGGAATGCGCGTTCATAGCAAATGCCAACATTGGGGGTATGGCGGTCGGTCTAGTTGTAGACGCACAGCGTACCGACTAGGGCCCGTGCCGCCGCCTGCTTTTATTATGGTGTAAACTCCTGTTTGGTGTACATCGTGGCGCGAGGATGTGGCGGTACGCCTAGACGCGGGTTATCGTCGGCCAGCCAACCGCGCCCTCTCTCCGAACTGTTCCCCTACACTCTTTCACGACCGCGGACCCAGGTGAGACATGATAAGGACGTACGGTAGATGCTGCACAAGTCTACCATCACTATAAACCACTTCACACGCAGGGCACCGTGCTTGTTCTCACCCAACTCTGAGCACGTGGTTGAATTGTCGTGATTCTAGATGGGATTTTTGAGTAAATTCTATGTGAATTCCCAGACTACTTATAGGAAACAAGGCGACCATTTTGCTATTTCATCCGTTCACACTGGGGAGCCACAAATAGTAAAATATTGTCTGCCAAACGCAGAAATTCGGCGTTTGCTGTGTTAATTTCATGCTCTTGTTCGCAATTTTTTTAAAGTTTTGTGCGATTTTCAAATTTTCTGTTAGGGAGTGGTGCACACTACAGACGTACAGTGTGTGACCGATCTCATGAAATGTTGGCCGAAATTCTAAAATGAGCTTTCGGTTAGGAAGGATTACTTAGGTCGGGTTGTAATATTAATATTTACGCGGCAGAATCCCATAATAGTTGGAAGTCGCCAAGATGGCAGCTTTTGAATTGGTATATTTTCGACCTCCTACAGAAGGCGCACTCCGTAAAAAATGACTACTTAAGTAACATGAATTTTTCACACTGATTTTGATGGTCTTGTAAATTAGAATACATTTTGTAGAAAACACGCACAAAAATACACTTTCTTTTTTAATTGTTTTGTAGAACTCCAGGTTTTCTTCACATTTTATATTAAAAGAAAGGGTATTTTTAAGTTTTTCAAGTTTCGAACTATGATATTGTTTAAAACCATGCAATGTCCATTCATACATCGTCGTACCTGTCCGTTTGCCAATGCTTCTCATAAAATTTACAACGTAGTCCGCATCCATTGCAAAATTTTATGAACAACATATGGCATCTTTTTAAAGACATAGAGGAATCTATGATTTTTCTTACGCGGAAAGCATGCACTTTGTGGACTGAAATCGCTAAATGCTAATCCAACGGCTTATCAGGTTCAAAATTATTCAGGTATTGGGAGAGTTTTTCAAAACCTATATATACCCTTTCTTCGGACAAGCAATGTGAAGAAAACGTGGTTCTCCACCAAACGAGTAAAAGAAAGCATATTTTTGTACTTGTTTTCTAAAAACTCTATTTGAATTTATAAGATCGTCAAAAATCAGTGCGAAAAATGCATGCTTCATAAATAGTGATTTATTACCGAATGCGCCTTTTGTAGGAGGTTAAAAGGAGGGTCATTCAAGTCCTAACATCCTAACAAATTCGAAATATCATGGAAGTGTGCCGCGTGAAGATTAATATTACAACACCATCTAAGTAATCTTTTCTAATCGAAAGCGCATTTTAGAATTTAGGCCAACATTTCATGAGATCAGTCACGCACTGTAGACAGACGACGACGGATGACAGTGAAAGTAATTATTTGGGACTTCACTGGACTTCACTTCTTGGCTATACCACCGTACCAGAAATTTTCCATATCCAGTATAACTCGTCTGCAGTGTCAGCAATTCGTCAACCACCAGAGCAAAATTACTGGTCTCCGAAGAGCAGATAGCAAATCTGGAAATTGAAATTACGATGGCCAATGGGGGTATTGCGGACATTGGGAGTTGAGGTTATTATCCGTACACAACGGGAAATAATTCGTTTCCCTGAAAAGCTATGTTTCTAGGTTGTTTCATTGAGAAAAACAAGACATATGCAAAACTCACCATTCTTCAAGTCCGAACAATTCCATCTGAGAAAGGAATATTCTAGCGGACTTCACTGCCTGAAATCGGACTTCAACTCAGCATAACTCGTGTTAGGCAGGATGTGTGAAACCGCCTTTGGCTATAAGAAGTCAGGATTACTTCAGTCTATAACAACTGTAAATTTAGCCGTGAGCGCAGTAAAAGCATCTTTCTAGGCCAGTAGTGATTTCACCACGGCAATACTTTTCCCGGAACAGTAACCGAGCAAGTCATATCAGTAAAATCTGACGTGAGTTCTGACCATTCTTCGTCATATCGTCACTATCGATTTTGCCTCAAGCCGTCTTCTTTACGCCCTCTCTCATTGATCATCAGCTCACTCGATCGAAATAGGTGACTTATCTGCTACCCATTGGGTTTGCCTTTTTTGACCTAACGTCGTTACCTAGTCTCCTAGCCATAAACTCACCATAAGCCCTAACCAAAGATAAATCTCAAAACAAAACCTTTTACTTTGTGAAACTTCGTGATTACCAGCAATTCTATGCACTCTCTCCACTTTAACGGTACACACTTTTGAATACCTCTTGGCCAAAGATCAAGAACAAGCATGTGTACAGTAGGCGTGTTTACTCATGAAATGAAAAATAAAATTGTGAATGAGATGTCGTTAAAATTGTTGGCTTTGTAGACAGATGTGTGTTTCATAAGGTGATTAGGAATTTTTTGATGTATTTTCTCTCGAGTCTTTTTCGTGCTCGTTCATCTTGTCAGAAAATCGCATTGAATCGTCAGAAAACTTCGTTCCTTCTAGTTTTCTTAACTATGTTTAAAATGAAAAATATGATTCTGGGAAAATTATCCATCTTCCCTCCGCGGGGGAATCGGTCTTCCATGATAAAGGGGCTGGCCTTTGAAATTATTACCTAAACTTACATCTTTAAAATAAGGCATAAAGAATAGGGGGTTTTTAAGTGGCGAAGATAACACGTGCTGGCGTCAATTATCTGACTTTCGTTTCACACTGGACAAATATTCGCTAAAAGTTCCGTTAATAGAGGGTTAGGCCTTTTCGATCCCGTTTCCTTTATGAGGACCGACTGCTTTTGGGAAGCCTGTGTCTTCATTCCGCGAAAGGCTCTCAGACGGTGTTATTGTACTTGCTATCATTTTCTGTCTGAGATTTTCGTTGCTTTTCTTTACCTGGAAGATAAACATCTTCCGCATTCTCTGCATCTGCAAAAACAAACTCGAAGAGCGGTTGCCACGAGACTAGAGATGATAGTTTTCAGACAAACTGCGAAGTCACCGGCCAAAACTTGCAACACACTGATCGGAATAATTCCTGCGTTTTATGACGCCCGTGCGAGTTGGGCTACCGCGAGGACGATTTCAGGGCATAAACGCACGCACATGTGAGAGCGTTGCAGAGAAAGAGCTCTCTGTGGGAACCTTTCGTAACAGGCTGCTGTTTTTGGGCAATCTTTCAATTGCACAGTAGGCAGTACGCAAACAACCGACGTTGTTTTAATTAATTACTGAATAATGTGACTTTGCCATTCAGAGTTTGCCTTCATCAGACTTACATAACCAGTCAGGCTTGAAAGTTAGTGGATGGCTTTTGGCTGGTAAGTAGGGTGAGCAGATTCTTCGGAGCGTAGTGTGTATATAAATGTGTTCAAGACATCTTCATGTCCTTCTCGCATTCTGAGTTTAGGACTTTAACCTTTTGTTAGACTCCTGTATGTTTTTAAAAAGGGCATCTCATCGAGTTGGTGAATAATTTATGTTAAAACAAAAACCGCCTCTCCATATTTCCCGTTAGATTTTATGTTTCGGCATTTTAGCTAAAGTGGGAATTTCCGGTTTTTTACAATCATTTCTGCAACAGTCCTATAAGCTGATATGACAAAGATCGTACGTAAGAAACCAGTGTGCTGAGATAAGACTGTAACGTCCCAGCCTGATGTCGCCCATGTCAAGAAACCGCTGCTTTATCGTGGCAGCAACTCTCACAGAAGGAAATAGCAAAAGAAGCAAATACCTGTTTGTGGTAGAAGCAAACAAAAACTGAATGTAATGGTCACTTTAAGGAAATATAACATATAAATCATTGTTTTTACTTAAATCGGACAACCTGCGCTTCAGTGTCAAAAAAGTATATGTGCTATATCGATAAATTTCGGCTACAATTCTGAAATTTTTTTTCATTTCTAGAACATTAAGTTTGTGAAGTTGAAATAGTTATTATCGTGTGTCAAAAAACCATGATATTCCAGTCATTTCGGGGTGCGGTTGGGGACAGCTGGCATAAGCCACTTTTTTTAAATAAATGACTACTTCATTGACATAAATTGTTACCGCTGATTTGTAGTTCCTTTATAAAAGCGAATATATTTGGTAAAAACATGCCTGAAATCATTCGTAACTTCACTTATTTGGTAGCAAATTACACTTCCTTCAATGTTATTGATGAAAAAGGAATTTCCTTCAATGTTTCAAAATCCTAATCAGTATGCATTTCGAGACCCTGAAATGTTCAATCACACAGCATCGCATCCGCAGATTCATTCATGTTGCTTATAAAGTGGAGAATATTGTCCACACCTATCACAAAACTTTATGAGTCCTCTTCATAAAAAATATATAAAAATATGGTTTTCCTTACGAGCAAGGTAAACGGCTTGTTGATTAAAAACCCTGAACGTAAAAGTAACGGCAGGTCGGGTTCAAAATTATTTAGAAATTTAAGTTTATTCGAAACGGCAAAATAAATACTATCAAGTGATTATTTGCAAAGAAACGCTTTTCTGCTAAGCGAGTATGTGCTACATATGCTACTTGTGTAGTTGTTGCTTGTCGACTGTAGTTTTCGCAGGCGACCGGAAAAACGCATTCAAAAGTCGACATCCTGGCATGACTGAGATATCTTGCAATTCCGCTGTACAAAGATCGATACTGCAGCCTCATCTAATTAATCCTTTCCTGTCGGAAACACATCCCAGATCCTTGGACGATATTTCACAAAATGGGCCAGCTAGTGGATTATTGTGGTCCTTCATACCTCTCAACCATTATGCGATTCAATTTACGATTACCCTTTCATTCCGTGAACTCAAAGAAGTTATAAAAATTGTAAAATATTTGACAGTTCAATAAGAGCATGCTCCGATACAAGAATCCCTCGTTCTTACATTGCGCATTGTACGCGCAGATCGTCGAATTTTTTGATTTTAAGTCAACAATAATGATCTGATATACTCGAAAACTTTTCTCAGTCAAAATTATCCCGTTCCAAGATATCGAGTACACGTCAATATTTCCTGTTAAACAACCTCCATATGGTTCTTATTTCAGGGTGTGTAAAGGGCGTATTCAATACTTATGTCAGAAGAAGAAAATATTCTTATTGTTGGGCTGCAGTCTGTGACCAGCCTCATAGAATGTTCATTGGCTTGTAGGAGCTTCTTAAATAGATTTTTATTATTACTTATTTTACGGCATAATTCCGAGACATTTTGGTTACACTAGGATGTCGGCTTTCGAGATAACTTTTTACCAGCTGCGTATAAAACCGTATTCGGCAACAATTATCTAGTTTAAGTATATATTTTTTCATCAAATTTTGGTGTCCTTAAAAGTGAAAATATATTTCACAAAAAATGTAAGTAAGATGTTCTAACTTGTATTAATTGGGTGGTGCAGTAGGTTTTTACATATCCTTTACTCGAAGATGAGGTATTTTCAGATTTCAAAAGCCTTTATTTAAAAATATTGAAAGGACTGAAATGACCATTTAAATGGCATTGTATCTGTCCGTATTCTAATATTTCTAATGCAGTATGCAGCACGGCCCATGCCCACGAGCAAACTGCGTGATAGCTTTATGTGATCTGCGCAGCAGGCACTGTCGGACCGTCCGCTTACGCAACCCACATGGTATTTTCTTAATGGTATGTTGTGAGCTTAGTTGCGTAGAAAGTATACAGGATGTGGACTGTAAACCTTAAATAGAAGTACAACGGTAGACTGGGCTCCAACTTCTCAGGAAATTGGAAAAGTTACCTAAAACCTAAACCACCAGCTGTTCATGTCAGAGCTGCAAAGGGCCAGCACGCCAGCTGCAAGCGTCGTCGTGCTCCACCTAGAAGGAATTAACAGGACATTCACTTTGGGTATCAGGTGTCACTTTCCAGAAGAATATTTGATGGTTTGTTTTCCTAAAAAGTCTGTACATAAAAAGGATATTCGTCTGCATCCTATCTATTAAACATGCCTGAATTTTTAAGGACTGCGAAAGTCGTTGGAAATTATTGTATATCATATTGAGTATGTATTCATTAACCGCGGTTGCTGCAGGCGAGTGGAGTGCAGAACACTTAAATGATGGAATTTTCGGTGTGACTGTATCAACTGAATAATTTTTCTCAAGCAAAATCGCATTCTGGAATTTCAATTAACATGTTCTGAGATTGGTCACTGACTGTAGCAAGCCCTTCCTCAAAACCCATGCTAAACCGCAGGTTGTTCTCTAGCTACGGTAATGGTTCAAAAGGCGAGTGTGGATACTGAAAAAAATCTGATTCGCGTGTATCGTATCGCAGAGAATGAGAGTGGCATTCGTAAGTTGTAAATTTTATAGTAGCACACAATAAAATGGGATTTGCCAATAAAAGCGAAGAGACGAGTCCCAGGGAGAAGTCTTGATGAAGGAGACACGCTCGCTGGGACAAGAGCTTTATTAGCCTGACGTTTCGGGTTTTTGCACGAACCCAACATCAGAGACAACAACAGATATGGGTGATTCATGCACCAGGGGCTGCAGTATTTATAGGATGCAGTCGCTATGTTACCGCATTCCTATTAATATTCACGGCTCCCATCCCCCATCAGGGATCGTTGCATTTGGTGTGGTAACTGTTTGATGGCCGACGTTCGCGCCGTTACTTGCTGCAATTTGATCACGTGCATTGGATGCTGGTGTGATGATTGCTCGACCATCTGACCCATTGATCCTGGTGTTGGGAGAAGTGTTCGCCTGTGCGCACCCCGCGTGGCCAATTACTCCGCCTAGACGAAGTCTCAGCACAGAGTATGGAGGGAGAAGTTCATTGCACTTGTTAATGGACTGAGGGGTAGTAAACCATGATTCAGTTAGCTCCTGGCTCACGCGGTTGTCACCTCTTGCGACAATTTTGGCCTCGTCGAATTTGAATGTGTGGCCGAATCTCGTTGAATGAGCCGCAACTTGAGAGCTGGCGTAACTCCTCTGCACCGCTGCAGCGTGTTCCGTCATTCTCGTTCGGAGCAGTCTTCCAGTTTCTCCGACGTAGTCGCTTTGTTCGCAACTGAACCAGATCCAATAAACGACTCCAGACGTTTCTAGCCGTTGCAGTGGGTCCTTCGGTTTCATTTACTGACGCCTGATGGTTGCCTCCGGTTTGTGTGCAACCTCAACCCCAAGTGGTGCGAGAAGGCGGCCAACAGCTTCCGAAGCGTTCTTGGCATACGGAAGCGCCCGCCAAGATTTGTTGTCCGTGTCTGATGCATTCGATTGATGTGCGAGCTGATAGTTGGTTTGTCCACATAATGGAACCGGTCAACTATGTAATATCTGGTGATGTTATAAACTCAAGCTGATGAAGTCTTTGTTATTGGACTTTGGCACCTTTGTCCGCAAAACTGAATCAGCTACAAACAGTAATACGTAGTTTTATGTAACCTAGAGTGAGGGTTGTCTTGCAGACAGCAGCGTGTTTGGACAAACTTGTCCTACGCGGTTACGCAGCTCAAAATCCTGATCTTACCGAAGCTAATGGTCAAGTCTCTCTTTCGCAACATTAATGTCACTTTCCACCTAAACCAACAGGCAGAAAATGCAAAACAATGGTGCTAACCAAGCCCACAACAGGCAGATCAGCCTGTGGAAGTTTAGCGGCAAATACTCCACACTTTATTTCAGGTGGTACACAGCAGAGAGTATGCATTCGATATTTCACCACGGCATAGCAGCGGTCTGTTTGCCTCCTTTTAGTACACCAACATAAACTCTTGCCTTATTTCAGCTGTTAAGACGATCCGGGATTTCTAGCCTCAGTCAAAAAATGGATCGCTTTTTTTCTTTTAAAAGCCTCCATGGACCTGTCACATATGAATTCCTATAGTAGATATGAGCGACTGTACTCGTTTCAGACGGACCCTTGGCCAGAAATTGTCTTTGCAACAGTCAAAATACGATTCGTGAGTGGCCAGAACCGATTTATGCCTTTTTTCTGTGGCTGATTTTGCTACGGCCTACTATTCAGAGGCGCTACTGGTATCAGTTTTTTGTCTGCGCTCTTTTACATGTCCAGCTGGTCAGTCACCCGTGAAACTGGGCCAACTTCTGTTTCTTCCCACTGTGCATTAGATATCGTTTTCGACAGTAAGCACTTGCTCAAATGCTCATTTATGTGACCCTTTACTGACGTCAAAAATTCCTACGTTTTGCCGCCCATTTATTGCCTGGCCTGGATTCTGTGCAGCTGGCTAGCGGCGATGAGATCCGGCGGAGAAGCCTTTGGACGGCCCCATAACAATAACCCCACTAGTAATAGGGAAGAATGCTGCTCCAGTCACTGCGTTTTAAATTTATTGGCCAGCAAACTGATAAAAACCGGATTCTCAGACTGTCATCTGCAAGATGGCGTTGACAACTGCCACTTTTAGGGAGACCAGTGTCTGAGCTGCCCCAAGATTAGTGTATTGTCTCATATTCGACTAACTGACTGCGTGTGCAGTATCTGGGCAATATCCAAAAACATTAACCGGCATTTTGAAACATACTATAGATAGAAAGGATTACCTAGGTTGGTTCTAACATTGCCTATGATTAAACGAAGACCCAAAATAATTTAGTCATCCCCGGGCGCCGAATTATAAATAGGTATCTTTACGGCCACCAACACAAGCCGCGCTCGGTAAATAAGATCGCATTAGTGGTACACATTTTCTCATTTATTTTCGATGACCCCATCTATTTCAATGATTCATAGAGAACATGTAAAAAGTATTTTTGCAATTGCTTTTTTGTAAATTACGTCTGCTTCTACTTTTTTACCCGCGGGTAATGGTATTTTGCTGTTCGAACAAATGAAATTATGATAGTCTTTTGAGACCGTGAAATGTTCTTTCACACAATATCGTATCTGCCCCTGTAAAGGTGCCGCTTATGAAATATGCAACTTGGTTCAACGTCCTCGCAACACCTAAACCTTATCCGGTATCCTTACACGGAAAGCGTGCAGCATGGAGTTTGGAAATCCTAAGCGCAAGCGCAGCAGTAGGTCGGGTTTAAAACCGTTCTGGAATTCAAGAATAACTTTAGGACGTAGTTTGCTACTAAATGAATTCAAGAAAGAATACTTTTGGTTACGTTTTCTACGAAGCATTTTGGAAAATATCAGGGCATCAAAATAACTGGCAAATTTATACTACCGAGGAAGTCTTTATTTCATAGTGCGCGTTTTGCAGACTGTCAAAAATGCGCTCACTCAGAGGGTCACGTTCTGCACAATAATCGATTTTACAACTCCACCTGGAAATTGTCTGAAATCGATAACACATTTTGGGATTTTGATTAACGTTTGTGAGATAAAGTGGATATTTCATCAATTTGGACTTCCGCATAAGGCTACTTATTGAAGCGGTTTGCGCAAATAACTCCCTTTGATTTCAAGAAATGTGTATACACTCCTAGACTAATTATCGTGCTGGTAACTAACGTAATAAAAGAACGTAAATCTAAGGTTTGTGTCAGCATTTCCATGAAATTTGAACTCCATTTTTGGGTGAAAGCGCCACATAAAATTTACCTAAGAGATTGGATTTAAGAATCCTCGAGTGTATAGAGGAAAGAGTCACTGAAACCAAGAGAGTCCAGTCGTGCCGATGTAGTGTGCCCCTATCATAACAAAAATTTTGCAAATATGGTGCGGATTTTGCTTTGCTGAATACTTTGGAAAGATGCTTTCACAAGAGAGCATAGGTTTTCCAAATGACAGCTTCTTTAGGCACGATGGAACATACTGCTACCGTGTTTAATTGGACTGGAGGATAGGTAATGACAGTTATATTAGAGGCGAACCTTTTTGCATAAACTTAAGTCGGTGGACTTGATGCAGGCAAAGCTAGTTTTGATTGAAAAAAACGCAAACTTTGTTTTCAAAAGTCCAAATATCGACTACCATGTAGACTGATGCTGTTATTTTTAAGTAAATAAATTGAGATCACGCCTTTTGAAAGTCTTCTGCAGGCCTGAAGGCAACTATCTTTTTCTGTACTTTTAAAACGGCACCATGGTCTGTGAAAACTTAAATTTTTGCACGGAATTTACGGATGACTGAGGAATGTTATAAAGGTTTCCTGGTCACATTAAGGAAGGCGGATAACGAAAAGCACAAAATAGCATTGTAAATATTATTTGTTTGTGCCTCGGTTTTTTCCGAAAACAAACTATATCAACGATGACCCAATATGTTGCCTTTTTAATACAAGGGATGAAACTAATAGCCTATGCTCAGGTTCAGTCAGAAATGTGCAAGGAAATGTGCGGGTGGGACATAGTGTGACCCGATCACAAGAGTGCCGAGAAGTTTGAAGGCGGAACCAAAAAACCGGAATTATGAAAACCAAAAACGCTTCAACTCCTGAAACTCAGGACAGAAATGCGTTATTTAAACAATTTAACCAATAGGAGGACGCAACATTTTAGGGCACAAATACAAAGCAGGAGCCGACATTTACGAGGCGCACTTTTACAAAAAAAGCGCCAAAAAGCAGCCGTAAACGAGAATTTTGTGTTTTTTTCGCTTTGCTCGACGATCGTACATGCCTTAGATAAAAGAAAGACTTCGGCGCGAACGGTGTTTTTAGCTCGGGTGTTACTGATCATTTGATAACTGTTTGAATGAGGTATGCAGGCTGAACGTAGGGGCTTTCGAGGTAAAATAAACTCGGACAGGCGTTGTTCGACTAAAAGAGACGACATTTTTTAACAGCCATTCGGTGACCCTAGATAAAGGTATATTTTAACAATGAATAAGACGGCTGTATAAGTAATTAGAAAGGTAGTTAGCAAACAAATCAGTAACTAGCGCAACATGACGGTGGGTTAAGAGGTTACATAAGTTCTGAAGCTGAAATGCAAAGCGGCAGTCTTAATCTTTTCAGTCAGCTAAACAGACAGGAGTCAGAATAATATCCTAATGCCACTAAATAAAGAACAGCTTGGGTCAGGAGGAATAAAAATTGTGGCAATATCAAACGTTTCGAGAAGCTTTAAGCAAAGTAACTAGTTTTCATGCAAGCATAGACCTTAATAACGCTGGTATTAACGAAAAACTTCAGGTTATTCTAATAATTCCACAATGAAGCTCTATTATTATATTTCAACGCATATTCCTACGTTTGTTAAACAAACCTACGCAAAAACAGATTGATGCTTTTGGCTTAAATAAGAGTAAACCTTCAAGTCTGTTTCACCAAATCTGTCGATTACAGACGGAAAGCTGGTTCCAAATGGTGTGCTTTTGGAGCGCAAATAACACAGTTACTTCATTACGACTGTTCGACTTACACTAGTAAAAGTCATTTTGACTCATTTAATTAGCCGTCAAGTGTGCCTTAATGTGTTTTTTCTCAAGGTTTACACCAACCAAAATTCATCCAGACGTCAGTTTTGTTGATTTTCTTTATAAAATTACAAAGTACCTCGGTACTATACTCCCGACAGCTCTTTCAGTCATTCTCATTCATTCAGAAATCTCTGTCGTACCGTGAAGCATGCCGCTCACTTTGCAGATACCATCACCCATGGTCATGGATCCATCATATGTCTCAACATTGTTTTGTTTGTCCGTACGATTGTATTTTTGAACAGTGTACTCTACGCCCATCAATCAAAATGAAGTTTTTTTGTACGCGGGTTCTTAAGTACCTCATGAGTACAGAGGAACTCACGTTTACTCGAATGATGGTGCAATCCATTGGAGTCCTGAGCATCCATGACCACGATTATCGGTCGCGAACGCTAATGAGAAACAATGTGGCCGCGTGTATCTGCTTAGTAGGTGTCGTTTAGTAGATTGGCACCTGGGGAGACTCGTCCCCCTCCAGACGCGATGGTTTTCCTCAGTTAGCTGGGAATTTCGCTATCCATTACAGCCAAACAGTTGTACTCCAAGTCAAAGCAAAATTTATCCTCACAAGTTTGCTCCTCTAACTGATGATGTGAGAACCGCCTTCGTTGTGCCTCATACTCAGCAAGCCGAAGCGTTAAAATGGACATGGGGATCTGCAACTCCTGTCGTGTTACGCGCTTTCTTACACAACGCACGCAAAACCCACCACCTATTGGGCGTTCAGTTGCAGAAAATGAGCATTAAGCCCACAGAAAGCGATATATCTGCTGACATGCTGATACTCGTTGACTGTGGAAAAAAATATTTAAGCTGGTTTCAAACCGTTTGAGCAGTATATTTCGCAGATCAGTGCACGTTCTTCGCGGTCCTCCAACAACAATGTCAGTATTCGACACTCATCAGGGTGGGTAATTCAAACTGTGAATTCCCTGTTACTTTCTTCTAGAAAAGTCCGTTCATCAGACGTTCGATCGAAGTCCAAAAGCCGGTTCCTTGGTAAAACTCCTGAAAGTCCTTCGACTCGCTTTTTACATGCAAATAAGATGAAGCTCATTGAAGTGCCCTTCTAAATTCCCGGCGGATCGAGGTCTGCTCTCTGTAAGTATAATTACTTTATCATTTCCTTTGATCCAGTGGCTCATTCTGTTAGTCAAATGCTCAACCACTTGACCAACATTATCTAGCCGTTTTTAGCACTGTGCATAAAAAATATCCCTCGTAATCTACGGTATTCGAAGTCGAATAGCTCGATGTGTTTGTTTACTTTAGTCTCTGGCAAGTATGCATTCCAACTGAAATATATGCGGTTGTACTCCATTACCACTCCTGTCCTTTTTAACTTAAGAGGCTTAAGTCGGAAGGCCGTAACGTCGAAACCAGGCAAACAGTCCCGAGACTAAACAGGGTTCCCAAGAAACCAGATTCATGCGGTCGATAATATGCTACATGGCTTTTTCTCTAAATTGTCATACCTCTTTCCCACTTTTAAATAACTTATAAAAAGAACCTTTGGATATTCGAGGGAGCATCTGGAAAGCCGTCTTTAATGATATCAAATGCCAGATAACGTTGCTACTCAGTTAACGTAGAACGATGTCGGAATTTATTGACTCGACGCCTGAGCGCTTAAAATATCAGTCGTATTCTTTACGTACGCCCTCAAGTAGAATCTACAAGAGCAACGTGGTTGCAGTGTGCGGAATTTTCGCCGTCGAATAGTAGATTAAATACAAATAGTCTGCTGTGAAAAATCGCTGACAACGTAGCATGGTGCTTCAAATTCCTTTGCATAAGATCGACAAGATCTATATAAATCACCAAATATGTGTATGTTCGTAATTTCTTGTTAATTTTTTCTGTCAACTACGTGATCAAAGTAATTAAACGTTGTGAAATATTATTTTCTCTTCCATGTACAGTAAGTGGGCTTGCTCATGAAATTGCAAGCGAAATTTCGAAATGCGCTCTCGTTTCGAAAAGACTAATTCAATTTGAAGCATTTTGTCCCCGGTACGAAGCTGAAGTAGGCAAGAACAGCAGGATTTATTGGCACCAAAAAATTTCGCGACTGCTCTTCAGCTGCTTCCTGTCGCTTCATAAGAGGGATAACGAGTGAGAACAATACAACAGATTTGAATTCATGCAGAAAATCGATGCAGAAACAGCAAGGTTAGGGTTTTGGGCAGAGTTGGCTAATCGATAAAGTTAATAACACAAACGCCGTAGGGGAAGAAAGTGAAAAAGAAGGAAACGTTAAAGAGCAAAAATGAGAGGAGAGAGGGGGAATCATGGAGCCAGAGGCTACCATGGTAATGTTAGGTTAACAACGTGCTCCAATTGTTTACAAAGTTCTGGTTTCACTCGTCGTATATAGGCTGCCTCCAGGTAACGCAATGTCCGAGTTGTTCGTGCCCGAACAAGTACTCGGAAGGAAGTTTTGGGGTCGACGGTGTGACCAGTATCAAGTAGGTGTTTCGTAATGGATGAACGTGGGATCTTGGAGCACGTTGTTAACCTAACATTACCATGGTAGCCTCTGGCTCCATGATTCCCCCTCTCTCCTCTCATTTTTGCTCTTTAACGTTTCCTTCTTTTTCACTTTCTTCCCCTACGGCGTTTGTGTTATTAACTTTATCGATTAGCCAACTCTGCCCAAAACCCTAACCTTGCTGTTTCTGCATCGATTTTCTGCATGAATTCAAATCTGTTGTATTGTTCTCACTCGTTATCCCTCTTATGAAGCGACAGGAAGCAGCTGAAGAGCAGTCGCGAAATTTTTTGGTGCCAATAAAGACTAATTCAGTCGTGTCGTGAAACTAATCACCCAGCAGCATGATTCTACAATAATTCGGTCACCTCAGGATGCCGGCTTTCGAATGAACTTCCTTACGACTACGTGAAGAAACTATAATTTGTAAAAATGACTATTTGTGTAGCATGTGTTTTTCTCAATTATTTTCGATGCCCATAAAATTCCAATTAGATTTCATAAAAAATATGCATAAAAATATTCATTCTTTTGCTCATTCGATAGAAAATTAGGTCCCTTTCCAATCTTAAACTCGAAATTAGGGTATAGTTTGGTTTTAAAAACTTTTCCAATTCAGAATTAATTTTGAACCCGACCCGCCGTTATAACTGCATTCAGGGTTTTCAAACTACTTGCCCTATATTTTCAACGGAAAATCATACATTCCTCTACGGTAAAAAAGGGGAGCATATGGGGTTCATAAAGTTTGGCAGAAGATTTGAGCCACAATGTTAACTTTGCAAACCACACTAGTAAATGCAAAGTCATGACGTTTTATGAACGGCCATTTCATGGTATTAAAAAATCTCACAATTAGAAATTTTCTTAAAACCGAATTATACCCTTCATCCGAATATCACACTGCAAGCAGACCTAATGTTCTACCGAATGAGCCAGAGGATGAATATTTGTATGCATGTTTTTCATGAAATATATTTGAATTTTTAAAGGCATCGAAAATCAATGAAAAATGCTTGATACATATGTTGTCATTTTTTACAGAATATAGTTGTTTGTATGCGGCCAGCTAGAAGTTTATTCGAAAGCCTGCACCCTGAGGCAACTGAATTATTTTAGGATTATGCTGCAAGATGGTTATTTTTACAACGCTATTAAACTAATCTTTTCAAAACGAAAACGCATTTCCGAATTTTACTAGACAGTTCTTGAGTTAGTCAACCTACTGAAACTCAATTTGCCCTCCATACAAGCGTCCTAAATGCGCCTCTGCACCTGCTTTATCTCATATGGGGAAATAATTGGAACCTAACGATATGTTTGGAAATTTACTATAATTAGCATGCTTTGTAGGTTTGATGATCTGCGGACAAGTTTTCACGACAAAACGTGCCGGTCGCAACCAATTGGATGTGCCCGTGGTCAAGTGGGCAGGTCGTGAGACCTCTAAACAGCGGGCTATGTGATCGAGTCTCAGGGGTTGCGGAAAAGACCGGGAGTGGGTATGGCTAGCTGATGAGGGCTTATAAGCCAGAAAGGTTCGCTCCAGTCTCCTTGTCTTTTTTGATAAAATTATTTGGCCTATACTACTTGTTGGTATTCGGCTTTTGCCGAGGCTCGAGATCGAATCCCAAGACGCAAACCTGTCACCAGGGTGCAACCGTCAAGCGGCCCCTACCGTCATATGATTACATACGTAAAATGTATTATACCGTAATCCCGGAATAGCTCTTAGCTAACAGACCACATACGTGTTTTGCCGATATTCTGCCGCCGCGTGACACAGTTGCGAGGGGTTCAGTCCCTCACTGGGTCCCTCAGCGTTCTCTATGCAGTTTCTGGTATATGAACTTCAGAGAATAATCAAGCTAATAATTTCAGGAATTGTTGACTGTGTGACATGGAGTCATCCCTTGGGAACATGATTTTTTAGGGTCAGATCCAAAATTTTGACGAACACTTTAGTTGATGACAATCAACTACAGTAGAACAATCCGCAGTAGTGCGGTAAGTGGTATGAATTCTGTATGGAGGAGATATTATACTGTACTCCCGACACTGGTACTTACTAGAAGCCCAGACACGTGATCCGCAGATATATTGATACAAACATATATATATAGGTTAGGATAAAGTGACATTACTCGTTCAGGTTACGGAACGTCCGCATCCTATTGTGCTCTGGTGTTTAGTCTACAGCCCTTGCATGCAGTCGCTTAGCGACTGGAATCGTATTCCTATAATGGAAAAAAGGATGACCAAACCACCGATTTTCTCCTCACCAGCTGCTGACTGTTGGACCGTCGTGACTGGCGTTATCTACCATGCGCCTCACAGTAGGGTGAGAGCATACACGGTGACCTGCGTGCGGCTGAGTTTAAAGTCATACTATAATTGCGCAGCATTTACCGCATTCTCTTCTCTCCAACTGGATCGTATGCAAAGATAGAATCAAGAAGACCAAAGTCGGGGGAGGTTGCAGGTGGCTGGCACGACGGAAACACGCACCCGTGCATATCACCACATTCCTTGGACCGCAACAAGCATTTCAACAGGATTTTCAACAGAACCGTATATGATGCCCTCGGGCACCCCAATTGGCGCCACGTGGGCATGCGACAGGGCCTGCCAACCCACACCAAATTTGGGAATTTGCTGTTGTCACGCATTCCCGATAACACCTGCCGGCCTCTTATGTAGTCCCCGTGTATTTCTGGCGCATGGTCATTTTGGTAAGCACGCCAGTGTGTACACTATGTATACAGCGAGTGACGTAACTCGTGAAATGTGACAACTGAAGTCCGGGTGATCATTTCGGAGCAGCTCAGATGTTACATATTTCGCTTTGTAACCTAATATGTTTCAAAAAGTCGTTTTTCTCATGCAAAATCAGAATGTAAACAATTTTTCGAAGGCGAATTTTTATATTTTGTGGTAAAATCAATGGCAAATAGTATTTAGGCACTTCTCAACGTTAACGGCCACCGCAATCCGTCTAAGTATATAAGCGCTTCATCTCTCCGGGGGACATTAATTTGAAAGGAGAGGTTCGCTTAAACTACCTACCTATCAAAAATTTACTTTTTTCCCACGTAAACCATGTAAAGCTGGATGTACGGTGAGAGGCTAACCTCAAACAATGCTAACCAAACTTCTGAAATGCGTTTTTAATTAGGAATTATTACTTAGCTAAGGTTGTGATATTAATTATCGTGTGGCATAATCCTTTACTATATTGGACTCGCCAGAAATTTGGCTTTTGAATACGTTCATTCTTTACCCTCCATAAAACTTGCTCTTAGTAAAAACGACCACTTTATTAGTGTGCGTTTTTCACATACATTTTCGTTGGCTTAAAAAATAAAATATGTTTTATAGAAAGCACGCACCAAAGCATGCTTTCTTTTGTTCAATTGGTAGCGAATCACGTCGTCTTTGTATTTTATACTCAAAGTTAGGGTTCATATACCTCTGAAATAATCTCCCAATTCCCGTATCTTCTTAGCCTAGACGCCGTTGAATTAGCATTTAGTGACTTCAGTTGACAACGTGTGTACTTTCCGCGTGAGAAAAATCATATATCTCTCCATTCCTTTAAGAGGATATCATGCAGAGTCCACAAAATTTTGCAATGAATCAGACCTATGTTGCATACTTGAAGAGAAGCATTAATAAACAGACAGGCGCGATGCTGTATGAAAAGACAGTACACGAAATCAAAATATTTTTAACAGCGAGCGGCACGTTTTTCAATTATGAAATATGAAGATGATGTAATTTGCTAAAAAGTGAGTAAAAAAACATATTTTATGTGTGCGTTTTCTATAAAATATTTTTAAATATATAATTCCAACAAAATTAATATGAAAAACGCACACTATTAAGGTGGTCATTTCTGTCAAGTGCAGTTTCTTCAAGCGGTCAAAAAGGAACGCATTCAAAAGGCAGCGCTCTGGCAAGTCCAAAAATATTAAAGGGTTATGCTAAACGCTAATCATAATTACAACCCAGCTAAGTAATCCTTCTTAATCGAAAACGCATTTCAGAATTTCGCCAACATTTCACGCAGTCGGCCACTCATTGTAGATAAACAAAAAGATAAAATTTATCTATCCATTGGAATGTTGATTTGTAATTTTACAGTGTAGTTTTATGCCCCTAAGGCAGAAATAACGCCCACGAATCGTCATTTGTTTTAACGCACACGTTCGTTCTAGGGGTGTGCCAGCAATCCATAATTAATCCTCAAAACGTCCACGATTAGCGGAAATTTAGCATTTTTTGGGCACTTTGTAATTGGTTCGCTCCTCCCCACCTCCTTTATGGCTCTTGACCCATTCTGCAAAACACTTTGAGCTGGTCAGCGCACAGTCAGCGAGGAAATAACGCGTTGTAGGAAGGAGCGTTTCCCGCCGCCCCTTGTCTCGGTACTCACAAACAACGGTCCCAGCTTCGTAACGTGTTCGGTCCCAGAAAATCCAACCACAAAAACTGCATGTCCTGTCATACACTAAAGACGTTTCAAAACAATCGAGGTCATTGCTGTGGACCAAGTGTTGGAATTCTACACCGGTCCATAGCTACCACGTGCAGCATGGTCATAAAAATCAAGGATCGATCAAACTACAGAGAGCAATCGGTGTGGTGCATCGACCCCGGACCCAAACTGTGCATGTTGCTACACCGACCAGACGTATTGTATACTGGGATTGCGCGTACTCGAACTTAAGCTGGCTGTCCAATGGGACGACGAATGATCACAAGTGGCTGCCACTACCATCGAAACTTAGTAACCATCAAGATAATCGCTCACGTCGGAAGAAGAACAACCCGAGAATTGGTAGAGGCCTGGGTCTCGGATTAAAACTCAGCCAATGGATGAATCGAATTGGAGTCCACCCCTGCAGCGCCCTGGGCAGTCACCACCAGATGTGAGTCACTGGCTGCTGCTTGGCTTTGATCTCATTTAACTGTCGGAATTTCGGTCGCTGTTTTTCACTCCTACACGAATTCGAAAAACTGGAAAAGCAAGCAATTTATTCCGATGCTCAACCAGTCTTTGTCCTAATCACTAATATCCAGCACAGGAGGACGCAGGCGAGCATTATGCTTCGATTTTCTATTACGCTGTTTTGGGAATATGAGAGCCGTGGATAGTCATCAGCAAATTACCCCAGTTCGGAAAATTTTAGGCAGTTAGAATAACAGCAAGAGGTTGTTTAGTCCACTAAGTGCATGTTCGCTGCAAACTGTCTTTCCGTAACTCATCTCCTATCGCCTATCTTTATAGTGAGTCTATAAATTTGTCAAAAAACCGCATCCGCGTCCTCAAACTCACCGCCTAGGCAAAAGCCATCAAGGGCCGTGTTGTTTTGAAGAGTATGATAGACACAAACTAAAAAAACCTATCTTTTGGACAGCCGACTGAGAACTTTGGAAGCCGCTGTGTACGCCATACAACTCGCTGGATTCCGCCGCGGCTAAAATTATTGCAGTAATTCCATGGAACAACATTTTTCTTGGCACATAGAAAATGCTATGTTTACAAATGCATCTGGTTGTCTTATTCTAATCTTTTGGTCTCGGACCGGTCTCTTACTAAAAGGACCTTATTCAAACTTGCATTCCTGTGATTATCTGGTCGCCCAAATCAAGCGAAATTCTCTTCGCTTCAGTCAAACGCGCTATGAACAATGTTAAAAGCGAAAAATCACAATGGATTCTCGTAATTTAACTTTGTAACACATCGAAATTTATAAATGTCCTTTTATCAAACATGCTTTTGCTTAGGCTGTCTTAATTATTCCATCGTTCACATAGACAGGCTTTAACACTTCCACAATGTGAGTTCACTCCTTCGACATAAATATTTGTGTTCTCAAATTTTTGTCAATCTCAAGAAAAATGCTGGTTTCAATCAGCGTGACGTTACATTTAACATTTTCTTCATGTCTCCGTTTAATTGAGACTTGTTTTTCACTAGTAAAAAGTCGTAGTCAACGCGCTCGAAACTGTTTCCAACTAGTTAGGGGTTTTTCAAAAAGTTAGGCATATTTCATTTGATACATGACACGATACATGCATGCACATAATCGCGTATATGCATGAATGGCGAAGGCTCGTAGGAAAATTTTGGCTGTATTGATGAATGCTCCGACTAATTACACCAGTCCATTGTCAGAGGAAATGAATAGTGGTAGGTGGGATCATCACCCCCTAGCGTCTGGAACACAAAAAACGTCCATGTGAGTGGCGAACATTGTGTTACGACAGGTGACAGAAATGAGATGAGACTTTGAGAGTTTGATTTGTCGCTCGACATGGCCTGGTGTGGATGGGGAGTCAATGCGATTCTACATGGTTGGGCATAGGTTAGCAGTTGTTGCTTTAGGCTAGGCGTCGGTCAGTGAGCCGTGAACGTAGACCTTCATAGTGAGCACTCAGAAAAACGTGGCGATTGATAACGCATGCACTACAGTAACAATTTCCGAGCTGTTGTTGCGCCTGTTCGGTGTTAGCCATGGCGACCACTTCAGAATTGTCTTGTTGGACGCGGTGGTTGCAATCAAGCATTCGAGACAAGGGGGTTACGTCGACGGATGGTTAGCTTTTGTTCGTCAATGCGAGTCCCAATTCATCTACTTGAATAGACAACGTAAATTCAAGGGCAGCTGAAGCATGAAACACACGCATTACCATTAGTTTATGGTTTCTGAGTATGAGGTTGTTTATTTGGGCATTGAGAACGCTGGCATGCATGTGTGTGTGCATATATATTAAAAGCCTGCACATGCATTTATATGTGCATAAATTCTTAAATGAGCATTTCTGAATTTACTGAAATTGCATACTTGCATAATTTAAAATAAAACCTTTAAAAGATCCTGCTTTTTTCAAAATATTAGAAGGATCGATTCATAATTTCTTTGCATGGATACACCTTATGTACCTCTACAAACGAACGTTACCCATTTGATATGGATATTCTGGTCCTATAAATTTTCGTTTATCTCAAGAAAATTGTTATTTTAAATCGGTAAGACATTACTTTCAGTACTTCTTTTAGGTTTCCATTTAATTTAATATCGTTATGTACTGTAAGTTATAGTCTGAAGTTAGACCGATTTCTGAATCCTTGGCGCCTTTCCAAAACATTAGGTCCACTTCTCGAGATATGGCAAGCTATACATTCATTCCTATGTTTTATTATATGTGCAAAGCCATATGAACGCACGTATGACCTGCAAATGTACGTATATATATATATGCTCAAAAAAACATATTCGAAGTAATTAAAATTACATGCTTTTTCTCCATATTTCAGAAAGAGAATTATAAGAAATGTGTTTTGCAAATGACTGGAAGGAGGGATTCATGCTTTTTCCACTCTTGATTGTTTTCCGACTTACCTCGCTCTTAGGGTCTAAGATCAAAATGGCTCAGCGAATTTCCGATGCTTTTAACGGCATTACGGGGATCTAAAGAGGAAGCTGAAGTTCCTCTGCATTTGAGACAACAGGGTTTTATCGTATATATTTGCAAAAGTCTTTCCATTACTCCCTTCATATCATGTACTTTTCAACAATTTTACATAATTAACCTATTTGTGTCTATCATATTAGGAAATTTTGTTCTTCGGTATGGACAAGTATTTCAAACACAACGGCAATTAAGTCAAATATAATAAATAGAAAAATTATGCTGCCTGAGGCAAGCGTTCTCACCGAAACCGAATTAGACTATCATTTTTTGCGTCCTTTCACTGCGCACGAATTCCTGACATTTGTGCATGATGCTGATTACTTTGACTATTCTTAACTGCTGGTAATCGGTCGACTGTCTATCTGTTTTATGCCTCTCAATTCTTTTGTTCGGGCAATAGTCATTAAGAGACGTTTAAGGAAAATCGCCGTTCTCTGCGATTCTCAGTTTCCACTAAAGATAACTGACCATTCATTCCTATTATCTCTCACTGACATAATCATTTTCGTCATGAACGGGGTGAAAAAAACTGGTAATCGCAGACTCATTCCTTGCTTGCTGTCGAAAGCACTGCTGTCGTGACAACGTCGTAGCTACAGAATCGCAAGACATCTGTCGCGGACACGAAAACCCCCAGACTTGCTGACTGAACACCAGAAAAGACCGTTTAAGTCGCAAAGAAGATAACCTCTAAATCCTCCCAGTCGCCGCATGCAGTTTCTTGCGAAGAAGGACGAACACGGCCAACAAGCGAACATTTTTCGCAACTGCGTTGGACGTTTATAGAACGTTGTCTAGCTGCAATGAAAAACACGGGCAAACAGTCCACTTCATGCAAATATTGGGTAAAAGGTTTCGCGTTTGCTTCAAATTAGTAGATAGGAAAAGGTTTGCACGGCTCACTTGCATACGCTTGTATGTAATTTAACTAATAATTATTCTGGGGATTTTCACCTTTACCTCCTTCCTGGGCGACAGGAAGATAGTAAATAAAAAGAATACACAGTTCGGAAAATTGCCTTTGAAAAATTCAAAAGGCAAGTTGGCGAGCATACGCCTGTTTCCGATAAATTCTCCTCTGGCCTGTACATTTATATGGCTAGTGAAGTAAAGAATTAAAAGACACGGGCAAGTACATAATTATGCCGTAGCTCAAATTTAGGGAGAGGAGGGGGAGGGTGAAACATCACAATTCCAGTCAACGCCAGGGAGAATGTGGGTCCCGGCGCAGGTAATTATATGCGGGTGGCTAGTTTGGTGGCTTTGAAGCATGGCAACTGTGGGACCTGTATACAGTTCTTCTGAGCGCATAGGGTTAAAGCCACCAAGTCAGCCACCCACATATAATTACCTTCCCCGGGGCCCACCTTCTCCCTGGCGCTGAATGGCATTGTGGTGTTTTACTCTCCCCCTCCCTTCCTCTAACTAAACCCGAGATACAGCATAATTATCTACTTGCCCGTACATTTTAATTCATTATTTCGATAGCCAGGCCTGAAGAGAATTTATTGGAAGCAGACGTATGCTCGCCAAATAGCCTTTTGAAAAAAGAATACACATCAATTTACTAGTCATCTTTTGCGGATGTTAAATACTCACGTTGCTCGAGATACGTCCCTCACTAATTCAGCCTGATTTTACATGCCAGTGAAATGAGCCCTGTGGTTCATGATAATCCTTCGTATAAAGCAAGGTAGGTAAAATGCTCCACTTGATTGTAATTAGGTCCTAGTCCCAGTCTACTGCAAAACACACAAGTCGAAGAGGCCAGAATTAAAGGGCAAAAAAGACCTGGACTGCCCCTTCCTATTTCAGTCTCCATCAGTTGATTCCCTCCACTGTGGCAGAAAAGGAGAGAACTGTGCACTTTATCCCAGTGCATATGTGCGTATGTGCATATGTACTGTGTGTAATTTTTATCTCAGACTAATGAGATAAGAGTCGGTAGGATGTACAGTAGATGTGTTAACTCGTGAAATGTTAACCGAAATTCTGAAATGCGTTTCTGCTTTAAAAAGGTTACTTAGGCAGAGCTGTCATATTAAAAATCATAAAGCACAATCCTATAATAAGCCAGTTACCTCGGGATACCGGCTTTCGAAAGAACGTCTTTCAGCGATGAAGTTATGTAGCCCCGCCTGATGGACACAATACTGCCGGGGTTGGTGTTACGGGTTAGGGTTGTGGTTAAGGGTCAGGGTTAGGGGTTGAGGCAACTATTTTTTAACCGCTCAAAGTCCAACCGCGCATTCCCAATAGCTCTACTTTTGCATACAGCTACTTGACCCCCTCGTCTGTGCGTTACCGGACCCACCTGTAAAACTCCTTCCACCACCGGTCCCGTATCACAGGTGACTGGTGTACATTTATTTCAGGTGGGGCTACGTAACCACATCTGGCCGATATCAGCACAGACACTAGCACACGGAGAACGTTGGGGAGTTGGCTCACTGATGAGCTGAGCCCCTTGTAGCTACGTTACGCAGCTGCAGAATATCGGCTAAACACGCTTCTGGACTTTTCACTAGTTCCTGTGCTGTTATTAGGATAAATCATGCGTTGCTTGTTGGTAGCCCATCAATATTAATGCAGTAAATCCGCTGTGGCTGATGAATGTCGTTGAAATATTCATGTAAATTTTCGGATTCAACCAATAAAGCCTTATTCTGACGGGTTTACTCTAAGTTATCGCCTTATTCCTGAGGAGATTTAAAAACTGAAAGATAAATAAATTATTTGTTTAGACAGCAGACACAAATCAAGGACGAGGTAGGGTATTGCTCTCGGTTTTTTCTGATACACGTATGCCTTCCTGTTCAAGGCTACTGTGCAGGAACGACTCTAATCGTTTGTTTGTAATAGTATCCGCCTACATAATTTTTCCACTAAGGCGATATTATTCACTGACCATGTTTTTGGTCGATTAGCATACAGTTGGCTTGGGCGTTTCACTCTTTTCAGAAACAAACGCGTTGGTTTAAAATAAAGACTTATTGGTTCAGTTCAAAAGTCGCTATGAACACCTCAACCGACCTACATCAGATTCTACGGGACAACTGGATATTATTCGTAAACTGTCAACTGGCAGTCAATAGTAGATACATTTAGCATTGTGTACCATAACGACAACACAGGTAGTGGCTAAAAGCCAGGGTGATTTTCTACGACCAACTGCTAAAATATCCATACTGAATTCTGCACTCACCTTATGAAGGTTCGTTACGTATGAGATACTACAAGTTAGCGCCTTAATTTCCGGGGAATTTAAACAATTAACTTTCGAAACTGGGCGATCCACCAGAACGAACACGGGGAATGCTGTGAGACCGTTAAATGGCCGTTCATGAAACGTCATGTATCTGCATTTACGAATGTGGCTTGTAAAGTTAACAATATTGCTCAAATCCACTGCTTTATATTATGAACATCATTTAGTCTCCTCTTAACACTGTAGAAAAATGCATGATTTTCCGTACACGAAAAATATACAGCTTGTAGTTTTGAAACCCTGAATGCAAGTGTAACAGCAGGTCGGGTTCAAAATTATTCAGGAATAAGAAAAGTTTTTAAGACCGAATTATACTCTTCTTTTGAGTTTGAAATCGGAAGACGTGATTTTCTACCGAATAAATAAAGACTGAATATTTTTATGCATGTTTTCCATGAAATATAATTGCATTTTCGAGGGCATCGAAAATCAATGAGAAAATTGCATATCACTTAAGAAGTCATTTTTTTCAGAGTATAGATCTTGCATGCAGTCGAAAATAAGTTCTTTCGAAAGCCGACACCCTGAGGTAACCGTATCATTATAGATTTATGCTGCATCATGATATGTTTTACAACACTACTTAATTTATCTTTTCTAAACGAGAATGCATTTCGAAATTTTGGTTGCCATTTCATGAGTTAGCACATCTACTGTAGGCCTATTCGAGGAGCAGAAGCCTCTGGCAGTAATTTCCCATAATGTGCCTTGATATTCTCTTACCATTTACTTTGGGAAACCAAGTTCGCTGCTCATATGCATACTGTTATGCGCATTTTACGAGTAAAGATCCAGAAAGTTCTCGACCGAAAGCCCTTTTGAAGTTGGTACCGATAAAGGAGGCTCATTTCTACCCTATTCAACGGATATTGCCAATTTTTATTGCCCGTCCAAACAATATTAATATAATCTACGCAATTTGATTATTGCAGATAAATATTCCCAAGTATACACTAGCAGAGTTAACTAAATAATATCGTTAGAATCTGCGAAATTCAACGCCTGTACACGCACGAGTCATTGTAGCAAATGTCCATATATTAAGTCAACTGATAGCCCCGGTCAAACTATAGCCCTCAACGCTGCCATTTTGGATTTAACAGAGGATGCCCCTTAACATCAAGTCTATCCAGTCATGCAACGTGACGGGAGTCTAGTTGAATAAAATAATGCCCACAAGGTCTTAAATCACGTCGATGGGTATTCGATCTAGAAGACCGTGAACAGCATTTTAAAAAAAATGTTATATTCTTCATAAACGGCTTTTTTCAGCGATGCGACAAAAACCCACGATAAAACCGAAACACTGAAAAGGAAATTCATTCGGTTGTTTTATGCTCAACAATGGTTTGGGGCTCTTAATTATCGGGGACGCGGGAGTGTCCCGCACCAAGTCTACTCAAAATCCTCCCGCATCCTCATAAAACATTTTACAAATGAGGCAATTTTTAATCATCAGCATTTTTAAATGGTACGTGTCTGGGTGAATTTTACACGTTATCAACAGTCGACATCTTAAGACGATCGGCCTTCACTACGTTTTTGGTTTACAAGGCATCTACGGGTCTCACTTTGGATATTTTTGTAGGGGATGCCTGCAGTTTAGTCGCCGACAGGGGTCATGGCTTTGCGGATGTATTCCTTCCACTTTATTATATCTATCCAATGTTATTGGCCGTCTAGTGGCATGACACTGCTGTTTTAATCCTTGATGTGCGTGGAGTGGCCACATTCTCTATTTGTTCGTCTTTTCTACGGTGTGCTGGACATTACTTCGGATAAAATTGTTTAGCGAATCCAGTATTCGTATTCATTAGTTGTGCCGACATCACAGGAGATAGGTCCGTTAACCGCTATGCAGCCGACATAGTGGGCCGGCATAGTGGGCCTTGCAGCCGACATAGTGGGCTGAAGCAGGCATTGCGCCTTAGGATTTGCTCTAGTTCTACTATCAGCGGCTCCAAAGATAGGTTGTAGACAGTCCCGACACAACAATTCATTTGCGTCTGCGAGGCCCAAACTCGCATCATGGGCTTGTCTGGTAGCGCAAGCTGTTAACTTCCTGTTCGTGGTGTTATCGTTTTATATCTCTGCGGACGTCGGCGACAACCCGGGGGGGGGTTGCTTGAGTCCTATATTAGCTACTACGTTAGACCTTGTTTGATTTGCCAGTTAGATTATGCCCGGCTGCCTGAACTGGTTGCCATCACCTTCAATTCATTCCAGGAATTTTTACACAGTAAACAAGTCTATGTACCGACTAAGTTGTGCGTTATCCAGTGGCACGGATTCGATAAATCCACAGCGCCCCTTGGATAAACAGACAATAGTTCTGCGAAAATTCCCATTTTACAATTGAAGAGTCAACAGGCAAACATATGTTTTCGGTAATTCATCATCAGACCAGTACATTTACATGGGAATTGATCAGTCTAATTATCGACAGGATATAAATGCGTCTCGGGAGAAGGGTTAATCAGACTCCACGTTCCCACGCCACCCGCATGACGGAGTCAACGTGTTGAGACCGGTGGAGTTGGGGTGGGAGGGAGGGGGAGTAGGGGGGAAGTAGAGCGGTTCCGGTTAGATTGTAAGCGCTGTGAGTGCGTGTGACTGCTCTCAGTGCGTCGGGACGGCGTGCGATCACCGTCTGTAGTCGGCCAGGGCAGACATACTGCTTGTGTCAGCGTCGTCTGACAAGAGAGTGCTGGATTCGCCAGTCGAATGGCCACTGATTCGACTGTGGCTAACACCCATTTGCGCAGGCCTTTAGAGTAATGTGCCGGTGCCCGGTAGATAACTTTAAAAGCTTCTTTAACGTCGGCATGGTGGTTCGTATCGATTAGATGTGCGAGAATTGAACTCGAACTCGATCGATGTTCACCTCTACCTAGCCAGGCAGGCATGTGTTCGCGTATTCTCTTTTCCAGACGCCTGGTTGTACGGCCAATATATCCCGCTCCACAGGAGCAGGTGAATGAATAAATGCACACGGATGTGGCATGTAAAGGCAGCCGGTCTTTGCCTCCCAACCGTAGAAGAGGGGACTTTGCGAAGAATACGCGCAAATTCGCCGCGGGGAAGGCACTCGCGAGAGCTGTCCTAAGGCGTCGTCTCACTAATTCGCTCGCTGCGTCTCCTTGAAAAGGCAGTCGTAGAAATAAGTCTTTCTTCTCCGCAGTTGCAACGGCAGGTTTCCGAGACATAAGGGTTCCAGTACAGGTATGATCTTCGAGACAGGTGGTTTCGTCTTTTTGTTGGCAGCTGATGCTCATTTGGGCGCATCGAGAGTGGTTTTCCAGCGTGAGCACAGCATACTGTGTCGTAGGCATTTCAGATAGTTCTACAGACTACTAGTTTCCTAAAAAGTTAGCAAACAGTCCCCTCGAGGCGTGTAAGCCGTTTGTGCACAGTACCTGTACGCTTGTACACGTCCGTGTTGGAAGTTTTCTCAGCCGTCGCTCAACGAGCTTTGATAAACCTCAGATGTGTGTAAGATTTTGGTGGATGGCAGTAGTGTCGGAACCACCCCTTTGTATTTTTTGTCGTCACTTTGATCGACACACAAACTCCTGGACGCATATAATTTGGGAAGTTTATTTGAAAGGTTGCTTTACTTTAAACGGTAACTGGCATCGGACGAGTGCGTCTTAATTCGACGTACTATGGTGCTGACCCTTTGTTGACAATGAGGTGGTTATTCCTGTAATGCATGCTGACTTCTGAGCTCATTAATATGTAAATTATACATTACCGACAAAAAAGGGAGGCTGGAATGGTCATTTCTGGTATATTAGCCGTCGTCAGCCAGTCGCACCCAAAACCGTAATGTGGAACACTTGGGGCTCGAACTCGCGATCTGTTAGTTAGGAGTCAAACGCCACTAACCTGTGTGTTGGATATGACTGGCTGGCGACAGCTAGAAGGCCATAAATGGTCATTCTTGTCTCCCTAGTCGTTTTCAATGTCATTCTGCACATCAATATATCTATATTGCGACCCGTCAGGCCAGAAAATGGTATCGTCCTCGAATTTCCACTTTTGAAGTTGAAGCATTGGAAAATTAGAGTTTATAGTTGTTCCGGAGCAGTTTCAAATGACCCTCCTCTGACGATAATAAATGTCATCTAACTAGTATAGTCACATTCTCGGGCCCAATGAGAAACAATTTTCAGCTTTAAATTTCTTCGTTAAGATTTTTTGACCAGACGGCCAATAGGGGTAAACCCATTAGGACACATTTATGTCTCAGCAGTATTTCTGACAAACTGACATCTAACATTGCGACCGTCGCTACCGACGATGTCCACCGTATACCCCACGGTGGAATGGGCGCGTTGACGTTGACTTGAACTACTCCATAGTGATAACAGTATTGAATTAGATCTATCACACTCTCTCCTCCCTCACTCGCCTGAGCCCAGTGCTAAATGAGCGTCGAAATGACCGGAAGCGGTATCTGGAGCAGGGGCTGGCAAAGCTGAACAACTTCTCTACGCGTCTGGTCCGCGCATGGCGGATTAGGTTTTAATATAAGAAAGGGGCGACTCGGATCCCTATACGGTGTGGACCGCCATAGAGGTCACATTATAAGGGGACCGTTGGGACCTGAAATAAAACCCTAATCCTCCCACCTGTTGGCAGCCTTTTGCTTTTGGTGCAGTATGATAACTCAAAGTGCGTCGGATTTTTTATGCTGAGGAATATGCGGTGTGTCGTAGGGATGGAGGCCCCAGAGTCAAACTCACCCCCTGTTCCCCCTCTCTCAGGCGACGGTCTGCTGCTCGACCCGGTCAGCCATCTGATGTGGGGATTGGGTGCGACTTTCCAACGCGGCGTGTACCTGCACCTAGGCGTGCTGCCACATAGTTCCATACATGAGTGTCCTAGGTCGGCCAGACCCACAGGTTGAGCCAGCGTAACTCCCGCGTGGCCAGTTGTTAAGGGCACTCAGAAACCTATCGGAAAGGCAAAATGGGTTTTCACATTGTTCTCACAAAAAAGTGTTTCCGCTCAATATATGCGCTGATATATGGGAAGACAGACTTCCAGAGAAAAACGTAATTACAGTGCTGCTTAAGGTAGGCTCTAAAACAAACGATCTAGTCGATTCTCACTTACATTAACAATGCATCTCAGCCCGTCGAAGGACAGCTGAGAAAGCATCAAATTCGAGTTCTGCACAGGGGTGCAATTACTATGAGCACACAGTCCGAGCACTCTAGAGACATAGTCGGTGAAGTAAATTTGACTGCGAAATTGGATGCGTCAGCTTTGACGCAATCTACTGCAGTCAGCCTTCGAAATCAATCTCCGCTCGCGCGCATAAACACCAGGCACTGCCGACGTGATAAAACTACCTTCTCCAGGCGGTCATACGCACACTGAATACTACACACCGTTGACGCCTGCCCAACAAAAGTACCGTGAAGTACCGGAGGTGGTGCTTGTATTTGAGGCCTGTCAAAGTATATTCCGCAAATAAGCTTTTCAAAAACAACGGAAGACGAAGGCAACAAATCGCAATCGTCCGGCAGGTTGAATCAAGTGCGAATAGGCTCAAACTTTTGCCTACTATAAAATATTTCGTCAGGTACGATTTAAAGGGCAACTACTCTTAAAGCCTGTCCATATGTCTAATTCGAAAATTCACATAACAAAGAGACTAAATGAAAATTAAGTTTAGTTGCCTCAGTGAACAGTGTATATTCAAAACCCCCAGCCTTAAGGAGACACTAATGTGTATGCTGTCAACCTTGCACGGATTCAACGGGCTGCAACCACACTGAATAAGTTTAGCTCTAAAACGTTAAAAGCGTTCCAAAGACTGTTCTGCTTTAAACACTTTAATTCTCCATTCAGAAAGAAGTTGGGAAACGCGCGGTTGCCCGTTTGCTGAACTGGGGATTTTGCAAAATACACGCACCAGATGAGCTTGTCCGGACGCTGTAACCGCTACTAAAGATGAACTACTGGATATTATCTGTCCGACAAAGGCACCCCTTTGGCGTTTTCCACCTTTTATGGTCGCGGCTAGCTCATATAGTGAATGAGAGACCGGCCACGTTTAATAATAAATCGGTCTGCCCCGACAGAAAACGACAAACCAGGTCATGACGTTTATGTGAAGAAGTTGTTGGTTGACAAAGTCTGTAATTTTCATTTTTTTCCACCAAAAATGTTTATTTTTCCTGTCGTTCCTGAGCATTTTAGGTACAGTTCAATTATGCAAATTAAAGTAATAATTTAAAGTTTAATTAAATTACTATACATCTTCCCCTTTGTAAACAACAGTTCAGTCCATACATTATCATTAATGTGACTGCAGACATTCTAATCATTAGCGTTTTACGGTAATCGTTTTGCTTCCGAATGCTGAATGAGTTTAACATGGTTCTTTAAAAGACCACTTGAATACCCAGGAGGCGTTTTGTATCTAAGAAGGGATAATATTGGGTCATACGAGTGGGATGTGAAAACCTAAACCGAATCGAACATAAATGATTACCAGCTTTACTAAAATAAAGCATCTGCAATAGCGACAAAATTTCGTTTAGAAGATGAAGATGCGATTACCGGAACAAGAAATTTATTTGCCTGACGTTTCGGATCCTTACTCGAATCCATCATCAGAGACACTAGCAGATAAAGGTGATTGTGGCACCAGGAGTGCAGTATTTATAGCACGTGGCTGCCGTGGGACCGCATGCGCACTGCAATTAGCAGTTCTCGCATCTTCATCTTCTGAACTGCTACCTGGAACTCGCCTGTTCGCTTCTATCAGCAAATTTCGTTTACTTTGACTGAAGGGTTGAAAGGTTTCAAAAATAATACTTTGCAAACCGGCCAAAAAGTGAATTCAACCAAAATCGTCCTTTTAAGAAATTTATGCGGAGACTATCAACGTTTTAGTCGATATTTAAAGGACAAATAGAGGTCGCGCGCAACAAATTTGAACCCTTCGATTCTGCAGTTTATTTGCTATCCTCCAATTAAACTGGATTCTCTTCGTTTGATGACAAATGTTCAGGTAAAGCCACCTGATTAGGATTTGTTTTGTTATCCCGGTAACTGCACACCGGATAAAACTCCTGTAGTTTTCTGACAATAATTTATGAAATTTGCACTATTACTGTAACGTCCGAGCTAGAGAGAGACGTGGGGTCACGGATTATGAAGGAAGGGGCGACGGCGGCTTAACCGCGGACGGGCCAGCTGATTGGAAAATCCGGTCATAAAGTCCTTACGTCTCAGATTGAGCGGGATCAGGTGGAATTGGCATACGCGATATCGAATGAGACAGCAAAGGTAATGAAAATATATGCACAGATGTTCATAGCTGGGTCGATATGAAATATGCATATGAAAATATATGCGTTTATTATCGAGTATACAAGAACGGAATAACAAATATTCGTAGGCTGCGGAAAAACAAAAAGGACAACGGAAAGACCTACCGTGTAGAGATTAGGGGTTATTCGTCTGCACGTGACCTTGGAAGCGCCTTTGGTGTAAGAAAAACGGAACAAGAAAACCTCTAGCGTGACAGTTCATTAAAACACTAACGGTCGGGTCTCTGGTCAGATCTCCGGCTGTTACAGACGTTTTATGGTGAAGAGGTCAAGGAGGGTTTTTTCTGATGAGATAGGTTAAAGCTGGCAAATTCGTGCAATTCAAGTACTTCCAAAAATTATCCTGGTTGCTGTTGTTTAGAAGCTCTCTATGCCGTGACTCAGTATTGATTTCGATTTCGCACAAAATCCGCGAAAATAGTAATGAAGTCATTAGAGAGGGTTGACTTTAAATAACAATCGATTTTTATCTGTAAGCGGGCAGACTGAATTTACCTGGAAAAGCAATGTTGTCTGGAGGACGACGAAACCTAGTGGGAGACGAATTTGATTATTTTAGCATCAGAGGCAAATTCTGAAATCCATTAGTGCATTTTCACTTTAATTCATATGAATAGACTGGGGAATTTATAAAGGTAAACAAGATTAACCTTGCTTTTGGCAAGACAGTAATGAATAAAAAATAAGAACTGCTGGAAAAAAGGGCACTCAGCTTACGTGAAAAGACCATTAAAATGGTTCCAGCACAATGTGTACAACCACCAAACCTTCTTGTGGGGTCTTGGCAATAAAAATCAAAGTCATCAATAAAAAGGGAAGAAAGGAAATAGCCGAAATGTTGAGAAGGAATCAGGGGTTCGGTTGCATTAACGACCTCAGGAAATTTTCACTGAAATCGTGAAAGGTATCTTCTACTGGTAGGTTTGCTTAAGTTTACCCTGAAGAATAGTCTCAAATGTACTTCAAATGCACTCATTTTTAGCCACCGGCAAAAACCACACTCGATACAAAATGGCAACTTAAGCAGAATGTTTTTTTTCTATTAATTCTTCATTTTTAAGCTTTTTCAGCATTTATTTTCAAAGAAAATGCAGCCTTTAGTTTTCAAAAGTTTCTAATTATGAGATTGTTGAGGACCGCGACATGTCTACTCAGTTCCCATCGTGTCTGTCGGTTTATCAATCCTCCTCCCGAAGTATACAACTTAGCTATATCTATTGGTAACTTTTGTGAATGCCGATATAGTATCCTTTTAATGGCACAAGGGAATGCATGAATTCCCTCACACAGAAAGTATACGGATTGCAAACTCAAACGCCAAGACGCAAATGTAACGGAAAATCGAGCTTAAAATTATTCGGAAATTAAAAAATTTAAAGCCTAAGCATGTCTTTACTTTAAGTATAAAATTCAAAGGACGAATTTGCTGTTAGTGGGGTACAAGAAACTAAAATGTTGTGCACGTTTTTACCAAAAAGAGATTGAAAGTCAGAAGAGCATCGAAAATCAACAGAAAAGTTCATACCATTATAATGGCCATTGTTTGCCGAAAAGAAGTTCATTCCAAAACCAATATCCAGATCGCCTGAACTACCTAAGAATTATTCTGTACAACAATTAGTGTCATAGCCAAGCCTAGGCAATCCTTCATAACTGAAAGTTTATTTCGGGATTTCGATTACCATTTTGTGAAACCGTTCACAGACTGCACTCTACTGACTGAACCTCATGAGGGGCGGTTTCAAAGTGAGATATTATTAGAAACAGATATAGCTTTCCGAAGATAACATTTAGTGTGTGGGGCCTAGTAGTGTAGGGACATTTAACAATGGACGGTTAAGCTGGGGCTTAGATAATTTGGGGATGAAATACTGCAATACCGAAACTTTATTGGATAAGAGATGGAGAGAATTCAGAAGACGAGGATGTGATCACTGGCACAGGAAATTTATTGGCCCGGCATTTCAGATTCCCACTCTAACCCATCATCAGAGACAGCCGCAGATAATGGTAATGGGGGCAAAAGGAGTGCAGTATTTATAGCACGTGTCCGTCGTGGGACCATATGCGTACTCTTATTAACAGCTCTCGCAATCACCGCTGGGTTCGTAATTGGTGTGATGGTGGCTTTTCAGTCCGCGTCCGAGTCGTAAATTGCCGTGATAGGGAGAATATTACTGATAGTTAGCATGGAAATTGGGAGTAAGTGCAAAGATAGCTGTTTTTGGGGGAAGAAGAGGGATATGAGATTAATTGGATGGAAATCTGAACTAGGATGGAAGTTAAGGGAGTTCAGAAGACTCATGCGAAACCACTGACAGGATAATTAATACGTTCTTCGTCGATACCTGGCATGCTTAGAACAGGATTATTCTTATATGTAACCGAATCTTGTCAAAAATGGCAGACCGGGAAGTAGGCAGCAGTTTTTTAATCGGTAATAAGCCGTCATTTAGTTGGCCTAAGGTCTAAATGGGCTACGGAATCATGAAATAGGTGCGGTACGGCTGTGGACATGTAGCAGAAATGCATGGGATCTCTTCCGTCGAATTTAAGAGAATATCGCCTTGAATGAGTGAGAGGAAGACTCAGACATCAGTTGTATGCTTTTGAGTGGTTAATAGGTGATGGTTATAGCTGCAAATGATTAAAAATGATTAAAAGTGTTTAGTGAGCAAAAATAGATGGAGTCGTCTTGCAACATTTCCGAGGGGTAAAATTGCTCGACTTCTCCGGCTTAGTAGAAATTAGATTGATCTGGTGCATGTATGACCAGGAAGAGGAGACGCTGTTTGGTGGAAACGACCAAAGCCTTCATCCGGTTGAGGATAGATGACAATTTTAAAGTGTTTTACCGGTATAAAGAGGGTAAATAGACCTATCGCCCGCAATACAGATGGCATTGCGGGTAAATGTTTTCGCGCCCTTAGCATAGACCTTGCCCTCAACCTTGAATTGAAAGTCACCACTAACCCTAGACCTGGCCTGACCCTTACCCTACCTCAACATTAACCTTAACCCTTATCCTAGCGCTAAAATTAACCCAAAACCCAACATGTACCTGAACCATAGCTCTAACCCTGGCCTTAACCCAAATCATAGCCTTAACCCCACCCCTAACTTTAATCATAACGCCGACCTTAAACCTTACCTTGACATAAGACGCAATCTCCCTGGAAATTAGTGTAAGGTTCCCGAGATAGGAGCGGGTTCCTACTTCGCCTTCACCTCAGTTTATTTTTGTTAAGGTAAAAACAAGTAAATTTTTCTGAACTCCCTACTGATTACGAAAACGTCGAGGAGAAAAGTACCGACACATAAAAAACGTTGAAAAGGCAGTTGTTTACATAATTGCATGCCACAAGCAAGTAACTGTCTGCAGGCGTACAAATATAGACACCAAAGGTTGCGGAGTTGCCGCGAGCAGTAGGATCACATTTAATTGAAATGACGCAGCCTTGACAACATGTGGCCGGTAAGTGAGAGGCGTGATGTGCGTCAGTTGGGCCTTAAATGAATATGCTCTTGAAAAGACAACGTCAGGGAGCAGTGCGTTTCCTGCTGCAACCACTGTTACTAAAGAAGAACATGCGTCCACCAATTGTAGCTTTCGCTGTGTGTGGTTTTAAGGAATGATCGCACAAAACGCACATTTTAGCCTGAGTGAAAATACTGATGGATACAAGGCAACAATCCAGGCCGTGCATAGTGCGAAAAAGTTGAATGAGATCCCGCCGTAGCTGCATGTGGGAAACAGGAAAGATGATGATAATTATCCAGTGGCTTTCACGGGGTTGTTTTCTCAGAAATTGGATCATTTTATCGTCTACCTCTGAAACTTCTCTTACACGGTACAGCCCTTGGAGGTCCAACTGTTTGCAGATGTTCTACTTCCACCGTTTAGTAACAGAGAGATGGTTTCAGACTTTCAATCCGAGGTTAGGCACACGGGAATGAAAGATGCATGGTAGAACAGTGCTATCTTCTTTGCCATTTCAGAACCTAAATCCTTCGATGGAGGAGATTTCGTTGAGATTTAGGAAATTAGATACTTTGCAGTTTTGAATTTTGTTCTGAATGATTTCGTCGGTGGAGGACTGTTTCGATGGTTAATATTTTTTCGTTGTCATGAGTGGGTGACATCCCTGATGTCAAGTTCTATTCTTGTCTTTGTTTTTGCTACTAACAGTTTGTTAGTAACCTGACTTTACTAATACCACCCTGTCTTTGTCTCTGTATACCTACTCGTCGGTTCTCGTCATTCTTTGTTCATTGTTCTTTGTCCATTGTCTATTGCTCTTTGTTGCCGCTCGCTTATAAACCGACCACCACACTTTGGCGTCATTCGCTGACTGCTCGTCTTATCACCTCGAATGTACGTCCACCTTTCAATTTATCCCCCGCCTTATTAACTCTATTGTGCTCCGCTAATCTTACTGTTTATTGCTATGGAACCACAAAGAATAACCGAGTTCTCCTGACTGTCTTCTGACATAGCTTTGACCTCGGTTACGTCTATTCCGGTGAATAAACCAGCATTGAATCTAGGAAATCTAAAGAACACCAACACGTAGAAAGATTTTGGACTGCATTATAAAAACGGACTAGATGAACGCAGCAAGATGCTCCCTCTCATTCTTGGCGTTTGGTATTTCCGTATATTCGGCAGTTTGCAACAGTGGGATTGGATCCTTGTCCCTCTACATTGTCTTATATTACTTCAATGGACTTTAAGATTGACCACGGCATAGTTCAAATGATTCTTTTCCAATACCCATCGATCCCTGGAGAGGAGACTTTTGAGGTGGTTTACCTGAAGCTTTTAAGCGTTGTGTGATTCTGATGTCCTACCAGTGAGGGATCTTTTCCAAGGTTTTCTCTTCTCACTGACAGTCTTCTTTAGGGATAAAAAAGAGAACAAATTGCTGACATTGAAAAAAAACATTTTTCAAAATACATTAATGAGCGGATCTCAGAACGAATAATCAAGCCTCTACAGCGTTCAATTTATGTTTATTAAAGGCAGTCAGATATAAAAAGGTGGGAGGCCAACAAACAAGTCTTCTTTGAAAATTGGTCTTTTTACCCTTTCGTATGGATAAATATCGCGACGCGTTGATAATTCTATTCAAATGGGGCTTGACCAGGATTTATTTCCAGTGATTCGCTGTCACGTTGTGTACTATCCCTGACGTCCTCGGCCGCTACAAAACAACTCTCAAGATGGCGTGACACGAGGCGCCCACCACGACCGTCCGTAGTCTGCTTAGGGTTGAGACGAGGAGAGAACACAAAAAGACCACGAGAATCGTTGAAGCGCGAGTATATGGGGCCATGATACTTCCTTGCCGACCAAACGAACCACCAGCAAGATGGTGAAACAGAGTAGCCCGCCGTGATCATAGACAGAACGTTTAGAGCTGAAACGAAGGGAGATCGTAACAATTTCAGTGACAGTCTCCAGGCGGACAAGCAAATGATGGTATCAACCGGTAAGGTCCGTCCGTCAGCCCCTTTCGCATGATTGGGCGACGGCTGGAGAGAAGGTGGTATTCTATCTCCCTGAATTGACCTCAAACCCGTCGATAACACCAGAAGATGTTGATGCCTAATGGATAAGACAAAGTTCACTAATCATTTGTTTAACATTGCCCCGCAAATTGTCCGATCGGAGGTCAAACGGTTAGATGGGGATCGAGAATAGTGTGTGTTTTCAAATGAGACCAGTATGGTTGCTCTGGTCGAATGAGAGTAAGCAAGTAATTACGCCGATATTGCCAGGCACATTGGTGTGCATAAAGTCAAGACAGGTTATCTGTCCTCTCTCGCGAACTCTAGTCGGAAAATGGTATTTTGGATGGGAAGTGAATGGCCGACAGTACGCCGAAGATTTTGGTCAAATGCTGACCCAGGGCCGTTTGCGTAGGTCGAGCACCAGTCGATGTAAGGGGCATTAAAGTTCCCGATGATGAGAACGTTCGGTAGCGTAGCAGATACTTTGAACTCTTTCAGAATCTGAACATAAACCCTACGGGATCGATACACTACTAAGATATCGGGGCTTTGAGAACCCGTTGCACTTGCAGTCAACCAGATTGCATTCGTATTATGGGTAAGCCTAGCAGTTTCCATCAGAATATGCGAATGATTTGTAATTGCAAATCCACCCTTTCAGTTTTATCTGTCTATATCGAACATTTAAAATTCAGGCATTACAAGCTTCAAATCGTCATCCTGTTCAGACAGCCATCTTTTGTTTTATTCAGATAACGTCCGTGAAGTGGTCACACAGACGATTTCTGAGCTATTCCGATCTTGAGAATACAATTTGCGCGTTAGTACGCACGAATGTGAGTTTGAAGCTTACGTGAAATTCATTTACAACCCTGGCACTGTCTACTGACGTAGCAGTGTGTTCATTTAGATCAGTTTGCTTTAGAGGCTGCAGCATGGTTTTCCAAAATCTGATCATCGTAGATTATCAGATCCTGTTCTCCTTTTATTCTTTCTGTCCTCAGTTCTAGAACTAGTTTGTTGCGTTCTTTCGTCCCGGGGGCGAGTAGTTACGTTGATTCGTTCCTTTCGGTTGTAGGCATAGACTCTGAAAGATCATGAATTATACTGCATTGGCCCTTGCTGGGTACTCCTTTGTTTTCTGCCAAGAGGTCCTCGTCGGCTAATATTGGAGGTCCCGCATAGTGGGCTGGCAATGGGGAAACGGCTGTGCTGTCGGTGCATTTTTCCCGCGGAGTTCGTCCGTGGTGTCTGCTGAGACGTCGTGGATATTTGGGTATTGTGATCGATGTAAGTGACCCCCAGTGGGCTATGTGTATTAACTAAGCTTGCTGCGGTTGAGGTTTCCCATGACTCGGGCGTCAGTCCTGTTGATACGGGAATTCATGATTACAGCTACTTTCATTTTGGGTCCACTACTCTGTATCTTTGCATTGGTTGAGCTCCCTCTAAATTAGGCTTAAAAAATGTGCATGCTATCAGGGGACTGTTTTCGTGAGGCCTTATCTGCCTCATTCCTCTACTCCTCATGGTAGTACATCTACATCAATCTTTTTATGCTTGCGATTGCTCTTCTGCGTTGTCTGAAGTCTCTCGCTTTGGATTCCGTTGACCCTTCCCTGTGGCCCTTCGTGCTCACTTTTTTTCTTTTATACTTCGAGAAGCTTTATTTAATAAATGTATAAAGGTGTATTACATGCAAGACGTGTATTTTCTGAGGACTGATTATGCAGGGGGGTTTTTGCCGCACTTATTGTTATCTTTTGCCCAGTTGCCGCCGAATGATCCTCTGAAACGAGGGTCCTGGAAAGAACTTTCGCCATAATTTTGACTCCTTATAGTTAATTCAACTTGGAGGCTAGCGCCTGAAAGCCAGTACAAGAATATTTTACATACGCCAGTCACAACCAATTTATGAGGCTTTTAGAAGGCCTTAATGGGCATATAGCAACCGTTTATAGGTCTCCGTGGCCAACTTGTCTTAACGGCGTCTTCGATTGGAGCCCGCGGCACACGTCAGTTTGCAATTCGACTGTGAACTCCAGCATTATATCCACAAGAAGAAACTATCAGTGAATAACCTTGTTTTATGAATGAGGATGAGAGATTTTCATAGGTGTTACAGAAGATTTAAAATAATTAGTTTTGACCCAGTTGTAAGTTTTTCAGAGTTGGGTTAAAATGAATTATTTGAAATCTTCAGTAACATCTATGAATTACATGAACCTGGTGGTCATCTGGTGAATTCTAAATGTATTACTTAGAAAATCCTGCTAGGGCAGTAAGCATGCTCTATCATATTTGGTTGATCCAGACGTCACAGGAGGCTGGGCGGATAGACTTGACCCAAACTTAAGTAAACTCGCGTCGCCCGATGGGGACTCGTGCTCAGGTGGCAAGAACGTTGGCTGCACTAAAGCCTTCCCCTTGATGTCGTGGGTTCGAAACCCACCGAGGCGCCGAATTTTTCATAGTTGGATCATAATGAATGAAAACTTTTTACAAAAGTTTGTCCGTATAAAGTGTCATAACCTGGCCTGGTACTTGAAAGTACGTGGCAACGTATGCGTACCCAACTCTTGTCCCCAATACCAACCCGGCAGAGAAGGAGAACGCGACCGGCCACGAAACGTGTATAAGGAAATCGCAAGTCAAAATTAACTGGAAGTAACGCATATTTATAACGCCCTACTGTGGTTCGCCGGCATTGGGCCCAATGCCCTTCGGGAAGAACGTTCCAGACGAGCTGGCCGATAATTAGAATACGCAGATTTATCAGGCCTGGCGGGGAATGGCAATGGAGAGGCGCCACGATTCAGATAACAGACCTGTAGAGTAAATGCATGTGGCCTTCACTGCTTGGCTGGTTCTTGTTTTAGGAGTGTAAGCACCCCAAATCATTAATTATCTACCATTAAATCCCAGGAGGACCCTTCTCAAAGTCAAGAAGCTGAGTGATTGGGAACGCCTTTATACTTTCCTGTGTAAGATGCTTACGCAATCTCGATATGAATACCGATAACTTAGGCAATGACCTAATTTTCGACGGAAGATTATTCCAAATGAATGCATATTTGGATGTAAAATTGGTCGTGTAGTTGTAGTGCAAGGAGACGGCAGAATCGCTATGGATGAGTTACGCATGGCACAAGGTCAATCTCTTAGAATGAAAGTATCAATGTGCGAACGACTGGAGCTAGAGTTAGTGCGAAATAGAGACAAAGGCCAGCTTCAAGTCTTATAATCTAACTGACATCTCTCAGTGTAATAAATGCTGGATGCAGCTTGAGAGAAGAGCTTTCGAGTAAAAACTCTCCGGACATTTTCGATTTCATTGCAGTCATAGGCGTTCATTAAACGAAAGGAAGGGTAGCAGTACTCATAAAAAGAGGAACAAATATTAAACAAAACCTGGGTTTTTTTCCAGAAAGAAAAGTCATGTGATATGGGTATACATATTTGCGCAGCTTTGGCAGAAATTCTGTCTGTATGAGGTGATAAAACAAGCCTTCTTATAGGCTTAACCTAGGTCCTCTGTGGTGAAGCATTCAGTACTCCCGCTGTCGGGAGCGGGTTATTCTGAAAAAATTGTGGGGCCTGGAAGCTTAGAAGGACCAAAAAACGTGAAATTACACTTCGATGATGAAAACTTCATCTGCCGTGTTTGACTTCATCTGCTTGACAGTTCGACCATCGGTTTCGATGATGTCCACCGTGTGCCCCACAGTTGCAGCAGCAATGGGAGCAGGGACGGTGACTTACGCAGGGGTTTATAGCGCCGGTAGACTTGCGTAGCATCTACCTACACTCTCTTCTCCTCCCTCGCCCGAGCCCGGTGTCAAGACAGAGTCAAGAAGACCGGAGACGAGAGAGGCCGCAGGTGGATGGCTCGGACGGATCCTCACCTTGGCGATCCACCACACCCCCTGGTCCACACAACAAATAACCAGGATTTCAACCAACACAAGAGAGATTTGGAGGCCGGCACGGCCGAAGCCGCACCTGGGCGTGCCGCCAACGCCTGGCTCGGATCCCACACTATGATGGGAGTGCCATAAAGGCCACCTTAAAAAGGAGCCACTTCATTTGATTAAACGTAATATATCGGCATCAATTTTTTCAATGCAGACACCTGCGGTGTCCTTAGAATATGAGTAGCATACCTGAGGCCGTCGGCGTAACTAATCACTTGTGAACTTCTGATTTCAGTGCAGATATCATTGATGTAAAGAAGGAAAGGTAGCGAATCCAGGACCTTGCCTTGAAGTACCCCACTCCTAATTGTGTGAGGCGTCGAGTGGCTACTAACAACCCTGATTTTCTGATAGCAGATGGATAGGTAGGACCGGATGGAGCCGAATAGAGGAGCCCGGCGTGAGAGTTCCCCGTTTTCCCAATAGATGTCTTTGGGGCACCGTGTCGAAGGCTTTGCTAAGAGCAACGTATATGACTATCACGAACTGTTGCTCATTACGAATTAAGTGCTTGCATGTTGCAAGCAAATGCCAAGTGGCAAGTTTCGCATGATGTTTTTGATAAAATTCCATGCTGACTAGAGTTCAGAAGCCAAATACCTAGACAGATGTCGAGAATTTCATTTTAAAAAATCCTTTCAAGAAGTGTTGCTAGAGACGGAGTTCTGTGCACGCCTTGATAGTTATTAACATTGGATGGTGATCCGGACTTGACGACAGGAATTATAATTGACGTCTTTCATGCTTAATAATAATAATTTTATTTAAAATTCAGTCTACAGGCATTGTCAGGGAAGCGTTAAACACAAATCCGGCCAGCAGTGAAAAAAACCCCTGTGGAAGAGAAATAAAAATATAGTTGATGGTGGTTTTTATGGTTTGGAGTGTTCAGGAGAAAAAAACTGCTGGCGGCAAACTTTCGATCGTCAAGAAGGGAGGGGTTGCATGGTATCGGATATTATCAGTCGCCAATTTTTTTCATGAAGTTGGGGCTAGTCCAAACAGAAGCGCCGAAGAACAGCTGTCGCTGTTGACCGAATAAATTGTCCCTGGTGAGACCGGTCATAGTGTTCAGAGACCACAAACGCCATCACTACGGTAGAGTCGATCAGTGGATTCAGAACGCAAAATTTGTGGGAGCTTTTCTGAATACAAAAATCGAGTAATAGTTCTCTTAAATAGAGGATAATTTTGCAGAGTTTTCACACTCATGGGTAGTTTATTCCAAATAGCAATTGCATTTACAGAAAAGAACCGACGATATTTAACAGTACGTGCCAGAGGCAGAAATAAATAGACCTCACGGTGACTGTTACGTCGTGGGTGGATATTATGTCTTAAAGAGGTGAGCGGGTTAAATGTGTGATTATATAAGGGTTTAAATAGCAAAAATAGCCCCTTTTGTAATCTACAGAACCATAAAGGCTCAAAGCCCGTAAGCCGGCAACGTTCGTGGTAAGACCAATTTCGGTGTTCCGGGGTTAAAATTCTCTTGGTAAAAAAGTGTTGAACGGATTCTATTTCCTTCCGCTCAGTAGCAAGCATGAGGCTAAATAAAAACGAATAGTATTCCAGACCAGGTCTAACATACATGTTGTAAAGGCGCATTCTGATGTCCCTAATTTTAAAGTTTTGGAGGATAAACCCGGTCGTTCTATGTGCTTTGGAGACTATCACGACACAGTGCTCAGGGAGATTGAGACTCTTGAATTATGATACGCCCAGATCCATAATAACCCCAGGCACATTTATGGCGTGACCATCAATGCTTAGTTGAGGTTGGCGGTCGTCGTCAAATATCATGACTGAGCACTTATGCCAAGAAAGAGAAAGGCGCCATGTGCGGCACCACTGGGCGAAAGCCTGTAGGTCGATCTTTAGGAGCACAAGCACGATGTCACGGTCTGCCGACTTTAAGATCATCGGCATACATGAAAGGCTTACCATTCTGAAATAAATCGGGTACATCATTAACGAAGAGGAAAAATAAAAGGAAAGACTTCTTTTGAAATATAAACCGATAATAAATGAATAAGTAATAAGGGAAGGTCGGATCCCTGGTGAATAATCGAATTTGGAATCCCGTCCGTTCCTGAGCAGTGTGAGTTTCTCAAACGACTTATGCACTTCTTAATGGGATCTAAAGAGACATCGATTGCACTCAGTGTCCTATCTGAAAGTGAACGAAAGAAAGGAGCTGCCTCGCACTGCTTATTAAGGTGTTTTGCAAATGAATCACCAAACGCCACCGCCTTGTTTGTGGCATCGATGGGGAAAATTTTATGATCGTTTAGCAGGCGGGGAAGTTCGTGAACACGCTTAGAGGAGGACCGATGACGGAAGATGTTAGCGACGGATTTTCTAGGGTTCAGATCATTAAGAACAAGTGATTTCCTTTGCCTGTCGCGCGCTTTGCACATCCTTCAGGCCACTAAGAAAATTTCTGCGATTACTAAATGAACGAATACAGAGCTAGTAGAAAAGTAGCGGAGCTGCCACCTCAACGTTTTAGTCTGTTGCAGAGAAAGTGAGGAACCAGGGAATTCGAGGAGTTTGGCTTGAGATATCCACAAGGCACAAAGTCTAAGTTGTCTTGAGAAGAATTGGAGACGATATCGCAAAGACCGGCTGCATCATTACAGGGGAGCTAGTCAAGCCAATCCAATGATTCTATGTAGTTATTCATTAAGTCGTCTCCGCAATCGTAACTTAGGTGGATCCGAACTGTGCTGGTCTTCTTTTAATAGGCAAGTGGTAGAAATCAAAGAATTAATACGTGGTGACTACCTAAAAGGTCCTTTTTGAAAGCAACGAAAAAGAAGACAGTGTTATTTGTAAAGATTAGATCAAAAATGTGGTTATCTCTGGTTGAAGAGCGCACAAGAGGAGACAATTGAGAATAATTGACAATATCTTGGAATAGTTGGAATCTAAGTGGACAGATATTCTAATCCCAATCTATTTGAGAAATGTTAAAATTCCTGTGATTATCTTAACATCGAATGCAGATTCCGAAATTAGTTTAAAGATTTCACACTGTTCAGTTCAGTTTATTTGGTAAGG
>CACRXP010000167.1:76773-122844 GCA_902702965.1 Spirometra erinaceieuropaei
CTCTTCCCTATTCGGAATGTTATGCATGATGACTGGCTGAAGAGTTTGGGGGATTGTAGATACAGCCAAACGCTGCATTTCTTTGTGGCGAGGGAATAATAGATGCCAAGCGGAAATTACCTGTGAATGAGAGGACATATAGGCAAGAAGGAGAGTGCTTTAGGTAGGATCTATGGTCAGTCAGTATATAGGTCAGTATATTTTAAGGGTAATAGGCAATGCCTTTGAAAACCCTATTGTAAACGGTACATGCAATAGGTAACTTTAAATAAACACAGTACTAAAATGTTGTCACAGAATATTTTTCATTGAAAATGCAGGACCGAAACTCAAACACATTCAGTTGTAGATGATATCGGTAAAATGCAATTACAGTCATCCGCATTAGCGGTAGGTGTATGCAAGGCGTTGGTTTGGCATCACAGAGCTGTTCTGTCCAGACAAGCGGTTTTGTTCAAGCAAATATCCATTTTGTCTTTGCTTGAACGTCTCCGTGGTATCCGCCATTATTACGTCTTCGGGAAGCCCGTTCCAAGCACCGACGACTCGATGTGAAAAACATAATCTTCGAACGTCCAGGCGGCATCGGGATCCTCTAAGTTTCAGGTTTGTTGTTGTGGTCAGGGTAAAGAAATCGTCCAGGTGTAGGGCACAGTCCCGGTTCCTCAATATCCGATAGGCCTGTATGAGATCACCTCGAACCTGCCTATACTCAAGAGGAAAAAGTTTAAGTTCCCTAAGTCGGCAGTTGTAAGGTAAGGTCCTGAGGCCTTTCACAACTTTTGTCGCTCTCCTCTGAACTCTTTCTAGCAACTTATAGTCTTTTTTAGCCACGGGCGCCACGCTTGGATTCCATATTCCAGGTGCGAACGAATAAATGCTCCATATACTTTTCCAAATAACTCTTTATCTATGTCTACGAAAGTTCGTTTACTGGCAAAGAGAACACTAGTTGACTTTTTGGCCGCCCTAACGCACTGATAGGAAGGCTTAAGAGTCGACAAAATGTTGATCCTAAGATCTTTTTGTTCGGTCACATTTGAAAGGCACCTTCCACCAAGCAGGTAATGGTGATCCTCTCCGTCGGCTCTTCCAGCTGTTTTGAGTCGCAGCGTGACGCACTTCTCAAGGTTAAACTTCAACTGCCATTTATCAGACCATTCGCATAGGCGGTTCAGTCCTTCTTACAGGGCCCGTTCATCATTTTCCCCGTTGATCGCTCGCCATAACTTGATGTCATCGGCAAACATGACTCCATGGCAGTCCAGTCCATTCATACAGTCGTTGACATAAAGTAAAAATAGTACTGGTCCGAGTACAGAGCCCTCGGGAACTCCACTCACGACTGGCAGTGGCGATGACTTCGCACTACCAATACACACAGATTGTGATCGACTAGTCAGAAAGTCCTTTACCCAGTTTAATAGGTTTCCCCTTATCCCTGACTCCCGTACCTTGCAAAGTAACCGGTGGTGTGGAGCACTATCAAAGGCTTTCTTGAAATCAATGTAAACGATATCGACCTTTGTTCCGGAGTCTAACGAGCGAGACCACTGTTCCGTTGAATAAAGCATATTAGTTGCGCAGGAGTGATTTCACCGAAAGCCATGTTGAGAACTAGCAATGAAATTATTTTCTTCAAGGAACTTCAATATGGATTTTTTGACTATTCTCTCCATGACTTTGCAACAAATGCACGTTCGGCTCACCGGCCGATAGTTGTTTGTACTTGTTCTAGATCCACCCTTGTGAATGGGGTATATGTTCGCCACTTTCCAACCAAAGGAGAGAATGCCTCGGTCAATGGACGACCTGAAGTTGTGCAAAAGCGGTCTGGCGAGTTCGCAAGCCAACTCCTTCAGAAATTTTGCGGAATTTGGTCGGGACCCGTAGACTTACCCTCCTTAAGCGCTAGAAGTTCCTTCCTGACATTTTCTTCTGTGAAGTCGATGTTTTCTATTATTTCTTTGGTTGTCCCAGCACGCAATCCAGCCTCGTCAAAGTCCGTTTCATCGGTGAAAACAGATACGAAAAAGCGGCTTAGATGTTCTGCCCTAGCGTCATTTTCGATTATATCCTCATTGTTTTCTCCTTTCAACACTAAGATCGTCTCCTTGTTCTTTAACCTACTGTTAATGTAACTGAAGAATACTTTTGGCTTATCGACGGCCCGTTCCATAACTCGCGTTTCATACTCCTTCCGCGACCTGCGGATAGCCGATCTTACCTCGTTTCGCTTTCGTCGAAACTGTTCGTAATGAGATGGTTGTTTTGTTGTTGCATACCTTCTCCATAGTTTGTTCTTCCGGTTTACTTCTTTCTTTATACCCCGCGTTATCCAGGCAGGACGAATATTCTTTTTGACTTTCTTTATCTGACAGTTCCGATATATGATGTCTGTTGAAACTCCTTTGAGAGTGTTCCAATCAACGTCCGGATGTCCGGAAAAAAACATCATTCCAGTCCACAGCCGATAATTCCCTTCTCATGGGGGCAAAATCGCCTCACCAGAAATTCAGCCGAGGCTCAGTCGTATTCACTTGTTGGCTGCATAGGCGGTATTCCCATGGTCACTCTTACCCAGCGGTGTTATGGACCTAAGTTCGCCAGAGCTAATTGGGTCTTTTGTAAGGACGAGGTCCAGACAATTTGCTCTTTGGCCGCTCTGATCCTGGTTGGGAACGTGACGTTTTGTACCAGAAAGAGATTAGCCGTTAGTTTCATGGGTCTGGAATCAAACGAATTGCGCGAACCATTTACTAATAAATTGTTCCAGTCGACTATGGGTACCTTGAAGTCTCCGGTTATCAGTACCTCTTGGTTTTGTGACACCTCCTTAATTAATCCAAACATCGCCTCGTCAACCTCAGCAGTTTGATTGGACGGCCTATATACGGTGAGGAAATTTAAATTAGATGAGCCAAGTATCCGCAGTTTTAAGCAAATTGCTTCACAGTCGCGGGAGCAATTGGTTTTGTGTTCCGACGCGATGATTCCTCTCTTGACGTAGGCTGCTATTCCCCCTCCTTTTTTATGCAGTCTCTCCCCACGAAAAAGTTGGTACTCATCCAGTGTAATTTCGGCATCTAAGACTTCGGTCTGGAACCAAGTCACTATGATAAAAATGACATCCGGCTGCGAATCCGTTATCCACACTTTCAGTTCATCTGGCTTCTAGAATAAACTCTGAGCATTTGCATAAAGAAAGCGGAGCTTAGCCCTGGCAGATTGCCGAACGATTTTTGGGTCAAAGGTGCTGGATATTTCGTGCGAGTTTTCGGATCTATCGTCCCCTTCCAAGTCTACTGTTGTTTGATTGGACTGGATGTTAGTGTGTTGGTCGTCGTTTCCTCTGATCGGTTTGTCAGATAGGAGCGTTCTTTCCTTATTATCTGGTTGTTCATTATGCTCAGTCTTATTGGTTGTCTCCAGAGGAATGAGCTCCAAACATTTACTATTTTCCCATTCAATATTCTTAGGTTCCTCTCGCCAGAATTGTATCTTCTGAGGAGTTCGGCCTTGAGCTCCCTCCATTTCTCCCGTTCTGCCGGTGAGAAATCCCGCTGAAAAAAATTGTCGGATGGGCATCTCGCAGTGCTGGTTTCCTGTTCAGCAGTAATAGAGCTTGTTCCTCACTTTCGAGAATGATTTTTAATGGTCTATGATGGTCCGGCTCGTCCTTCAAATCCTTAACTGGTCCTATTCTGAAAGCTTTTAATACGGTGATGTTCTCGTTCTCTTGTAATAGGGATTTGAGGTAATGCTGGAATAATTCTATATCGTGGTTTATTCTGTTCTTTGGGATGTCTGAAGAAGACTCAGGCATACCCCTTACGAGGATGCATTTATTGCGATCACTAGGGCGCTGTCGTTTGTTTTCATACGCAGCGTCTGCATTGCGAAAATTCTTGTTGTCATCAATGTCCAATTCAGAGACAGTTGTTATGGTATAGCTACCGCAGGGTCTCTCGTTTATCGAGGCGTCTTGGTCATGTGGTACCTCTTTTGGCAGTGAGGCATTTGCTTGCATTGTGTGTGGACTCTGCTCTTCCTTACTGACGCTCTGACATACTTGGTCTTTTCGGGATGCTTTGAGACGTCTCCTGGGTGTTTGGGATGCCCTTCGGTTATTTTTCGCTAGCACGTGAGACAGGGTCTCGGTTGTGATTGAGTCCGTAGACAGGCTGTCCCACGTCTAGATTTGCGGTTATCGTGGTAGAAATCAAAGTCATCTATAAAAAAGAAAGAGTCAGGAATTATAGAATGCGTCTATAGTTCTGTTATGAATAAAATACCGGGTGTCATTTCGAGAATAATGGCTCTGATCTGGGCCATCTCGTTTGTAGCAGACGTGCCATTTAATAATATAATAATCAACGTGTTATGATCAGCATGGCTATTGTTGGCAGTATTTTCAAAGAAAATTGGAGGTGGATATATAAGCTGTAAATGAGTGTTATTTGGGGAATAAGTGCCAGTGATTTCAGAGTTATTGACATGTTGACAGTCAGCAGGAAAATGCTGAGCGGGAGACCCAAACGATGTAGGAATATAGCTTTCGGGTGCCGGAATAATAAGCGGGCTAGAACAGGGATGTGTTTATGTATGCATATTTGGAGGGTTAGACGCAGAGCCCTTGATGACCCTATTTATGTGCAGTGCTTTCGCAGATTCGCACTCAAAAATAGTCTTGTTGGTAGTTTACTTGGGAAGAAGAAGAAGAAGAAGAAGAAGAAGAAGAAGAAGAAGGGAGCATAGGAAGAAGATAGAGACTAGGGGATAGGCAGCCATAAGAATTAAAAGGTGGGAAACCGGGTTTAGGATAGAAGCCAAATGAGTTAGGTTGACTTACGCGAGAACAGCTGGCCGTAAGAGGTGGGGAGCCTGAGTTAGGTTTGGGGGTAAAAGAGTTAAGGCAATTCAAAAAGGGTTAGTTGCAGGAGAGACTGTAGGCATTTGGTAAGTTTTCGGAATGCGGGACAGAAAGTTACTTGGAGGGAGGGGGGTGTAATTGGATCTACGTTGTTTATAGACGGGCTTTACTGTAAAAGGTTAAGTAGACCTAAGAAAATGCGGCATACCGCTGAATGGAGCTATGATATATTTCTTTTGGGTCAGAATCGGATTCTGCCTTTGGAGCTTATCGTCCCGACATCATTTCATAGGTGACTTTAAGGGAGAACTCGAAGAACCCTGTTTAAGTGAGGAGGCTGTCGGCCTAACTGATTTAGACCGATTTTCGTGAGTTGAAGGATGGCCATCGGACGGATTGGTGACATAAACTGGGGCTGTTGCTTATTCGGTGGCAGACGAGTAGGAGACAGATAGATAGATAGATAGATAATTTTTATTAAAGACCCGTCGGGGTCCCATTAAAGCAAGTTAAAATAAATTTGCATGCGAGTTTTAGATGAGGTAGGCCGAATCTTTACAAAATGCAATTCCTAGTTTCTAAATTAGAAGTCCATTGAGAAACATGATGATTGAGGGGTGAAAAAAAACTCCTAAGAAAAAGTTAAAAATGATTGGATTAATTTTATAGGAGAAAAAAACCCTCTTTAAAAATAATAACAGAAAAAAGCGAGCAGGACTGGCCTGTAGGTGGCGGTATATAACGGAATGATTGTCGGTCATCGTCAGGGTATCAATAAATGTCCGCCTTGATGGGTACGAATGTGGGTCAGACAGGACTGGCTTGCAAATGGCATTGTATACGGGATTCACAATTGAGATCGTCTGGGCCTGATTGGTACGCCGCGTCAAAGAGGCCAGACGAGAGGAACCGAGATGCGATCGGCCACAGCACGCTTCGAGCTCAGCTGAGCAGTGAGGAAGGGAGGTACGACCGAACTACTAGTAAACAGTGAAGACTGAGGGTTCCGCCGTGAGTGTCGACAGACCGCATGAGGTCGGAATGCGGGAGATGACATCAAAAACCGCGAACATTGTCGCTATGGGGGAGGGGAAGGATAGCGATGGATTTAGAAACCAATTCAAAACAGGGGTTTCTAATGATATAATTAAGAGTTACCACTTAATCTACCACTAAATCCCAGGAGGACCCTTCTCAAAGTCAAGAATCTGAGTGTTCGGGAATGAGACCGTTAACAATGCCTTTATACTTTCCGGTGTAAGATGTTTGCGTAATTTCGACTTGAATATCAGTAACCTAGGCGATAATCTAATTTCAGGCGGAAGATTATTCCAAAGGAAGGCATATTTGGAAGCAAAGAAGAGGGAGCGCTTAGATGTAGTACAAAGAGGCGGCGGAATCACCATGCAGGAGTTGCGCGTGGCATAAGACCGATCTCTCGGAGTGAGAGTGTCAATGTGCGGAAGACTGGAGCTAGAGTTGATGCGAAAAAGGAAGCAAAGGCCAGCTTCAAGTCTTCTAACCCACAAAAACTTCATGTTCGCCAGCTGACATCTCTGAGTATAAGAAATACTGGACGAAGCTTGAGAGAACAGTTTCCGGGTGAAAACCCTGTGAACATTTTCGATTTTATTACGGTCGCAGGCGTTCATTAAACCGAAGAAAGGACAGCAATATTCGAGGACTGGAAGAACAAACATTTGATAAAGTCTTAGCTTCATTTCCGGAAGGAAAAAATTATGCGATATGAGTCCACATAGCTGCGCGGCTTTGGCAGAGATTCTATCTGCATGAGGTGATAAACCAAGCTTATTTGTATAACTTAGACCTAGGTCCTTTATGGTGAGGCATTCTGAGAGTGGGTTATTCTGAAAAATTATGGGACCAGGAAGTTTGGCAGGACCAAAAGACATGAAACTACACTTGGATGATGAAAACTCCATCTGCCATGTTGGACCCCATCTGCTTAAGCGTAGTAAATCGGCATTAATTTTTTCAACAAAAACGTTTGCGGTGTCCTTAAAATACGAGTACACACACTTGAAGTCATCGGCATAAATAAAAGTTTGTGAATTTCCGAGTTCAGTTGAAATATCATTGATGTACAGAAGAAAGAGTAGCGGACCCAGAACCGTTCCTTAATATACGCCACTCGTGATCGAGTGGGGTGTCGAGTAGCTATTTCCGACCATGACTTTCTGATATCGGTTGGACAGATATGACCTGATGAAATCGAGTAGAGGCGGCCGGATGCCGAGGGCTTCCAATTTTACTAAAAGACGTCTATGGGGCACCTTGTCAAAGGCTTTGCTAATATCAAAGTAAATAACAACCACTGACTGCCGCTCATTACGAAGAGAAGTGATTAGATTAAGAAAAGCCAAGTGGCATGTTTCGCAGGATCGTTCAGGTAAAAACCCATGCTGACTAGAGCTCAGAAGCCGATTAGCTAGACAGAAGTCAAGAATTTCATTGAAAATAATCCTTTCAAGAAGTTTTGCTAGAGATGGCGTTTTGTGCACGCCCCGATAGTTATTAACATCGGACCGAGATCCTGACTTGAAGACGGGAATGATAATTGATGTTTTCCATGTTTCAGGAAGAAATCCTTTTGAAATATAAACCGAGAATAAATGACTGAGCAATATGGGAAAGTCGGACGCTTGTTTAATAATGGAATTCGGAATCCCGTCCGTTCCTGAGCAGTGTGAGTATTTCAAACGGCTTATGTGTTTCTTAATGAGATCTGAGGAGACATCAATTGTACTAAGTGTCCTATCTGAAAGTGATCGAAAGAAAGGGACCGGATCGGACTCGGTAGCAAGGTGTTTTGCAAAGAAAGCACTAAACAACTCCGCCTTGTCAGTGTCATCGGTGAGGAAGACTTTGTTATCATTTAGCATGGGTGGAAGTTCATGACCACGCTTAGAGGAGGACCGATGACGGAAGATGTTAGCGACGGATTTGCCAGGGTTCGAACCACTGAGAGCAATTGGTTCTCTTTGCCTGTCGCGCGCTTGGCGCATCCTTGAGGCCATCTCAAAAATCTCTGTGATTCTAAGATGAACTGATAAGGAACTAGTGGATAGGTCACGCAGTTGTTGCCTCAACTTTTTTAGTCTGTTCTGAAGAAAATGAGGAATAAGAGAATCTGAAGAATTAGGCTTGAGATATCTACGCGGCACAAACTCTAGAATGTCCTTGGAAACATTGGACATGACATCACGAAGAATGGTTACATCGCTACAAGTGAGGAAGCCACACCACTCCAAGGATCTCATATAGTTATTTATTACGTCGCTATCTACGCAGTCGTAGTTCATGAAAGTCTGAACGGCGCTTGTCTTTTTTGAAAAGGCAAGCGGTAGGCAACAATGAATTAATACGTGGTCACTGTCAAAGAGGTCCTTTTCTAAAGCAACAGAAAGAGGAGCAATGTCATTGGTAAAGATTAAATCTAAAATGTGATTATCTCTTGTTGGAGAGCGCACCAGTTGGGACCAATTAGAAAAATTGACAATATCTTGAAAGGGCTGGAATATGGGTGGGCAGCTATTGGAAACCCAGTCAATTTCAGGAAGGTTAAAATCCCCAGTGATTATTTTAACATCGAAAGCACCTTCCGAAATTAATTTAAAGATTTCACAGAGTTGAGAATCATCACTGGCTAAAGAATTTGGGGGATTGTAGATACAGCCAATAATTGCCTTTCTTTGCGGCGAGAGAATAACAGATGCAAAGCAGAAGTTTCCCGTGAATGAGGAAACATCCAAGTAATAGGGAGAGTGCTTTAGGTAGGATTTAAGATAAAGAAGAAAACCACCCCCACGCCTAGTCGTGCGGTCTTGGCGGTAAAAATCGAAGTCATCTATGAGAAGGGCAGAGTCAGGAATTAGAGAATGTGTCCAAGATTCTGTGTCACATATAATATCAGGCGTCATTTCCAGAGCAATGGCTCTGATTTGGTCCATCTTGTTTATAACAGACCTGGCATTCAATAATATAATATCTAATGTGTTTCGAACGGCAATGCTATTTTCGACGGTATTTAAAAAAATTTGGAGGCGGATATGTAAGCTGCGAAGTAATGACACTTGGAGAATAAGTACCAGTTAATTTGAAGTTATTGACGTATGGGGAGTCAGCAAGAGAAGGCTGAGTATGAGACCTAAAGGAGGTGGGGATATAGTTTTCAAACATTGGAATGCTAGGGGAGTTAGAACATGGATAGACTTGTTGGTAGTTAAATAATGGAGGAAGGGGAGGAGGAGGAGGAGGAGGAGGAGGAGGAGGGAGGCTAGAAGGAAAGTAGGGGCTAATGGGCGAGGGTAGGCCACTAAAAGAATGAAATGGTGGGAAACCAGGTCTGGGTTGGAAGTCAAAGGAGAAAGGTTGACGAACCTGAGAGCAATTGGCCATAAGTGGTGGGAAGCCTGAACTAGGTTGGGGCATAAATGATTTAGGGCAATTCATGTATGAATTAGTTGCTGGATATATAGTAGGGCTTTGATAAGTAATCGGTACGCAGGACAGAGAATTATTCGAGGATATAATTGGAGCTGCGGGATTTGTAGACGTGTTGGGCTGAACAGACTTGTTAGATATAAGAGAAGGCGTCGTACCTCCAAATGGAACTGTACTACCTTTCTTTTGGGTCGGAGTCTGATTCAATTTTCGAGTCTCACCGTTCTGACGCCAAGCCACAGGTGACTTAGCTGTAGACCTTACAGCACCCAGTTGGACAATAGAAGTTATCGGTCTAGCTGATGTAGACGGATTTTCATGTGTCTCAGCGGGACTATCCGGAGGATACGAAACGACAAATGGGGCTGCTGCTGCTGCTGCAAGTTTAGGGGCAGGCAAATGCGTCAAGTGGTTCGAGTGAGATGGAGATGTCGGAGAAAGAGGAAGGAGGGAGTCAGATGTCGCAGGAGTAGGAGAAGCTGAATCCTTACGGCCACTTGTATTATGACCGAGTTGGGGAGCATTAGACTGAGAAGCTGAATCCTTACGGCCACTTGTATTTTGACCGAGTTGGGGAGCATTAGACTGAGAAGCAGTAGGTTTACGTGAGAATAGAGACCCCATTCTACGCTCCATAGGAGTAAGATCATGACAAAGGAAAATTTTTGACTTCTCTAGGTACGCAGTGACACGCTCTCGATGGGTAAAGATTGTGTCAACCTCGATTGATGAAAACAATTTGACTAAGATGGGTGGATTTGTACTACGGGAGGACAAGCGTTTGGCATCCGCTATTTTATAGTTGAAACCACATGAATACAGGAAACTGGTCGCAACATCAATTGGCCAAGCAGATCGAGGAACATTTTTTTAGCAGGAAGTTGTAAGAACGCTTCTGTCTATCACTAGATTCACTGGCGATCAGGTGAACAAGTGAGTTGAGACGCCTACATTCTTCAGAGGGAATATCGGATATGTTCCCGTCGAATAAATGTCCAAGAATTGTCAGCAAAGAGCCAAACTTTAGCATAAAGTCATTGCAGTGGTCAAGTGCAGACAGATTAAGCTGCCGACCAATTACAACGGGTGACGACTGACTAGTAATATCATCTGACTTAGATTTAGGTAAAGCTTCTGACTTACGTTTAGTTAGGCCATGTTTACTTACAAGAGCCGAGAGCTTACGTCGACCAGTGACTTTTGGTCTCATCTTGTCTCGAGGCAATTTGTGATTAAGAAAACTTCTGGCAGACAAGTTGACTGAATTTCAGCTAGGGGCTAACGATGTAAAAATAAATTACAACAGTTAGAGAGAAATCGGATGCACAAAATGAGAATTGCAAAGTGCGATTAGTGAACAACGGGCATAGACTAGCAAAACTCGAAAGGAGATGGCAGCGGGCAGTTCTTAGAGAAAAGGCCTGTATTTAAGGAAATTCAAACAAAACAACAGGTACTAAAATCGTTAGATCTCACAGAAAAACAACTAAAAATAATATCCTCCACTTATCTTCAAATTTAAAACCAGCGGCTTGACCTTGACCTCGAAGCGAAATAGGAGGGAGTAGTGAGACAGATTTTGCAGGAGTACGATGAATTGAATTTTCACGGTTACTTGTAAGTATTTGACTGAGAAAACGAGGAAGGATGTGGGAATGGGGTCTCATTTCTACCCTGTGTGGGGATAAGATCATGACAAGGTAAAAAATTCGCGTCTTCATGTTATGCAGATACACGATCTTGGCCGGCAGCGGTAGAATTGAAGAAAACAACTTGGCTAGATTGGGAGGATTTTGTTACTGGATGGCAGGCGTTTGGCATCCGCTACTTTAGAGTTGAATCCACACGAGTACAGAAAATCAACCGCAACATCAACTGGCTGTGCAGATCGAGAAATATTTTTCAACAAGAAGCTATAAGCTCTTTTTTGCCTATCATTCGATTCAATAGCAACCACGTGTACGAGAGAATCGAGACGTTTGCATTCTTGAGAGGGAGTATGGGGGAAATTCACATCAAACAATTTCCCCAGAGTTGAGAGCATAGTCACAAACTTAAGCATAGAATCGTTGCGCCCGTAAGGCGCAGGCAGATCAAGCTGCCTATCAATAACAACAGGTGACGAATGTCCATCACTGCTATCTGACCTGGACTTAACTGAGCCAGGCCTGCGTACAGAAGCTTTCGCTAACCTGTGATTTTTTCCCTTATCTTACCTGGAGGCAAGTTACAATTAACTAAAATTTCTGACAGACCTGATGATCAAATTTCAGCGAGAGTTTGACGGTGTAAGAGATTGAACACGGTTAGAGACAGTGCGAATGCGCAAAATGGGGACTGCAAAATGCGACTAGTAGTCAACAGACACAGTCTAGAAAAACTTAAAAAGGGAAGGGTAACCTATAATTCTAAAAGACTACGTCTGTATTTAAAGAACTTTGCTTAAAGACAAAAGTAAAAAGTATTTGTGTCTTTTATAAAAATCCCGTTTTATAATAACTTCTATTTATTGTCATATTTTAAATCAACAGTCGGGTATCGGTTCAAACTGGTGAATCGTGACGTGCATAGGCCGCGATCAAGACTGGTAAAAATATTCCCATCAAAAGGCTTGCCAGATATGCAAAAGAGAGGCATTCTACTATAAATATTTCTGCAATTACATAAACCGCTTAGATCAGGTGAGATGGCATAATAAATTAGGTTGATAATGCGGGTTTATGATTTGAAAACCAGATTTTATGAAACAGTACATAGATAGGGAGGTAGAAACCCTATGCTGACCAGTGACCTTTGTCCTCTTTCTGTACGTAGGTTGTTCAGTATTTTTTGAGTAAACGTTGAGCGGCGCGACAAGGTACACATCTAAGGATGTCTAAATGGGAAAACTAGAAATTGGGTGACAAAGGCCAGACTTTGGAAGGAAGTTGAGCAAATTTAGACCACTGATTCCAGTATCAAACTGATGCCAGTCCAGTTGCCTCGAAGCATGAGCTTTAAGTTTGACCATATCTTCTAGAAAAGTTCCTTTTATATAATCTTCACTGCTTCTCAAAATCAAAGCAACGCGTTAGCCTTGACACTCAAATTGTTCTTTAAAGTTGGCCTGGTCTTGGAACGTTTAATGTAGAGTCGCGTGCAGATACATCACTAAATTTGATCACAAACTAAAACGACGCTACTAGTGACATCAGGCGGCAACTCTACTTATATTTACTGCCATTGAGTTAATTATCGACCTCTGACAAATCAGTTGACCCTGTTAACTCGTGGCCCTGTTCTTAAGTGGGTTAAACGGAAATGGACGGAATCTTGGCCCCAGTCGAGGATTAGTTCGCCCTTTACTGACAAAAGTCATAGTTTGTACCGTGATTTTTTCGGCTAGTGATGGAGTGGATGCGCAATTTACACAGATCACCGTGCTACTTCCCGTCATTTTTTGACCTTACCTTGTGGTCCCATTCGTCATCCTCCCTAAGGCGGGGTCGTCGTTAGGGACGGCGTGTCCCAGTCTCCCGAAAACAAATGACGGGAAGTAGTCCACAGCTGCTATTTTTTCTACAGGGTGGTCGACGCATAGAACGAACCCACGCTTACAGCATTAAAAAACTGAAGTATTATAGGTTAATTATACTGATCCATATGGTTCAGTGCTATTTGTTCGCAAATGCTATTTGGAATTCTCATTCACCATAGGCCTGTGCTTCAATCCAAATGAAATCTTATATTGTCAAAAATTCAGTAGGAGGCACCGACTAGTCACTCAATCGGCTAGCCAATTAAGTAATGCTTACGCCTAGGAACGCCAAAGCCAAGTAGAGGTTTGGTTGTGGGCGGAAACCATGGCAGGTCATGTAAAAAAGAGTTATGATATGCAGTTGTCTTTTTGGAATTCAGCGCATGCTTGTTTTTTGAGCTTTCCATAATTGGTAGTGCAACTATAATTTAGTGTGAGAAACTGAATTAAAGCCGGGCCTTTACCAACTCAACCATTTTTAATATTCTGAAACCGGACACTGTTGTTTATTACAGTATCCGCGTGGCCGCCCTGTTTAGCCTGTGTGGTCGCTTTTTCGGTATCAGAATGAATGCTCTGCGTACGCTTGGATGTCGTTCCATCTTCAGTCGTCTTCCGTTAGCTGCTTCGAGGTAGGCAACAAATTTTTTCTACTTTGAACGACGCAGCTCAAGAATATTCGGTTTCAGCACAGAGTCGCCCCAGGCCACTGACAATAAACCCGAACAGCCAGTTCCTCCTAAGCCAGACATCGAAGCCCTCTTAGCAGAGAACAAGAAAGCCATAGAAGCAAAAAATGAATTTGAAGATAAATATAAGAGAGCACTTGCTGAAGCGGAAAATGTGCGGAAACGCATGCTACGACAAGTTGAGGAGGCAAAGCTCTTTGGGATTCAGTCGTTCTGCAAGGATTTACTGGAAGTTGCCGATATCTTATCCAAAGCCACAGAAAGTGCCCCGGAAGATCAGCTTAAGCCTAACGTAAACCCGCACTTTTTCCAACTTCACGAGGGTCTAAGAATGACAAACGCACAATTGCTAAAGGTTAGTTTGTGTGTAGTCGTGCCTCATTTATGTGATAATACTTCGGTGTGTATTGCAGCCATTGGTGCACCCGTCAGTATTTATCGGCATGCAAAACCCTGGATATCTTGTTTCGTCGCGATTCAGGGCTTTAGCTGTGTACGCGCATCGCTCTCGTCATGCGTTTGGCAGCCGGTTGTAGTTTTTCGGACACGTATGCGTTTTCATATTTCTAAAGCACATGCAAACTGCTTATATCTCACATGCGGTCGATCATGGGCTTCAGGCACTTCTAAACCTTTAACGTCATGCTGTCTTTCTTGTTAAAGCCTTTACCTTTATTCTCATGCGCGTGACCTGCCTGGCGTCCCGGCTCGGGAGTTCTGCAAACAAACGCGCTGCTTTAGTGTCACTTGGATTAGTTCATGTAGTCGTTGTGTACTTCCCTTCAGGCTTCAGATGAGAGTAACGCACATCGTCTCCTTTTGAACGCCATGGCGTCCTTGTCGAATAAGGACTTCAATTGGAATTCCTGGCGGCACGAAGCCACCCCATGAGGCATCCGAGCCATTAGGGTTTTGCGCTAGAATAACCATTTTCTGCCGGTCGCGGTTAACACCGCCATTCAGCACTTGAGTAGTATCCCTAGTTTCCCACCGTGCGTCTGTTCTTTGGCAGAAATCACAGACCCCTACCAGTATACACGTCATGTGTCCCTTCCGGCCGCCGTGACCATGAATTATGATTAATTTGTCGACCACTGACGTTAATAGGCCATCTCTGTTAACAAGGCATCTTCACCGTGCAAACCTACCTTGCCTTTAGACAGGGCTGGGGGCATCACCGTCCTTGTCATTGGGATCGTGCATATTTATTAGGTACATTTGGTCAAACCCAATAACGGACGTATCAAGCCTCTGTGAAACATTTCGTCAAGCAACCCGTCTCCGTCCGCTTACCGTTGATTGCTTCTGGCTATAGTCGTCACTCCCTGTCCTCCTGTACGAAGACACCAGCCGTGCTGCAGACTGTTTCAAAGGGTATCTGCGACAATTTGCACACGTTCTTTGACGCTCATCCACGGTTTTAGGGCTGTTACCCTAAATCGAAGGCTCCGGCCCTGCACAACAACCGAGCCACCGTCGTAGAAGTTGTTTAGACAGTTCTTGGGTGTATGATATTTGGTCTTCGCCGCCCCAGGCGAGTTCATCTGATCGGCTACTGCAAATCATCGCGCAGGGGCATTATTTATAAAACACCGGAAGCAAAACAGGCCGAGAATCGATTGAAGCCTGGGCCTCGGATGATAATTCAGTCGATCGATTTATCGACCTGGCGCCGGCATGCAGAGCCCTGCGCGGTCGCCTCCAGTTTCGCACCGTCGCTCGATGATTGGCCTACACACCCTGTACCTGTCGCTCGTTCTGTTGCTGCTTCTATCTCTGACAATGGACTTCTGCACGAGTTCGAAAGCTCAAAACAATAAACAAAATGTTCCGATGCTCGACCCCTCTTCTTCCTCACTTAGACATTATTTATGCCGAACAGTCCACGTGTAGCGTTACTTAGCCCAGACCCTGTCCTGTTTGATCATGTAACCTTTGACGATCGTTCGGCGCTCACAGGCAGGGGCGATGCAGTGCTAGTCATAGGGTTGGTTTTCAGCCATGTCATCCTGTTCGGAATTTAAGCTTTATATTCGTTTAGCACTGCCCTGGACTTTGTATTACCCTTGAATCTATAGTCTTCGACATTAGTCTGCCAAACACCAAGATGTTATCAGGCACACCGCGCCTTAATGGAGGGGGATAGCTGTCTGGCGTGAGTACCGTGTCAATATTTTTCGGCGCGCGCAGATGTTAAAATGCCTCCGTTCATCGAAGTCTGCGGGTGCCTGCCTTGGGAATTGCCTCCGCGTATTTGCTTCCAATTTATGTCTTGGTTCTCGGTTGGATTCACTTTCCGTTATTCGGAGTGATCAGCAATGTTACGTGTGAGGCGGCCCGCATCGGCTCCCATGGTAGTCGGTGCAGGCCTCAGGACCAATAAGCATGTTTTCCTTCGAGGGCGGACAAGGCCGTCTTGCTAGTCTTCCCGTTGATTACCCAGCGTGTTCATGAATAGCTGGTACGGCAATGATCTCTCGTGTAAATTAATTATTACGTAGAAAGGCTTTCAATTAGGATGAGTAAGCACTGACGCACCAGCAGTGGCAATGGCAGCAAGATGTGGGAGGCAGGCAGCCGCTCCGTTAAATGCCAGTCAGTCTGATGAGGGCACTGGCGACCATAAATCGCCATTGGACAAATTCACCCTACTTCTGACGTCTTGAGGACTTGACCTCTTTTTAAAAAGCACATTGACGACAGTGAAATCCACACTAAACCCTGGAATTTCTATTTTGGCTCCTAAACCGCTAATCTTGACCAATGCCACGACGTCCACGACAACCAGCGCGCCCGGACCTCTGCTATTAATTTTACAAGCTGACCTACTTGGAAGGCGGAGCCGCACATCGCATTCTAAAATACAAGAAGTCTTGATCCGTCAGCCTTCGACCCCATCATGCTATCGTTGGCGCAGTACGGTATGGACGCGCTTGCTAGAGCACTGCTCGCGAAGCTTCCAATACTACAGTGGTGTCACGGGCTACTACGGTTGATATGACATTGTGGTCGTTCTGAGTGGTCGGGCCAAAGCTCCCTATATTCGCTGAGGCTCGATGTTGCTCAGGAATACATACGTGTTTGCGGCGAATTTAAATGCCAGGAGACCAACGTGTGATACATTTACTAGACGATTCCGTGACCACTACGCAGTGGTAAACTGTTGTGCGAATGAGGGGTGCTTGGCAGTTCCTCCATTGTGCACTGGTACCCTAGTAGACATATAATCACCTGGTGCCCTATTGATAGCCGCACTCGCAGCACAGCATCAGCAGCTGTTGCCGATAGCATAAAACAAGACCAACTGGTCTGTCCTGCCGTGGACTGTTGACTAAGTAACCCACCTTTTTAATAAGATAGGTGCAAATCGTATGTAATTGTTTTCGCTTTCGCCAAATGTTTACTAATGTGGTACCTCGAGTCAAACGCGCCCGCATGCTTCTAAGTCTGGCAGAGCGCCCTACCTGCCTCGATTCAGATTCCCCAACGATGCCGATAGATGGTCATTGTTGTTCTGTTTTGGTGCACAACCAGTTACTCCCAGCCAGCGGACGTTTCGTTCGAGACTCCATCCTAGTGCATTTAGATTTTACTTTTCGGCCCACATCCAGTCCTGGTATTCATAGTCCACTTTTCTGCTCCAAGGTTTTCGGGAAGCACCACCTGCACAAGATCGCTCCTGCAGTCGGGGACAAGTTCGACCCAAACCTCCATGAGGCCGTTTTCACGGTCCCCATCGAGGGAGAAAATCAACCCAATACCATCGCCAGCGTCACAAAAGTGGGCTTCCGCCTGCAAGACCGAACTCTGCGGCCAGCTTTTGTGGGTGTGTTCGTGACCTCAACCTAATTTAGTGTGTGCTTTCAGGTAGTATCCCCCCTCCCTTTTGCAATGCCACCTCAAAAGACATGTACACACCCCTCTGCCTGGCCCTTGGGCCCCAAAATAGCCTGTAAAAAAAACACCACCTCCGCTCCTAGTTGCCGTGTTTCATTCTTCAAGCCTAGCCAGTGTACATGTGTGAGCATGGACGTCTTTTGCTGCGCCTATTGGATTTTTGTGACAAGCGTGTCTTTCGATTTGCATTGCTCCTGTCCATTATGCGACTGTTTCTATCATCTTCTTATCCTAACATTCCCTACTGTGCATAGAGTAATAAAGGTCTCGAGGTGCAGTCTGCCTTCCAACGTCATTTTACAGTAGACTTCTTCCGGATGTTTTTTTAAATGGGTGACCCGGATCGAGCTTAGAACAACTTCAGACCCGTGAAGTAAGTATAGTCTGGCCGCAGATTTAGCCGCGCGTTTGATACTCAGGTGAGACAGTTCCCCGTTTGACGGTGGCCGAAGCTACTCGACAGGAATTATCGTTTCCGTCCACTGTCCGCCTGGCCCAAACGTCAATCGACTACTGGCTTTTCTTGCTTCTAGTAAGGGCGATTACCTTGGTGACTGCAAGGTTGAACTCATGACCCATTTCGAACATGTGGACAGCCACGGGGGATAATTGGCCGTCCCTCTGTGTACGCTTGATGCCAAGGAAGCGGCCGTCAGTGTGGACCACCCTCCTGGGTACTCCTCCAAAAGTATCCCTACGGTCATCTCTTTCCCGATACCCCTCTCGATCCTTCAACTCCTCTGCAACTTCATGACCAATTATTCCACTCACTGCACTGAGTCAAAAAAACGATTGTCGAGTTACAGTACTTTCGACGAGCGTTCAGAGCCGATGGCTACCCACTCAACTTCGTCAACCGGTGCGTACGCAAACGCGACGAAATGCCCAACCGCACGGACCCCACATCTTGGCGAAGAACGTTTCGAGAGCCGTCCGCCGCCTCGCACCACTTGGGGCTTGGGCTGCACATAGACCGGAGGCAACCATCAGCCGTCAGATAATGAAACCGAAAGACCCACTACCACGGCCAGAAACGTCTGAGGTCGTTTATCGGATCTGGTGTAGTTGCGGTCAAAGCAATTACATCAGTGTTGCGTATACGCGAACCACAATGAGATCGCGGTCTAAAGCGGAGGAGCGTGTGACCACGCGCCGCGCAGTAGGCCAAGCCGACTGTGAAATACACACGTCAAACCAGCCAGCAAATCAGCATGTACTGCTGTATCGAATGCGCATGAAGTCCTTGCTCACGCGTGCGGTCCAAATACTCGAGATTTCGCAAGGGGCTTCCAGTGTGAGAACAAATAATAATTTCTAAGCCTGACAAAGGCCATGGAGTTGTTATTCTTAACCGGAAGGACTATGTGAGGAAAATGAAGTGTATCTTAGATGATCAGAGCAAATTTCGTCTAGAGGCGTCTGGGAAAGATGAAACCAAGACATTGGAAGACTCAGTCTGGAAAAAGGTTCAAAAGTTGTTGGACAAAAACCTGATTGTAATTAAAACCGCACTTATCCTAAAACCGAGAGGTACACATATCCCCAGACTATATGGTCTACCAAAAACGCATAAAAAGGACACACCTTTACGACCAATTCCTTCTATGTCTAGTTCACCTACACACAGACTAGCAAAATGGCTTGTCAAGGAGCTAGAACCAATTCGGCAATTGTTTTCTACCTACACGATAAAAGACAGTCTTCATTTCATTGAAGAAATTAGGGACCAGAACATCGCCGACAAGTGTATGATCTCTTTAGACGTGGAATCCTTATTTACCAATGTACCATTGGTTGAAACAATAGATGTTATATGCGCCCATGCGTCCAAAACCCGACTCTCCCCCGAGCTACTACGAGATCTGTTGGTACTTTGCGCCAAAGATGTTCAATTTCTGTTTAATGGGGAACTTTACAGACAAATTGACGGAGTCGCAATGGGTAGTCCACTTGGGCCAACCCTCGCCGATGTTTTTATGGGTTACCTAGAAGATAAGGTGTCCTCAGAATTAAACATGACAACATTATACAGGAGATACGTGGATGATATATTCACGATTGTTGATAACAAGGAAGACGCCTCCGACCTACTTTGCCTGATGAATAATCTGCATCCTAAAATCAAATTTACGATGGAAATGGAGCAGTTTAACAAGTTACCCTTCCTGGACGTCCTCATGTTTAGAGAGGATGATGGTTCAGTAAGACGCTCCGTCTTCCACAAGACTACGTGGAAAGGGCAATACCTACATTTTAAAAGCTTTGCGCCAATACAATGGAAGCGTAATCTAGTACATACTCTTTTTCAAAGAGCGAGAAATATTTGCTCCAGGGAGACCATAGATACAGAAACTGCCCGTATCAAAGAAGCCTTACTTAATCGTGGTTATCCTGCACGCTTCATTCAGAAGTACAGCAACCATTTACGGCCAAAGTTGACGGAACAGTCCGTTCCGAAGAAGCCCGTTATAATATGTCTACCTTTTAAGGGTGACAACGTCTCAAACACAATCAGGCGACGCTTGCGTTGCACTATTGAAAGAACGTACAACGCAGCAGACCTTATCTTCATCAGTTCCACAAAAAGCCTTCCAATTAACCGGGCAAAGGATGCCTTGCCATTGCACGCCACCCCCAATTGTGTGTATGAATTCACATGCACTTGCGGATGCAAGTACATTGGGCGAACGCAAAGGCAATTGGCAACCAGGGCCGCTGAGCATTTGCCTAATTGGCTTTTCAAACAGGAAAATAGAACCCCCCGTTCGTCAATAACGAAACACCTGTTAGATAGCGGTCATGTTGTCGACCCTAAAGCATCCTTTCGAGTACTTGTCCGAGCACGTACAACTCGAACCTTGCGTTATTTGGAAGCAGCCTACATACGGAGGGAGAAACCAGACCTGTGCAAGCAGTTAGATCACGTGATCAATCTGCAATTGCCCTGGTAATCTCACGCCTCTATTTTCCTCTGACTGTGATTTGTTGTTAACATTTCGTCTTCCCCTTATTTCCTTTTTGATGCTTATGTGGACGTCTTATCTGATTATTGATTATTTTGAACTTTGACCTTGCTCCTATGCACTGCCATTCTGTACAAATTCATACTGCTGTGCGCTTTCATTCGTTTACCTATGTTATGCAGAGACGGGTTGCAGTTGAAAAGCCGTCACGAAATTTGTTGGCCCCAATAAATTCTGCTGTGCATGCTTGTTTTCAAATGGCCAATCAACGTGCGACGCTGCAGGTCAGAGTATTCCAGAACGCCCAACGCGATTGGTACGCCATTGGCCAAAGAGTTCGAGGACGGTCAGAACTCCAATAGATGGATGAGAGCTGGCGAGCTAAGGAGGCCATTGTTTTCCGCAGACTTAGAATAGGATGTTTGTATCCAGAACCCGCCTCCTCTTCCATCAAACCCGTCGGGATAGAGAAATCAGTAAAATCGGAAGACTGTTCCAAACGCGCTGCAGTGGGGCGAAAAAATGAAGCTAGCTTTCAAGTTGCTGCTCATTCGTCGAGATCCGGCCACACATTCTGATTTGATGAGACCGAAATTCCCACTAGGGGTGACAAATGCGTTAGGCGCGAGCTGCTTGAGTCATGGCTCACTGACTCCCAGTCCATTAACGAGTTCAATGACCTTCCTCTGCCATATTCGATGCTGAAACTTTGCCTAGGCGGAGTTATTAGCCAGGCAGAGGGCGCACTGACGAACATTTTTCTCACTGCCAGGGTCGGTGGGCCAGATGGTCAAGCAATCATCACACGAACATCCACCACCCGTGATGAAATTGCAACGATTAGGGTCTCGAATGTCGGCCATCGAACAATCATCACATCAAGTGCAACAGTCCCCGATGAAGTGGGGGAGCTGCGAATATTCATCGGTAGGCTGTAGCATGGCGACTGCGTCCTATAAATACTCCAGCCCCTTGTGCATGAACTACCCGTATCCGCTAATGCTCCTGGTGGCGGATTCGAGTAGGAATCCGAAACATCGGGTAAATAGCCCTCTTATTCCAGCGATCGTGCTTCCTAGTTCGCCCTGTTATCAATGACATCCGCCGTGTGCCCCACAGCACGGCAGGCGCGCGGACGGTGACTTACCGAAGTGATAGTGAATTTGCGTTGCGTCTACCGCGCTAACTCCCCCCTCACCTATCTGAGCCCGGTATAAAGACGGAGTTTTAGAATACCGGGAACGGGATCGGGCGCAGTGGCCCGTCTACGTATATACATTAAATGTCGGTCTGCCCCTATAGACCCTAGAATATACTATACTCCATGTTCGCAGACAATTTCTGAGGAAATTGAGAAGCAACGATTCCTAGATTGGAGTTTATACCAGAAAGCAGACGAGGAATGTTGAGGGACCCACTGATGAGCCGAACTCCTCGCAGTTGTTTCATGCAGCAGTAGAATATCGGCGAAACACGCGTGTATGGGCTTTTGCCTAGTACCTGTGCTGCTAATATGGTATCCCCTTACCCTAAGATAATCTACTGAAGATCGATCCAATAATCAGGCCTTGAAAATAACCCTTCTGATCGTGTTTGTCCAGTTATTCCGGTAGGACCAGAGAGGCAGAGTGTAAGAGTGACATGTCCAGTGTTCGTGGGTCGCAAGTCTCAGTTGAGAGACCACTCCGCTAAACGGAATCGCCCGAACTCAGCATTATTCCTCTTTCACATTTTGTACCAAGTACCTGCATCCTGCAAGCTGTTGGGGATCTTCTCAACTCTCGAGAATCTCTCGCTGTAAAAAATTGGGAGATCATGTTTAGTGGGTAAAAATAACTAACGTCTCATGTAGGAATTGCGCACAGTTGGATTCAAAATAATCACACTTCGAGTATCTTCTCCTAGGATTTAATTCTGTAGTTTGATTTGGACCCACAATTTGTCTGAGCTAGATTCGGATTTTGGCCTTCGGAGTTTTTAGCGGAAGATTTTAGTTTCTGAATTGTCTTACATCGTAAGTCTTTTACCATCTCGTACCACTTTTTCGTGTTGTTGCGTCGTACTTTTCGTTTTTTGGCAAGGGGGTCTCTTCATAAATATAATTAGTCCCTACACAATGTCGAGGACTCCCACATAGGCTCTGCATGGCATAATGGCAAGAGCAGCTCTGTTCACTGCGGCGACCACACTCGTTGTTAGCATAGTAAGTCTGTCAAAGATGGTGTTGACAAATCCGGATTTCACAGGAGGCGCAGTTAACTGTCATTGGTGTTATTATAAAAATATCAGATTGACGGTCATATTTGACGGCTTTGAGAAAACAGGCCTACAAAATTGCTGATTTGCGAGGGCGCATCAGCCCGCCAGCATGCCCTGTCAGGTGCTCCAGCCTCCAGCGCAGCAAAACTTAAATCAATGCGATAGTTGGTGAATCAAGTACATCGGTCTGTTCACAACCCGGATATTTGCTGTTTACTAGATGTCTCTGTGGCAGAGGGAGTCCATTCGGCAGCAGTCTCGTGTTTGTATGCGAGAACTGACAGTCAGGTGGGCCTCATCATCGGACTCCTTGAGAATGTGGACGTGGAAGACTGCACACATTCGAGAGGAGCGTTGCTCGAGCCAAGAGGGGTGCGACACACTGGTTTGGCGCGCACGTGCCTATTTTCGACTTCGCAGGACCACACCCCAACAGGGTCTTCGAACGAGACTGAGCGAACTATCTGTCATGATGGCTTACTTGAGAGCAAGGCCACTAAGTGGGGGCGTCAAATAGGCAGAAGAAACAAGGCCGCAGAACGTATGATGCACCTGCTGCTGGGTGGGCTTAGAAATAAATCACTGGTAACAGAGACAGTTTAGCTGTCATCATCCAACATAGTTGCCGTTCCACTATCATTGTACAGTCAGAGCGCCCTGACTGAGAACCATTGGTCAGTCAGGCCAACCAGAATTGTGTACAAACTCACGAAGAAAGTCATGCGTGGACAGGAGCCGGATTATTGGGTGCGAATACACACACACACAGCGGATAGGCTCATCTGGTTTGGTCCGCTGGTCGAGACGGTCATCGAGGTGTGGCAGCGAGACAGAGCCAAGCTTCCAGGAGCCACATAAGGGAGTTAGGCGCTGGTTACGGGCCGTGCGGAGCAGCCCCCACGTGCACGAGGCGCATGGAGTGACCTGTCACACCTACACGACGTACCCCTGCCCTGGCCACCCCCTACACCCCGAACGTACCTGACGGTCCGATCGCTGTTTCCGACGATGTCAGCCGTGTGCTCCACAGCAGGTTGAAATCAGGGACAGTAGGCTTGCACAGCACCTATCGCACTCTTCACCTCGACCTGCCTGGACCCGGTGTCTAGACAGAGTCAGGAAGACTGGGGAGGGAAGAGGCCACTGGTGGCTGGCAGGGTGAAAACTCGCGCCCAGCTGTACCATCGCAGCCCGCGGTCTACAATGTGTAATTGACAAGCATTTTCCACAACGATGAAAAAGGAGAGAGCGGCTCGGGCCGAAGTTGCGCGGAGTGGACCCGCACCTGTGCTTGCCACCACACCCTTGATGTTGGCACCTGTTATGGGCGCGCATCCCTAATCACACCTACCCGGAGTCCGTTTTGGCCCCGGTGTTGGTCTAGCGCAGCTGTCCCTGGCCCGTCTTTAGGGACCCGTCGAACGTATGCACTGACTCATGGACGAACACAGGCCCAGTTAACATGAACTCCTTAAAGGATGATCGGTCCTTATAAACCTTCTCACTAGAACAGAAATTCTGAGCCGGTAGCTGAGAAAGATCTTGAGGCAGTGGCGAGGCAAGCCAAGGCGATATAATAACTGCATGCAATGTGTTATGGAGAGTGCAAGCGACGTAGAGCCACGGCCTAAGGCGCTGAACAGGGGACCAAGCCGGCCGCGTGAGACACGCCGACCGGCCGACCGGCGTGCACTGCAGCGCCGAGCACGTGTGGTGGCTTTGCTCACGTGTGCGGCCCAATCAATGGCTGGTCGAACATTCCAGACGTTTCCGCGAGGGGGGGCTATCGCGCACGCGGTGGCCAGTCAGCGGCCAGCACGCCCGGGGCAGAAACATTCTAGAACGCCCTCGTTGGCACGTCACTGGACGGAATGTTCCAGAACGCACAGGAGCCGATATAAATAGCGCATCCTTCTTACGAGTTGGAATCCCTCGTGTCCGCAAGTTACCAGTAAAGAGCTTGTCCTCCGAACCGGCTCTCTTCCTCTCCTACCTTTCTTCCGGGTCATAACACAATGAGACTCGGACTGCTTGCCGGGACGGTGCGTTTGGCGGACCGTTGTGTCGCGTGAGGGCCATCTTGTCTGGACCGAAAGTGAAACGGCCTTATGGTAAACAATGTTGCTGGGAAATGATGAGATAGTGATAGATTTGGCTGGATAAGGACGCAGTTTTCTGTGAAGTACTGAAAGGCTAGCTAGTAATCCTATATTGATTGGTGTGCTATTTCAAAAGAAGTCAAGAACATATGGCAGTCAAAAACATATGACTTTGGTGAGTAGAGGCAGTTGAAGTATGAACAACCAAGGTAGGGTTAGATGCGTTGCAAGAACTACCTACAGAATTACGGTCTGTCACTAGTGAAAGACTTTGGCCGCTGTTAACGCGAAAAAAACGACTAAGGCACGCTTCTAGTCCCATGAGAATTTACGGTTAACTCTCTGGCATCTAATACGTAAGCAGCTCACTAAGAGTCTGGCATGTTGCACACTTCGTGAGCTGCCTACGAACTATATGTGGTATGTGTCCTATGACACAACGTTCGTTGTCGCCATTAACAAGCTGGCGGCGGACGGAATGGGGTGGAGTGAGATTCTAACCACAACAGTGAGGGTCACACGCATAGCTTACATTTATTCAAGCAAGAAGTATTTTCTAGCAAAACGCCGGTAGACCACCACATTGCCGAACGAACGACTGCTGAACTTGCAAGAGTACCCTTTAAAGTTGATCAGCCGCCGGCTCTTGGGCTCATCTGGAGTGACCTCGACCGCAGCTGTTCGATCAAAGCTCTCTGTAAGTGTGAATAGATCGATGTTGTAACGCCTCACGCACCTATAAGACTTCCGCCTATTGGCACCAATGCGGGCCTAGGTGTCACGTGATCACGACTCTCGAGCTGCCGCAGCATGTACGCATGCAGCCACTGGGACGGCTAATCGCAGGCGTTTACAACAGACCAAGTTGGTGCCGTCTGATTCCCACCGTTTATTCATTCATGCCCACTTCATCCTAGCGGGTGGGCGCCCACCCAGGCCCTGTGCGGCTGCCCGTCGAGGGCTGTGGCCACCACTGCGGTTTCGTACACAATAAACAACTGATCGCTAAAAGGGCGCTGGGCTAGGATTCTTGTGGGGCTCGGAGCACACACTGTTTGGACGCTACAAAGTCACTTTGCAGTGACGAGAAGCAAAAACACTCTGCTGACACCCTTCCATTGGCCTCTTTACGAAAGCTTGCTTCCCCCATCCTTTGGTTAGCGCGTCCAGACAACCGCTCAATGCTGCCCCTAGGCTTTTTATTGGTTGTTTTCCAACTTTCGCTGTCCTAATCTGGCATACATTATTGCACAGGTGTGATTAGAGCAGTCGTAGATGTATGTCTGCAGATTTCAGTTTATCGTATCATCAGGAAATAGCATGAAAATACTCACATAGAAGCTGGAGCTTGTGGCAGAAAGAGCCAGGAGTTTGTCGTCAGCGCTGGAGACCGACAGCGTTGTCTTCTCGCCGATGAGAGGCTAACTAATAATCTCGGCTTATGAGCCGCATTTGTACCTGGCGACACGAATTCTGGAGTCAGGTAAATCAGCGTTATTTCTAGTCCTTAAAAATACAAGTTGATACTAATACGGGCGACTGCTGAACTCGCAAGAATACTCCTTAAAGGTGCTGGGCCAGGATTATTGTGGGGCTTTGAACACACACTACTAGACGCTACAAAACCACAATGCAGTGACAAAATGCAAAAACACTCTGCTGACACCCTTCCATTGGCCTCTTTACGAGAGCATACTTCCCCCATCCCTTGTTTAGCACGTCCAGACATCCCCCGATGCTTTACCGTAGGCCTTCCCATTGGTTGTTTTTCAGCTTTCGCTGTCCTACTCTGGCATATATTTTTGTACAGGTCTGATTATGAGTAGTCGTAAATGTGCGTTTGCAGGCTTCCGTTTTTGGTCAGATATAATTATGTAACCGTACCTAGAGTAAAGAAACCTCAGCCTCCTGTAATACGGGACCGGTGGTAATAGGGGTTTGTACAGGTGGGGTCGGGGAACGCACAGACGAGGAGGTAAAGTAACTGTGTGCAAAAGAAAAGCTATTGGGACTGCACGGTTTTACGTTGAGTGGTTGGGAAAAAGTTGCCCTAACCATAACCCTGGACCCTTTAACTCTAGCCATAACCCCAATCCTTAACCGCAGCCCTAAACCCTAACCCTGAAACATGACCGTCCGCTCAATACTCGGTGCCGATACTCCGCCTAGGCGGAGTAATCAGCGATTCGGGGAGCGCGCAAGCTAACACAGTTCCCACTGCCAGGGTTGACGAGTCAGATGGTCGAGCAATCATCATACTAACATCCAACACTCGTGATGAAATTTCAGTGACTAGGTTCTCGAATGTCGGCCATCGAACAGTCATCACACAAAGTGCAACAATCCCCGATGTATTGGGGGAGCCGCGAATTTTTATAGGTATGCGGTGGCATGGCGGCTGCATCCTATAAATACCGCAGTCCCTTGTGTGCTATTGTCTCTGATGATGGGTACGAACAGGAGTCCGAAGCGTTGGGTGAATGAGGCTCTTGTGCCGGCGATCGTGTCTCCTACCTCGCGACTGTCTCTTGGGACTCATCTCTTCGCCTCTATGGGACTACCTAATGTATCTTGTATGCATGCTTTCTAAAGACATTTCCATAAATCCCTACCCGAACCGGCATGTTTCGCAAACCGGCTTAAAGAATTTGACGAAAAAAATCTATGAATCTGCCAATTCTTGTTAAAATCGGAATATTCTAGCATTTACATCCTAAATTTGGTGATGACATCCCGCCAAACACCTGTTATTATGAAAAAAACAATTTACTGCAACTGCTGAAATAGGTATAGATGAGCGGCGTACGAATTAATCAATGTGCTACAGTTATTTTCTGCCCCTTCGGTGTCCAAACAGGGGTACAAATTTTAGAATGGGAAGGACGCTCCACGGGTCTTGCTGCACATGGCGATCGCTCCGTCCAGCACGCGACTGTCACTTAGCTGCCCCTAGTAGCCCTGTGGTAGTCTGCTGTCGCGATCGCCAGAGCGACCGCTCGCCTGTGCCGCCTTTTGCCTGCCTAATGTCCCCCGTTAGCCGGTCCCACTAGCCACGCTAGGCTTGGTGACAGCGTGGCGAGGAGCCGTAGTCAATCGACGTCGCGTCCTTCGCCGACTGGCCGCCGTCGGACAAAACCCTAGCGCCCGCAAGCGACTCACCTAGGGGTCCAGGCACCACAGCGACTGTAACACAACTGTCAGAAAGGCTTGCTGCCTCTGCCTGTTGGGCGGTTTGTACTCTCCCTCGCCTAGGTAAATGCTATCCTATAATCCAGCCATCCAGAAGATGAAGATGCGATCACTGGAACAAGAAATTTATTTGTCTGACGTTTCGGATTCTCTCTCGAATCCATCATCAGAGACAGTCGCAGATAAGGGTAGTGGTGGTACAAGGAGTGCAGTATTTATAGGGCGTGGCTGCACGGGACCATATGCGTACTGCAATTAACAGCTCACGCACTCACCGCTGGGGTCGTAGTTGATGCGGTGGTGGCTTGTCGGTCCGAGTCCGAGTCGTTAATTGCCGCGATTTCGTCACCCCTGCTGGATGCTGGTGTGACGATTGCTCGGCAAACTGGCTCACTGTCACCGTGATGATTGATCGCCCGCGCCCTCTCCACGTGACTGATTCTCCTGCCCAGGGAAAATCGCAGTACGGAATAGGGTACCGGGAGGTCATTGTGCTTGTTGATGGATTGCGGGCCTGAGTACCACGACTCGAGCAGCTCGCGGCTCACGCGGTTGCTCCAGTCATCGCAGATTCTTTTTCTGATCTGCTTCCTGGTACTCGCCTGTTCCTTTCTGACGTTCGCTTACTCAAATGCAAGACAACTGGCGAATCTATGGTAAAACTGGTAAACTAACCTTCCCAGTGTTGCCTGTAAAATTTACGTTCGAGCACTGCCTAGCCGTCATGATTTACATTCGAAGTAAATAACCCTCTTTGAGAGTCCGTTTGTGTGCTGGAAAAAAGTCTTGAAACCACCAATATTATCTTCATAGTCCGGCAACTGCAGCAGAGTATTGAAGAATGTGAATCAGTCCCAACGCCACCGTCATGGATCCCGCCGAAGCCGTAGATATGATGAACTGAGATGACCTCCGCGAGGTAACGAGGCCATTTACACTGCTTGCACAATTTATGCTAATGACCAGGTCGCTTCATGCCGAAATAATGCGATGTGAGTGGAGTGAAACAAGAACTTAATCACGTCTCAACCATTTTCAGCCTAATGTTCCGAGGAGAACCGGTAGCGCATCGATCTAAACCATCCATTCAACGTACGTTGTGGGTTAAAGAGTGATAAAAACCCTCAAGATGGGGACATATGACATTTGGGGCATCGCCCACCACCATCACCAGCGTGTTGACCTCGACAGCCTTCCAAACAATGGAGCGTCGTCAACTCCGACAGTTCGACGATATCCACCATGTGTTCCACAGTAAAGCGAAAGCAGAGATGTTGATTTGCGCAGAATCTACTGGACTCTCTCCTCCCCTCTCTGGGCCCGGTGAGAGAACCAAGTCACGAAGACCGGAGGTTGGAGAGGCCACAGGTTGTTGACACAGCGAAAACCCGCACCCAGGCATATCACCACACCTCCTGGTCCACAAAAAACATTTGAACAGGATTTTCAACAATAACAAAGTGGAAGCGACACGGATTCCAAATGACACGCCGTGAGCCCGCAGTTGGGCTTGCCACCGCACCCCGAATGTTGGCGTTTGTTATGGATGTGCATTCCCGATAACGCCTAGCAGAGTCCGATATAGCCACCGTGTTGGTCCAGCGCATTTACCGCGTGGCCCGTTTTAGGGGCATAAGCCGTCACTTCCAATGTCTTCGAAGGATATTAACGATGGAGAAGCAGATACGGATAGGGGACACCTAAGTGTTGACTACGACTACTATACCGAGAATCTGCGTTAATGCCGCCGCAAACGAAAAGACAGGCTCTAGGAAGCAAGAACTCTATGCGTCTGACGTTTCGGATTCATACGCGAGCCCAGCAGCAGATGAGGGTTCTGTGGTGCATAAGGGCTGCAGTATTTGGAAGATTCACTTGCTATGCCGCCGCTTCTCTGTCAAAATAAGAGATTCCAGCGTACATCGCAGATTGCTGCACTCGGTGCGCTAACTGATTACTCATTCTCATCCGAGTAGTTAATTGGCGTAATATCACCACCTTTGGTGGTTATTGGCCTGACATTAAGTCGGTCATTTTGTCCATTGACATTGGCACTGGTATTTGCCCGTGCGTGCCCCGCGTGATTAATTACCTCACTCAGACAAAGTCATAACACGGGATAGGAGGCGGAGGTGATTACGCTTGTTGACAGGCTGCGAGCCGGGGAACCATGGCTTAATTAACCCGCAGCTCACGCGATTGTTACCTCTCGAGTGAAATTCGGCCTCGTCGAGCTTGACGGCATGGTCGGACCCTCAACCCTTTTTTTGCCACCGGAACGCAGTGGTGAGAAAAATCAGATAACGAGGCATGGACGGCGCATCCAGGATAACTGCAGGCATCGTTGGCAACGAGCAAACTGCAGTCCGAAAGTCCCTCTCGAGATTTTAGACCGAAGTTGCATGAATTTGCGCGCTTAATTTCGAGCTGGTGGGTGTCTCCGACATCTACTTTCTTATCTTGTCCTTTGAGCTTAACTATGGATCTCCAGATCTGATAAACGCGTATTACAGATTTACGGATGTACGCGTGCAGGTACTTTGTGACTCAGGTCACCAAGGGGGGGGGGCATAGAGCTCTAAGAGAAAATGAAAGCTCGATAATTCTCAGATCTGCGCCTCCATGCAGGTGGGCGAAAATTCGATCTCTATATGCCTGGAACTGAAACGCTTAAGCCCGCTAAGATCCGGCACACTTGATTTGTACTTCCTGGGATCCCCGCCGTAACGATTTATTTGGTTTACTTTAGGTAGTTAGGTAAAACTCAGTGAGTCCGGTTCTGTGCAAATGCTTGGAGCTCCGAAGAGAGAAACCTTTTCATCTGAAACCGCAGGTCCTGCCATGGGTTTCCCATGCTTATGCGCCACCAATTTAACGATTACTGGGAAGCAAAGTGCAAGAGAATTTCAAATATTGAATTTGCCAACCGGAACCCGCCCCGTTCTTAAGACTTCATCATACAATTAACAACCGCATGATCTTGGGGCACACTAGAGGAATGTCTTGTAACTGACTCAACCTCGGACAGTACATAGCTCCAGCAACGGACGTTTTGCCTAGCCCGAAAACAGGATGAAAAACTCGCATTTCGTTTTGACCGATTGACGAGGTCAGACGTGATTACTCCAGCTCGCTTTGACACTGCTGATTACAACTCTAGCGCTGGTTGGCCACAGCTACGTGACTGCTGGAGAGGCTTCCAGACCAGAACTTGAATGCAAAATAAAACATCCGCATTTCGCCCGGGTATTGGACCAGCTCAGTGGAGGCCAATCCTTCTTAACTTCTAGCATTTTTGGCCGTAGCATACACGGCGCGAACTCGAGTTTCAAGTGGTAGGGTAGCTGATACGACTAGGGTCTTCCAGGCTTGGGTGGAAACAGCAAGCTGGATATGGTCCCTACAGTCCTTCCCTCTTATCCCCGCCGGTAGTGCTTCTAAAATACTGTTGATATAAGTCTCACTACTTTATATCAGTATACATTAGGTGATAAGCATCCTTGATGAGAAAACAGTAGAAACTCAATGTGAAAAGCAATTGGCACAAGTTACAAACAAGACAAAAGTGAGAGGGGTCAGTCGTAGTCCCGCTGAGATCATAGCATAACCAGGAAGAAAGGGCCCTAAACTGGCAGGGTGGATGACGACTCCCTCATGCCCGGTATCGGCACAGAAGAGACCTTGCCGAAAAATGAGATAATCTGACCACCACTGTAGACAAACTGCCGTAAATTCCAGAAGGCCAGTCCCACCTGAATGATGAGGGCAAGAGCAGCACAGAGGGCACTGCGCCACACCAACACGCCATAGAGACCCATAAACAGGCTGAATCCGTAGACTACGGTGGAGGGAAAGCGCTGGCGGGTTAGGAGACTTTTGAGGTAAGTGCAGGGTCCGTAGGCAAAGGCCAGGCTGAAGAGGAGGGCAACGTTGCCCAGCACATACATTAGGACAAATTTCCGCATGCCCGAGGGAGTTGCAAGTAGGGGAATGAAAATGAGGGAGAACGAGAATAAGAGGGAGGCACAAAGGAGTGAGACAAAGAAGTAGAGTAGTCGCTGGCGTCGTGAAAGGGACCGGAAGATCTCTGGTTCGTAGGAGTCAGAGGGCGTCGAATTGAAGGAGAAAAAGCGACGTACAGACTGGATGCCCGAGGATAATCGGGATTCGGGGTTGAGAGGTTCACATGAGGAAGAGGAGGAGGGGAGCAGGACAGAACTGGAAGAGATTGAGGACTGGTAGCGGCCACTAGAGGCGGGCTTTTTGAGAAAACCCTCGAGCACCGGCGGCAGGGAGTATTCAGACGAGGAGATGGTGCCAGCTTTTGTATTCGGAGCAACGGAACTGGAAGACGTGTCGCCAAAGAATGAACCCAGCATATTCAGCGCGCTTCAGGGAATGATCCAAAAGGGGTCAAGAGCGATGTGCAGGTTCAAGGCATAAGTCAATTGCGCGGTAGCTGAAATGTTTGTTCAACAAAGATTTTCGGGTTAAGCATACCGTAGGCAATGATGAGACTTTTAGGCTGCTGCTCACGGAACAAGTAACGAAACAACCACAATTATAAGGAATTGGGCAGGAAGAAGTGAGGGATCGATCTTACATTTAACAAGAACTCCGAAACTAAGATCATTGAGGAGGGTAAAGAATTAATAGGTAGAATATGAAGGAGTGGCAAATGAAGGCTACTAATTCTGATCGCATACTTTCCCTGACAAGGTAGATCATGGCATCCTCTCTAGTCAGTCTGTCTGTACAAGTTGAAATTAGTATTGTAATGTCGGGTTCTGAGGCATAAAGACCGAAAACGTTCAGCTTATACACGTCACCAGGTAGCGAAAGTCAAGGTTCAACTATGTACAGCCGCATGCATTGGAGGCGGTCATAAACTACTGGCCACCAGTGGGTGTTACTTTAGGGTTAAATACCGCAAGAATCGACAAAGACAAAGAATCTGACAAAGTATTAATGAGGTGCAATATCCTTAAGTTCACTTGCGTCTTCTCAGGGCTGAATTCCTTCGAGAACTCTGCTGAATTAAGTGGCGGACTGGGTCGCCCAAGACGCGGTGGCAGACCACCTTGGCGGCGCGCGGACCGTGGTCTGCGTACTGTGGGTTTGAGTGACCTTTATGACACTGCTGGTGCCGATGGGCTCCTTTGCAGGCGTATAACATGGTGTCTCAGATGGACGCGTCGGAACCCCTGGCACTAGGATACAGACAGCTAAATGCCGAATTTCGAGTATTCCAAGGGCTCCTCAAGGTGGCCTATCTTTGGGAACTTGGAGCATAAACAGCGCGCTCATAAGATGCCCCCCGCGTGGAGGTTTTCTATAGAAAGTGTGTGAGTTATCGCCGAAGACACCTTTTTGATCGTCCTACTAAGACAAATGGTGAACGGCGCCGACCTGAGAGGAAGCATTTAGAGGCTAACAAAGCCCGCGTTGGTTGGAGATTGCGTAAAGGGAGTTAACTGCTGACACAGTGAAAGTTGGCTCCAAGTGTGTCTCCGATCCTGCGGCCTACCGTTAGCGTGACTATTGCACCAACTGGTCCAACATAACTCAGGAGTCGGCCAATGACCGGCTGAAGAGGAGGGTGATAATTTTTGATGTGATTAAACTGCCTAGAGGATTCGGTTGGATGAATCGCGGTAGATGCCGTCACAAAGTAGATGGCACGACGGACAATTATCTACGCAAGTTAGTGAAGTGGTACATCAATCCATTCCCATCCTAAATACTAACACAGTATTTAATTTAGGGGATTAAGACCGAACAGCTCAGGCCCATTTCATCTAGCCAACAGATGGTGATGAAGTGCTTTGTGGCAAACACTAGGAAAGAGTTGAAATATTTAGGCTAGAGGCGGGTCTGCCACGAAATATGACTGGTAGTATAAAGTCAATAAAAATGTTAATGCCAACAAAAGGGGAGGACGAAAATTGTTTCATTGCAAGATAAGCTGATACCCAGGAGGGTCCAGACGTTCTTCTGTCCGAAAAAGTCAGTTTCCAATTTAAAACTGCTCACACCTGGTTCTGCAAGTGGGCAAATGGTGCACGTTCGCGCACCAGATTTCCCAAATACTTAAGCCCAGTAAGTAACTTTCAAGTTATTCAGAACGCAGTAAGTCAGCAAAACTCGGACGCATTGTTCGACTCATGGGCTGGGAAGTTGGCAGCAGCTTGAGCGTAGAAGTTAAGTTACTAGAGCACAGCCATTCTCTGGATCGCAATCAAGAAAAACGCCCTCTAAACTTGATAAATCCCATGGGGCCTTCAGTCGGTCGTTGATAAGTCTGTTTTAAAAGTACGTGTACCACCCCTGAGCGAAACAGAAGATTGCTATGGCACAAACCGCAAGATAAAGGATTTTCCAAATACGCAAAGACGCCTACTGTGACAAGATCTTGCCGTGCGGAGAGTGACAAGTGCCTTTTCCGGCATGCAAGAGAGATTCATTAAGCCTCCCTTATAAGAAAACGATCTGATGCGCACAATTTGTCTTAGCACCCTAACGCTAATGCAGACGTGGACTCAACTGAACGCGATCAGGCAGAGATGTGCGCTGTGCCAAACTGTGGTGCCTCATATGGACAGTCTTCATGCCACGCGCTTTTGTGACGGTGTAGTGCTCATAGCGTGGAGTAGAAGGCCAAAAAGAAAGGGAAACGATCAAAGCTGTAATACACGAGTTAAGCAACGCATTTGTCGATAAGGAGAATGAACTGAGGGCTGGAAAGTATGCAGTACCAGGAAATAAGACTTCCAAACTGATATGAACGCTGGCAGAGCGGAGCTCGTAGATCGTTCTTTTATGGAACTCCTTCGTCGCGTTGTGTTTTAAAGCTCTCCCTCGAGCTCAACCAGCAGCCGCACAGCGGCGCGTGATTTAGGCACATTAACATTATCGACAAATACAAGGGGGACTGGAATGGCCACTTCTGGCTCATTAGCCGTCGTCAGTCATACCCAACCTCGAGGTGTGGAACACCTGGGGCTCGACCCCGCGACCTGTTGGTTTGAAGTCCAACGTTATTTCCTGCAGGCTTTTAAGCCCGATTTAGGTACGGAATGACTTCTGTATGCGGATAGTTCTGATATCACCCACAGAAAGGAAAATGGAAACGGATGAGCAAATTGGGCGATGGCTAAGGTCATTTAGTCGTTGTATGGGCATCCGCAGGTCCACAACGTTCGAGCAGACGTTTGCATGTTCGGTGACAAAAACCATCAAAAGTACCGCGTCGTAATAAGTTAATGGGGCAGCTCTACAGGCCTTATGGAAGCCAGGCTGATTATACTAGGAGTACTGTATGTCTCTTTGAAGTAAAGCAGATTAACGATGAGAGCGCCTATGCCGAACATTGTGGCGGTAGGCACCATTACCATATCAAACCGGGTTAACCAAAGTATTGATACCTACACTGATTATTCGCGTGGGAACATAAAAGAAGTGACTATGTAGACAAGTCTAACAGACGGTTCTATCAGAGCTGGGAGCCACCCTGTGTGCACAGACTGAGCTGCGTGGTCGAGGGCTTATTCGAATATACGGTGAATACTCTCACTGGAGTTGGTACTGATAAACAGCACACGCTAAAGTTCCTCACAGTTGGCGCTTATAAAAAAGGCAGGACATCTTTCACTGAGGAGACAAATATATGGAGCAGATATGGGTATACACAGTTCGTTTTAAGGGAATTAACTGCAGAGTTCACGCGGTCCACTTCCATTTCTTTTCGGAATAACACAGACTGGACAAGATTTGAGAAGAGTTTTGAGATGCGTCCTTGTGTCACAAGCTCCCTCAAACCCCGGACATTTTGTTGCGCAGGACAACCCAACTCAGGAAGGCGGGCTGCCCGTTAGCCTAGCTGCTGGCTACCCGGCGCGTCCACAGGTGGCGGATAGTGGGACGACATTCAGTGAAGGTTAGCTGCGAAATGAGCAGGCCCAGGTCTGACGAATAAGCAGTCGCGGACCAGCAGCGACATTGCTACAAGGGTGCGGTGGGCTGAAGTCTGGCAGGCTGAATGCCTTATAAAAGGCCGCAAAACCCAGTGAGGGCATTGTGACATGGCGACCGTAAACCGTCATTAAATAAGTTTGCTCGTCACCGCTGCCTTGTGGCTAGGCTTTTAAGCCAAAGCGCTAGAGGAGACAACCTCTAATAAACAATCCGAGCGGCTGTTGAGGATCCGCCCGTATTCAAAATTTCCAAGAAACCTCATGAAATATGTCCGATCACAGTATTACGACCCATGCTACGGCGTCCGCAGGAACCGACGCGCTCCGCAACCCTGGTCCAGTTGCGCGGGCGAAAAGTATGCGAGCTGGACTACTCAACCGGGGACGGACTCTCAGTATTGGATGGTGGAATGTACGAACGTTCCTGGACCCCCGTACTCAAAGTCTGACCGCACACAGTCTTGATCAGTACAACGTGGATGTCTGCTGTCTGTCCGAAGTCCGACTTCCTGACACAGACTCCCGCGAAATAAAGATCCCTGGAGTCGAATCAAACTTTACCCTGTACCACAGCGGCTCGCGCGACTCTTCTGGTCGACACGGTGTGGGGATCACCCTATCACAACAAGCGGACCTCGCGCTAATTGTTTGGGAACCAGTCAATGACCGGATGGCCTACGTGCGACTGAAGGGTCACTTCACGAACATGTCAATCGTCTCCGTGTACGCACCAACTTCGGCTGCCGAGCAGCGCCATAAAGAGGCGTTTTACTCGCATTTGCAAGCGCTATTTGAAAGACTGCCTCGTCGCGATCTGCTGATTGTTGCTAGCGATTGCAATGGTTGAAGTATACCTGGCGACCCCACAACCAGTCATGTTCTTGGTCGCTTTGGGTTTGGTTCCCGATGTAAAAATGGTGAGAGATTGCTGAACTTCGCTGATCGAAACCGACTGCTTGTCACCAACACATGCTTCCAGCATCGCAAAAAACATCCGCTGACCTGGTATTTAAACGACGGTCATACAGCCAGTCAGATTGACTACATACTAGTCAGCTCAAGGTTCCGCAGCTGGGTTCACGATAGCAGATCGATGCGTGGTGCCAAGACTGGTAACGTCCATGGGTCGGACCATGTCCTCGTCCGTACACGCTTGAAAGTTCATCTCTCATCCGCGCCAAAAATGCCACGTCCTAGACACCTCAATATCGCAAAAAATTAGGCAAACCAGCACTGTTGAGCTTCTGATCAAAGAAATCCGGACCTGTTTTACGATCCGAGCCGGCGGAGAAGGCAGTAACCAGTGGTCATCACTGAAGACGTCAGCCTATGGGGCAGCTGAGAAAATCCTCGGATACACCCAGCGACGCCGCAGTGACTGAAACATCGGAAGAACTCTGCAGTTGTCTGCTAAGACGGCTCGAGCCAGGTCTCGTAACGATGACTGCTTCCGCCAACTTCAGAAGATGACGGCAAAGTCGGTCAAAGATGACCGGAAGCAATATTGGGCTAAAATAGCGACTTCCATGGAACAGGCCCCGAACGTTGGTGACACTGGAAAACTCTAGCAACTGATCCGCCAAGCTAGCGGTAAGTCCTCTACACTGAGTGACTCTGTTCGCGACGAGAACGGCGGCTTTATTGCTGACAACTCGGCCAAAGTCGAGCGCTGGCGTGAGAACTTTGAGCACCATCTCGACTTCGATACCCAACCTATTTCGCCCTTGCTCTCCTCTTCAGCGGAGTTTCTTCCCTGTCCTACCTATGCAGTGCCATGCGATCCCTCCCCCGCCCTCTGAAGGAGAAGTCGTCGATGTCATACGAAAGTAGCGCAACAAGAAGGCACCCGGAGAGGATGGTATACCCGGTGAAATCTTCAAGTCTTGTGTTGACACGCTGGCGCCCTGGTTCAATGAGGTGATTGAACGAGCATATAGAGACGAGGTTGTTCTTGATTACCGGGGCTTAGGCATCCTTGTACCTATCCTCAAGAAGGGAGATAAGACGAGATGCGAGAGCTACCGCGGCATCAGTCTCATCGACGTTGCTGCGAAGGTATTCGCTATTGTCCTGATCAGGCGATTTCAGGCTGTGCGTGACTCAAGGACGAAGCCCAGCCAAGCCGGATTTCGTGCTGGACGTGGATGAGCAGACCAGATATTCACACTGAGGCGCATTCTCGAATTTCGCCATGGCTACCAACAACCGACGGCTGTCTGTTTCATTGACCTTGCCGCCACGTTCGACTCCGTTCATCCTGAGTCCCTGTGGCGGATAGTGGCGTTAGGTGGTGTACCGGCAAACATAACCACCATGATCAAGGCCTACTATCGCTCCACTGCTGTGAGAGTCCTAGTTCCCAACAATTTTTCCCAACCGTTCGGTATTCGGTCTGGCGTTCGACAGGGTTGTATCCTGTCACCCATTCTGTTCAACTATGCTATTGACTGGATCCTCCGGAGGGCCCTACACGAGGGTAACGGCGTTGAGTTTGCACCCGGACACCGACTGACTGATTTCGACTATGCCGAGGATATCGCCTTACTTGCTTCAAGTTTTGGTGATCCGCAGTCTATGATGTTACGGGTGAACGAGGTCGCTAAATCGGTAGGTTTATCCATAAACGCTGGGAAGACTAAGGCGTTTTCAAGCTGCATCACTGACCAAGAGAAGGCACCCCTCGGGATCGATGGCTGTCAACTCGAAGAAGTAGGCCAGTTTTAAAAAACTTGGGGCGAAACTGCTACCTAATGGACAGAGCAAGGACGACACCATCTCCCGAATCGATGCTGCCCGCTGGGTCTTCTCAAGCTTTCGGAAATGCCTATGAATCCGACGTGACCTCTCAATCGCCACCAAGATTCGAGTGTACCGCGCATCTCGACGGTCTGTCCTTCTCTACGGTTGTGAATGCTGGGCTTTGCGCGTAGAGGACGAGCGAAAACTGGAGGTATTTGACCACCACTGCTTGAGGACCATCCCTCGAGTGAAGTTCACCGACTTCGTCTCAAATGAGACAGTCCGCGCTGCCTGCGACAACATCTCAAGGATACCTCAGGCCATACAAGAAAGATGACTGAGGTGGTTCGGGCATGTTCTTCGACGTCCCCCTTAGGAGCTCAGTGTTACTGCCCTCGATCTGGCACTGTTGCCCCATTGGAGGCGGTGAAAAGGGGGTCAGTTCAAAATCTGGCTCGACACAGTTCGTCAAGACATAGAGGTGGTTCTTGGACCTTCGATATTCGGTCTACGTCGTTGGCGAAGGGAATGGGTTGAACTGTCCAGATCTGCTGCCGCGGATCTAATGCGTGGAGAAGTACAGTTCGTGAAATCATCGAGGCCGGCTGGATCAGGCATGATCGCAGCCGTATCAAGTACAAGTAAGTACAGGACAACAGTCAGCGGGCCGTTATGTGAACAAACATTAATGTTTACGATAAAAGTATACGTCGATGTTAAAACAAAAGCCAGTCCTGTGTAAACAGCAAAACCCCACAATGGAAAATGCATGGGCAGTTTAGAGAATTCCAACTCAGAAGTAAATGCTGTTTCATGGAAAGATGGGGAAATGCGGAGACTAGAAAATGCAGCCGTGAGGGGTTGTTTTCACACAGCACAGTGGATAGAATTGCCTGAAAGTATAAGACAGTCCCTCATCACTTTAGAAAACTTCTGCGCTGTAGGTACCTTGTTAAACTTATGCCAGCCAACCAAGCAGTTGACGCACACCTAGCACGGCTTCTAAATGCGCGGAATGGACTTTGCTTATTTAAACTGGCTGCATGCAGAGCGAATAAAATTGTGATGTTAGCTTGTGAACCTATAGAACTTACTCAAACCCGATAGGTTTCAGAATAGCAGGCTACTTCTTCCTAAGAATACATGAGAGTGATGCGTCTTAATTAAACGCTGGACAGTACGAGAGAAACGGTTGGCGCATGAGGCCGGTTATACGGTTGCTATCTGCGTCGGCTTAGATGCGTGCAAATTAGACTAAAGAGTGTAAAGGGCATTGCAAGGGTGGAATAAACGTCGGTAAAAAAGAGCTTACGGGTGGAAATTATGACCAACACTGCTTTTAGAGGGCTTAATACAAGTCTGAATTTAGATGGCCTAATGGCCTCCGGAAGCACCACTGCAGTAGAGTCTGTTTCAGGCTTCATACACTCTCTTTGAGGTGGCGTTACTCAAGCATCCGGATGAACTAACGCTCTCAGCAGTTTAAATGGGTGGCCACCTGGGCGGTCTTTAGGACACAGCGCGGCCTTCATAAATCCGGTGTCTGAATCAGGTCATCTTGCAAATGCCCATGCTTTCGAGAAAACGATCTATATTCACCCAGTTTGGCTTCGTGTTATAGAGCGCCAATATCTTTTCTCCCGTTCGTAATTGGACCCCGACGGGTGTTTAATAAAAATTATTGTAATTATTAACGCACTCCTTCACTTGCTCCGATAGTTGTTAATCTTCCTTGAGCTGCAGGTACCATGCCTGATCAGTGTACCCAAGTGCGCCCAGCCAAATGCGCCGAAACTTTTTCAAGCGGTTTCTCATCGATTTGTCCGAGAGATCGTCTCAACACGAAAAGTGCCTGTTTCTATCATTTTGCTACCTTTAAACACCCTGATGAGGGTTTAAGCGAGGAGATCGTGAGGATAAAAAGGTCCATCTGGACTTCAACATTTAAAAAGGGTTGTCTGTCAAAAACGGGTTGAAAAGGACAATCACTGCTTATAATTGTCGTATTGAGTCGATCGATACCGCTTGTCAATTTCTAAATGGATTGAATTCATCTCTTCGACAACTGCGTCCACACTGGCTATCGAAGATGATAACATTTTTTTCTAAAAATGTAACTCTCTCAGTTTTAAAGCATCTTGTCTGCACTGTGTACTACTGCACCCTAAGTCGCACGAAAACACTCATTTCTTCTTTATAACGAATGTTATTTTCTCCATACTGAAGTTTGCGAAGATTTTAATTCACATATTTCTTGTTTTAATCCCGCCAAAAAACGGAGACAACTGAACGTCGGATGAGTCTCTGGCGTGCGAATCTTGGCGCTGTGAGAAGTGAATTATCGGTAGTAAACTGGCATGATGTTTTTATCGGTCATCTATTTGCTGATTTGAGCACGTCGACAGGAAATATGAGCGGCGTCATCCATCGAAACTGTCGGACAATGAGAGTCCAAATGACAAATCATTTTGTCTGACGAACGCGCGAGAGGAAGAAAAAGATAAACAAGGAGAACAACCTTTAAAGTAGATATATGACAACGAAGAGGACTCTGCACTGGGAACATTTTCGCCGAAAGCAAAATAAGGTAGGTTGGAGCATCCGTAATTTGCGGAAGGAGTATGAGACGCGAGTCGTGGAGCGGACAGTTGAGAAGTCAAATGTACCCTTCAGCAACATAAACAGTGGATTAAAGAACGAAGAGATGGTGTCAGTGATAACTGCAGAAGACCATGACGATAAGGCAAAACACATGAGTCGGTTTTTCTCATCTGTTTACACTGATGAAGCGGATTTTGATGATAATCGATTGCTTAAATGGAACAAACAACGCAATAGGGGAAGGCTACGACTTCACAGAAAATGTCAGGAATGGAATCTAGCGCTTAAGGAGGGTAGGCCTCCGGATCCGAAATAAATATCAGCAAAGGTCCTGAAGTAGCTATCTCGCGAACTTGCCAAATCGCTTATGTATATTTCCAGCCGTCCTTTGACCGAGCCATTCTTCCCTCTGATTGGAAGATAGCGATACACCCCATTCACGAGCGTGGATCCAGAACAAGTGCAAACAGTTATCGACGGCTGAGCCTAACATGCATTTGTTGCAAACTTAGGGAAAGAATAGTCAGAATGCTGCTATGAGGTTCCTTGAAGATAAAAATTTCTTCGGTAGTGTCCAACACGGCTTTAGATGGAATCACTCCTGTTGAACCAATATCCTCTACTCAATGGAGCTCTAGTCCCTCGCGTCAGATGAAGGCAAAGGAGCTGAGGTTGCACGGACTGACTTCAAAAAGCCTTTGATGGTGCCCACATCGCCGGCTATTTTACGAGTTGTGAAAGTCTGGGATGAGGGTAAACCTATACAACTGGGTAGGGGACTTCATGACCGGCCGATAGCAGCCCGCGTGTATTGACAATGCGAGATCGATGCTAGTGCCAGCTGTGAATGGACTGTCTTAGGGCTCGAATCACTACTGCTTCTAATTTATGCCAACGACTGTATGAATAGACTGAACTGAAAAGGAGTCATGCTTGCTGATAACATCAAAGTATGCGAACGATGAACGGCGAGAATGATGGATGGACCCTGCAGGAGGGACTTCACCGTCTATGCGAATGATTTTGGAAATGGCTGCTGATGTTAACCTTGAGAAATGTGTTGCACTGTGACTCAAAACAAACAACGAGGGAGCAACTGGAGGGGGCCATTAATACCTCCTTGACAGAAGGTGCCTTTGAAATGTGAATGAACAAAAAGACCTTGGGGTCAACATTCCGTCGTCTCGGTGCGCTAGGGCGGCCAAAAGGCAACCAACGTTCTTTTCGCCATTAAAAGAGCTTCAAAAGATACAGATAAAGGCTTATTTGGAAAAGTGTGCGAAGCCTTTATTCGTTTGCAACCGGAATATGCAATCCGAGCCTGGCGCGCTTGGCTGAAAATTTTTTTGCATTTGTTGGAAAATACTCAAATGGAGATAAATAACACCAGGAGGATGCTTAAGACTTTGTCCTACAAATGCAGACTTGATGTGTATGGCCTATTTCCTCTTGAGTACCGGCAGATCCGAAGAGATTTCATACAGACCTGCCTGATTGTGAGGAATTGGGAGTGCGCCCTGCACTTCGACGATTCTTTCGCCTTGGCCATAATGACAAATCTGGGTGGGAGCTCCCTCAAACCTTGAGGAGCCCGATCCTACCCGATATTCGTAGGTATTCGTTTCGCAGCGAATTGTTGGTGTCTGAGACGAACCATCAGAGCAAGTGAAAATGGCGGGATCCAGCGACGCTTCAACAATGACAGCACACATATTTGCTTGAAGAACACCAATTAGCTGAATAGGCTGGCTCTATTATACCAAACTAACGCCTCGCATACACGTACCCCCAATAGGTATGATTGTTGTTTCATTTCATCATTATCATCTGCAACTGAGGGTTCCCGAGGTTTCAGCCCCGCGAATTCAAGGGCAATGTTCTGTAAAATGGATATCTTACTGGAAACACTTTATCAGCATATTTATCTCAATGTACCGTTTTCAATAGGACATTCAAAAACATTACCCACTACCCTTAAATATTATAAACCATACTCAGGTTTAAGTGTTGTTGCCGTCGGCGTATTCATCCCCTTTCAATTTTGTTATTGACCGCGAATGGCTTTAATCGTTTCCATCTACAAAACGAAAATCCAGTTTTATCGCTGTTCTGTAGTAAGTTTGGACGAGCTAAGTATAAGTCAGTATGTGACTATGCGAAGAACAGTGGGTAATCGTGTGCTTAAGATCGCCGAAAACGACTTGTTAAGCGTTGTGGGGCGTCCTCTCTAGTGACAATTCATGGATAAATGCACCATCGAATCCTTAGAGACATTGATCTATCTCACAGTAAGTGCCAAATGGACAACTGTTTGCTTCAATACATTCCTGTCTTAGAATTGTTATGGAAACAGGACATGTTTGCCTCTGCAAACTCAGATTTTGGCCGTTCCCGTTTTCGAAACTCAGATTTTTACCCTCTGAGACGTAACCGCAGTCATCAAAAATGTACGACCGCTTCATAAACCGTACCTAGATGTTCTTATTATCATTTTAGAGACCAGCTCAAACGAGAAATGTCTGCCTCATTTTGATGGATATTCCCTTTTAACGTCGAAGGCGGAAAGTATGCATGTTCGCGAAAACAAATATATGTCCCTCCTCCCTCCTTCCATGTCGCGGTGATCGCCATTAGATATGAATGCTTTGGATGGCTGAACTGTGGTCCCACGAAAGGAATTGAGGCTTAAACCACACACTATCTTCGTGGCAAACAGTTCCCACTCTGGGTCACAGTCATTCATCGGGCAGCTGTTTTTTATTCTCCTGAAGAATTTCAATTGTGAAATACGACTTTATTAACTGGAACTCAACCAGATTTTGACTGCATTGTCAGATGTTTTTTCTATCTATGCTGCACGCATATTTGGAGTGGATACTGCCCATAAAGACAAGGTAGACTGGGATTGCCTGTTTATTAGCCGTCATCAGTGAGACTGGCCTAACCGCAAGTTTGAAGTATCCGCACATTGAACTCGCATTCTTTGAGCATCGAACGTTATTAAGTCCAAAGCTCAATCACTGGGTCTCAGGCCAGTTGCATCGTCGTTCAAGATCAAGAATTTTAGGGTACGGGACGCAGCTTACAGTGAACTCATTACTTCGGTCATAATTCATTTACGAAGTACAGAAATCTTGGAGAGATACCTTGGCCCATGTTTAAGTAGAAGTCAACTTATTCGGACTCACTCCACTTTAATAGTTACTTGTGAAGAAATGTCGGTTGTCAGGAGATTAGTGGACGTTTTGCGTCATCAATACACTTGATTCACTTCCATATTTATTGGGTCATTGTGAACATATTAGTACGTATTTTAGTTTATTGGTATGATCATTCACATAAACAAAGAAGGACGGATACACAGACAAATCTTACAACTGAAATCACGAAAAGCAACTAGTGCATACCGAGAACATCAAATTCGTGATATATTTTTAATACTCGCCTTACTTATGCACGGGAACATGAACTTTCGCATAACGGGTGTGTTTGTGCGTATTAGGATGGGGGTTGACATGCGGTTTCGTGTTAACGCTTGGTGGTCGGGAACTAATGTGATGATAAGGGTTATGTTTAGGTTGGTGCTAGGGTTAAGGGCAGGGTTAAAGATAGGGCATGGGAAAAGTAGCGTCCTGGAACCTAATGCGAGGCCATCTGTAGCACTGCGGACAGAAGTTCACAATCACGTGTTCGACCCTCATCCGTAATACCTAATGCATTAGTTTTTACGTTGAGCCCTCAAGTGCTTTCCTAAGGTTACTAAAGATGCCTCTATCGGGTAGCCTTTAGTCGTAGTCCTCGCCTCTTTCAAATGCCAAAAAGAAACACTCGCGGGATACTTTTGACGTCAAAAAAACAATACTAGGTGCGCAAAGTCCAATACCTTCTCACGGATAGTTCATTACATGTCTTCATATAAGGCGCCCCACAGTGTTAAAGGTTAACTAGTTTACTAGGTGGACGACAAGTCTCAGCTATCAGCAGGGATCCACCTTTTAGACGGAGGAATTAAACGCAGTTTTCCATCTGATCGAGAGTTCGCCTTCCCCTAAATTAGGATCGAGTTCGTTTTAAGCTGAACAATTCGACCGACCGAGTTTGTATGGAGCTCGAAAGTGATCGCTATTTCGGGTTTAAATTCTATGCTAATCGACGGATCAGCCAACAACGGTGCGTACATTTTATGCGCACGAGACGAGCAGGTCGGGGTCCCGCCCTTGCAACCGATGAAGAATTATTTGCCAGCCTTGAAGTAATCGCAGTAGTCAAACCTCGACTGAAGTGTCCTAATTACTAAGGCTTTTTTAATTTAACCGGCATGTTATTTCAGGGGTATGCTTGCGGCTGAGCTTACGGCTTTGGTTAAAGTTGGAGTTGGGGTTTGAGTTAAGTCAAATATTGGGATAGGATTTTGGGTCAAGCTTGCAGGCAGCATACTGTCTTACCCTGTCCGGCCATTTTCAATCAATACCCTGCTAGCACCAACACCGTGTGGCCCCGTCTAACCCTCGGGGCCAGACGGGCGGGGCTACGGACGGGACTACGACGGGGCTGTGGACGCGATAGCCTCGTCTGGCCCCGTCCTCGAAAAAAAAAACGCGCAGGAGGACGCCATGCTCTCCTTGATTGTAACCCCACATTTAAGTTACCAGTATTTTCCCTTTCCTAATTCTCCGTACAGTAGGTTATACCATTCAACTTTTGATCGCTGTACACCCATAACCCTTACGTGAACAACATGTTACCCACCTTCATTCACTATATATATATATATATATATATATATATATATATATATATATATGAAA
>CACRXP010000167.1:131077-157690 GCA_902702965.1 Spirometra erinaceieuropaei
CTCTCGAGCCTAACCATCAGTTGCACTGCAGCGCGTCATATGGAGAACCCCAAGGCACAACGGCACGAGTGGGGTCCGTAAGACGATCGGTGAGCGCCTCTTTACCATTGCATATTCCTGTTCGCAACCGACAGGACAACGAACCATGGCTCAGTGGATGGGGCGTTGGTCTTCTAATCAACAGGTAGGGGATCGAGCCCCAAGTGCTGCACATCTCGAGCTTGGAGATGACTAGCTGATGACGACTAATAAGCCAGAAACATCCATTCCAGTCTCCCCTGTCTTTGTCGGTAATGTCATTCTGTCTATATTACGCGCCGTTCTACGGCTGCTGGTTGAGCTCAACAGAGAGAGAGTTCCGATGCACAGATTAATGAGTGAGTTCCGTAACACGATCGGTGACCGCCTCTGTACCATTATATATGTATAAGTCGAGGGAAATAAGTCCTTTGGAAAGGACACGGCAGTTTATTTCCTAACTTTTCGACTCTGGTTTCTCAGGTCGTTCTAAGACGTGAAGTAAGTTTAGGCAACAATTACAATTTAGGCATGCCTAAAATCGATATTACTTTGTCAATCCTGCCAGTCAGCTTTTACTGTGGGTTGGCATTGACGCCCTTATAAATTGAGACATATCTTATAGAAAACATGGCGAAATAATTTGCCTTCTACTTATTGGGTTGGAAATCACATCTTCAAACTTTGTACTTGAAGCAGGGTTGACTCTTGGTTTTAACAAGTTTGCAAATATGAGACTTACCATGATTTGGATTAGCATTAGCACATTTGCTGATGCTGCTTATAAAGTGGATAACGTGGCCCACATCCGTTACAAAATTTTACGAGTCCTATGTGTTCCCTTTTTATGGCGCATAAAAGCATATGATCTGATTTACACAAAGAGTATGCAGCTTGTAGTTCGCAAACCCTGAATGCAGGCGTAATGGCAGGCTTGATTCAAAATTATTCGGGAATTCAAAAAAACGTTTTTTAACCCCAAAATATTCTTTCCTCGAGCATACAATTTAAAGAAGTCCTAATTTGCTACCAAATGAGTAAGTGAAAGAATATTTTAGTGCATGCTCTTTACAAAATATATTTGCATTTATAAGGGTATTAAAAATCAATGAAAATAATTCACGCTAATTAGGCGGTCATTTTTATGGGAAGCGGCTTATGTAAGCGATCGATAAGACGTTCGTTAAAATAACCAACACCCTGACGTGACTAGATTATCTTTATAGTGTGCGACATAATAATTAGCCGAGAAAACACGCACATCATTTTCTACCATCGGAATCTCATATAGCCTGATGTAATTATTGGACATCGACTTTCATTTTATTGCAGCCACCACGAATTTTCGAAATATTGGCATTGTTTTGAAGGATGGTGCGGTTTGAACGTTGGCAGGGCTATTAGAATTAATGTTCAAGCAGCAAATGCAGGCCAAAGGACCAGTAGAGTGATTTGTTTGAGTAAATACCTGTCGAAACACGCAGGATAGCATGAACTTAGCCAGCGCTTAATTTTGGTTTGAGGGTGTATTTGAGCAAAGATACCGTAACTATTGTGGAACAACGATCGCAAGTGTACGTACGACGAACATACTGCAGCAGTCTGCTACAGCTTGAACGAGGGATGACTATACTGAATAACATACAGTAGTATTGCTTTGCCGATTGAAGTTCGTTTTGTATGTTTATAAAATGCGCACATTCAGTATGTAAGCTATAGGGTAAATCAGTCAAAATCTTCGCGTTACTTGCATTCATGACTGAAAGACAGAGCAGAACCTCTAAGGTATAAAACTTTAAGGCGTAAATTCAAGTGCAGGCAGAATATAATACAGTCAGTGAAGCTCTGAAATCTCTTCAGCTACAACTTAAAGTGAATGGAAAATAACTGTCGAATTGAGGTCACTCCGGAGGATGGGCGCAAATAACCGTAAGGTCAAGTGTCGGAGTTCAACTTACAGGGACTGAGAAACCAGACAGCAGGGTGGAGTTCACAGATTGCATAATTCACCCTGGTTAGGAAAAATTTACAACGAGAAAAACGTAAAGAAACGAAAAATAGTTGGAAAACAAAAAATAGATGATCACAGAAAGACGGTCGATATAGGGTTTTCACCGTGAAGCAAAACTGGATGCGTAATCTATATGCGCGAGTTAAGTTTTGCCCTCTAGCTGCAAAGTGCCTCCAAATAGCCACGGCATCGATTCGTACGCACTCGAGGAAGGATCCGGAAGGTTGCTCTCTGTTCAAGGGAGTATCAGTTGTCTGGGGGAGGGGGAGCGCTTCGTGGCGCGGAAGAGGGAATTTTTCGAAATGCTTGACTACGCTCGATAGGTTTCCGAGGAATGCAATAATCCTTGGTGGCAAAAATGAGCGAAACAGTAAATAAAAGAAGTCTGTCAGTACTTTTGAAGGCGATAGTCCTTAGAATCCATTTAAGCAGCTGCTCGAGGCGCTCACGAATCAGCAAAAACGCAGTTTACGTATACACTTTACAGTCACACTAGAGCCATGCTGAGGAGCCTAGTTAAGGTTTTCTTGCTCTGCACATCGCTGTAATTCACGTCTGGCAATTCGCGGACACCGGTGGATGCATGGTCAACGATTATTTTATTAAGTAAACGCATTCCCAAAGGCTTCTTTAGCCCGAAAATAACTTTCTCGTTAGCCTCACAGGAAGCCCTCTCAAATATCGGAAACTTCTTTGGCTAGCTTCTATCTTTCCGAACGGAACATGTGCAAGTAGATAATTTCGCCGATCTTGCGTCATTATAAGGACTGCAATTCGTTGTTTGTTCTTTTTTTATCTTTTTTATTTGACTCTTAATATATCTTTCGTTTTTGTTATGACCCGCCTGGTACTTGAAATCCCGTGGAGCGTATACGCACTCGACCCTAGTCCCAAAGACCAACGCGACAGAGAAGGAGAACGCGACCGGCTACGAAAATGTGTATCAGGAAATTGCAACTCAAAATTAACTGGAAGTGACGCATATTTAGAACGCCCTACTGTGCTTCGCCGTCGTTCGGCCCAATGCCCTTCGGGAAGAACATTCCGGACGAGTCGGTCGATAATTCGAATATGCAGATCGATCAGGCCCGAGAGGAAAAGCCAATGGAGAGGCGCCACGATTAAGATGACAGCGCAGTAGAGAAAACGCACGTGGCCTCCAGTGATTGGCTGGATCTTGTTTCTGGGAGTGTAGGCACTCCGAACACCTCCCCTCCAAGTAGGTCAGAACCGCTTCTGGCGTGGATTGGCCTGCATCGGCCGTGTTGATCGGCGCACGCGGTTGGTCTGGCGTCTTAGTCGTGGTTTATTGCCTGGAGACACGGGAGCAGTGACTGATACCGAAGGTGGTATATCCGAAGGGGACGCAGCAGTGGTTTCGAGAACCGACCGATCTGCCGGAATGGCGATGGTATCCAGTAGGATGTCAAGGGGGAGTGACGGCGTCGACTCGAGCCTATTTGTGTTACTGCAATGTCGCCATCGGATCTGGTTGTGGTGACGAACCGAGATGCCATCACCAACGTCGACGTCAAACAACATACTGCCTCTGTGCGCTACTACGGTTGCCTCAATCCAGTCTGGGAACCCCGCTCCATAATCACGAACGAAGACCGGTGTTCGATGGAGAGCTTGTTGCGAGAGACTGGAGAAGTCTGTGCGGGCTGCGCACCGGTAGGGACGAGGGCATGAAACGTTGTACGCAGTTTTCGGCCCATCAACGCTTCGGCAGGAGAAACGCCACCAGGGGACGCCGGGTTCGATGTTGCCCTGTAGGAAAACAGGAAAGTCTGGACTATCTCGTCTGTGGTCCCCTCTCCACGAGCTTTCAAAAGGGCTCTCTTAACAGTGTCGACAAAACGCTCCGCCTGACCGTTAGACTGAGGTTGGTAGGGCGGCGAGCGAAGATGCTGGATGTTGTGCTGGCGGCAGAAATCCTCAAACGTCGACGAAGTAAACTGAGAGCCATTATCTGAAACCAGGACTTTCGGTGAGCCATGCTGGCTAAAGATGCGTCGTAGGAAGGCGGTAGTGGCAAATGCGGTTGCTGGATTCAGCGGAGCAATCTCGGGCCACTTCGAGTAGGAGTCAACCAAGATTAGGTAGGAGACTCCGTTAAGTGGTCCAGCGAAGTCGATATGCACGCGTGACCAAGGCCTCTCCGGTGGTTGTCAGGGTACTGGCGGCTGACGAGACGGCATCTTGGCAGCTTGCTGACATCGAGAACAGCGTCGAACCAGGTCGTCGATGTCGCCGTCGATACCCGGCCAGTAAGCAAAACTGCGAGCAATAGACTTCGTTCGGCTGGTACCAGGATGAGCAGCATGGAACTGGCGTAGTACAGTGGGTCGGAGGGAAAATGGGATCACCACACGGTCCGCAAACATGAGGCAGGAGTCGACCAGAGATAGCGACGATGCTCGGCGGAGGAAGAGCTGGCGAGGATCACCAGCGAAAGCAGTAGTTGGCCAGCAGGTCTGCACGTAGGTGATGGCCTGACGGATGATGGGATCCTGTTCAGTGGCAAGTCGGATGTCCGCGGCAGTGACAGGGACACCTCGTATGGCGTCTGATAGCTGACGGCGCACATCGTCCTCATTTTTTTATCCCTAATGACGTGTGTGAACTGCGCGATTGGTTGTGTAAACTCCACTACCCTCTCTCTTATATTAATTCTTGTGAATTCAACTCCCACATCTGACCTTGCTTATTTTTATGCCAATCGTCTATCGGGATTTCAGTTCGATGATATTTCGCCCACTCGCGGTAGGTGGAAGTAGAAGACCCCGCGAGGGAGTTGATGGCTTAGAGAAACTATGTCCTGATAGGAATTTATGCCATCTATAACTTTGCATCCAGATCCAATGACCTTATTTGGTAATGGTTGTATAGCTAGAAAGCTGCTGCTTCCTAATCTATGAACACAATGAAAAAAGACGGAGGGCTAGTAGTTCATTAACTACTTTTGACCCTAAATGTAGCTTGAGAAAAATAAATTCCCACGGCTCCACTGTTGCAGTGAATTTTTCACTAGCACCCCGAGTGCGGTATGACTTTACGCTATAATAAAAAGAGGCAATTTTTAAAGAAGTCACAAAAGCATGGCTATAGATTAAAGTCCAGACATCAGATCCATCAAGGCTCTGACCCCAGAAGATACAACTGAGAGGGGTTCAGCTCCTCACGGGCTCCCTCAGAGTCTCAATGTCGCTTTGAATATGTACTACAGTTCTTCCATTTGAAGTATGAAATTTCCTCAGGGCTAATCAAAGATTTTAGAATAGTTTTCAGGACACAATTTTTAGACCAATCACAAATTCGAGACTTTAGCACAAAAGAATCTTTCGACAACTTTTTAATCTCCACAAGAAAATATTTGTCTGCGCAGACTACAGATGAGGTAAATACTCAAAGGCGGATAATTGTAGGAATTAAGTCGGCGACAGTTTGGCGACAAGACCTGTCTACCGGCTCTCGAATAATCTATGGGTTTTCCATCGAGAAGAGCACACATGAAATATTTACCTATGTCTTGCGCTGAAGAAATTATCGAAATTTCCCATGGTGAAGTGTGTTGGAGTCGGTTCAAATCCCGACAGGGGCCTACAGCGTCATGAGATGACTGACAATTCATGCAAAATATTTCATCCTCGAAAGCCGGGGAATTTTGTGCCAGATAGGTCTCTTTTGATAAGACCACCGACAAAAGGCTTTTCGGTCGCACAGCACCAGTGGGGATTTGAATGACATGATCACAACTGATAGTGTTTGAGATGCAGGGCTTCAAGATGCATGAATGGAAAGTGTCCAACTCCAATCATTCTTGATGCGGGGCCTTTAACGGATCAGCCGGAAATGAGTAATCAACAACAAAGAAGTCTCGAATTGTAGTTGATATCCACGTAATTTAGCTCTTATCTATTTGAAAACTGGCTTTGTGCCTAAAACCTTGAAGGGTGCTTTTCCGTCCAGATTCCTTGGGTAGATGGTGGGAAAATTAGAAACCCCGCTCTCAGTTCAGATTATCCACTCGAATCGAACGAAAAGTTCATACTAATGAAAATGACATACAAGTAAACTAGTAAGTTGACAGATGTTACTGGAGAACAGACTTCAGGATAACTGCAGTCCCTCCAGCCGTTACCGTGATAAGTAATTTTATCTAAGAGTAAGCAGCAAAAAGAGAAGCAGTGAAACCATCTGTTTCTGAATGGCTGCTGAGATCCATATTAGGTGGAAGTGTAATTTGTTTGTTAGAGATCTGAATGGGATCTGTATGGATCTTAGTCCTCAGGTTTCTCCAAGTTGTGATTAAGGTCTGGCCTACACACTAGAACGAGACGGGCAAAATTAGTTTGTTTAGTCTCTTTGAGTTTGACAGAACGTCCTGACACTGCCGTCACGGACGGCTACCACAGCGGCGTGTGACACAAGTCAGAAGGAAGCCATTGCCGGAGACTTTTGCAACGACCGGTCTCTCAATTTCCAAGTCAGCTTGATTTCCGAACTGGGGTAACGGAATATCATTATGCGAGCAGAGGTACTAGCCAAATGCGCACTACGGTATCTTTTAACCCCAGTGTATAAGACTAGCTTCCGGTTGGCAGTTAAATGAATATTATTGCTGATGGACTTCGAACTGCGAATCCAGACTCTAGTTCAGACTGATTTACTCCCTGTTAGTGATTAATTACTATAGAAGTCGAAAAGCAAAATCGGCTCAGAACTGCCGCAGGTAGATGCTGCATGTGGATGAGAAATGTACTGTTGAAGACCGCAGGGTCAACGTAAACGCCACGAACTGTAGTACAGCAGACCTGGCCTTCAACCATCTCCACGCACTGAAAGTTGTGGCTTTGAGGAATGTCAACTGACAGGATAAATCGATCCTCCTCTTTACACGACTCAGAGTGACTGCGTAAAATATGCCTGTGTGAACATAGTGCAGCAGGAAAGCATATAACTAAAACATCTCAAAACGTCAACTGTTTCCAATCAGAGCATTCGTTTACAGAAACCTACAACGTTCTAGTGACACGTTTTATGCCTATGAGGTGGACCATTTGTTGGTTTCTTCAGTCAACAGTACCTGGTTTTCGTGTTCACACTAGAAATGACGGAGAAGCCTGTACAATGGTTTACACGATTTTATCCGTTATTTTTGGGCGAGGTATGATCCTGCAGCCCCAGTTGACTGAGACCATATGATTGGCTTCCTAAATAATTTTTGCAGATGCGATTACGCCAACTTAACACATCATACATGGTTGGGCCTTCCTTACACTTTTAATGCAACAAGTGACTGTGGCTCCTGTTGGGGAGTCCTTATACGCCATCCTCGGGCTACATCAGGTATCAGCTCACACGCGTTTCCCTGCGCGTGCTTCGAGGTCCTGGTTCTTTTAATCCAGCGAGTGACGGTGTTGCGTAATGTGTACACGCCATCTTCGGTTACAGCAAGCCTCAGTTCACACGCACTTCCCTGCACATGCTTGCGCTTTCTAAAACTAAAATGGGTTTAGTAAGCTAATCGTATGGCATCATTCGAGTGGGACTGCAGGAACAAACCTGGCCGATTTTTGTGTGGGAATGACTACAGGCCATTTTGACGTGATGCAGTGCATGGATTACGTCTACCTTACTGTCTAGAATTGTTAGTAGTCTAACGCAAAGCGGATGATTGGCCAATTTCGACGGACATCCCACCAAGTCATGTGAAATGGTGGTTCAGTAGCCTGCATTGTATGCATGTCCTCGAGTCAACCATGGGTGAACCCAATCGGTAAGCCGGCCGAAAATATGGCATCCGTTGCCATCTATGCAGACTGCTTTAAGTGGAAGTAAACGAACTGCCACGATGCAATACACAAACGTGTCAAGAAGATGGACATTATGCTGCAGAGATGCATCAGACTGATTTAGCCACTGCTCGCTTCTTAAATTGCGCCTTCCTATACACTCTGAATTCAGCGAATGACTGTGACTCCTGTTGGGGAGTCCTTATACGCCATCCTCGGGCTACATCAGGTATCAGCTCACACGCGCTTCCCTGCGTGTCCTTCGAGCTCTGCTTGCGTTCTCCTTATTATCTTAATCTAACGATTGCCTAAATAGGATTGTTAATGGTGGACGGATCGAAACACAGTGGATTCCACTACAGTGGCCAGGCACTGCGAATTAACAAGCGGCCCTCCAGTTCTGATTGCACCTTCCCTAGTCCTCTTAATCCAGCGAATGACTATGTCGCGTGGAGGGTGTACACGCCATCTTCGGTTGCACCAAGCACCCGTTAACACGCGCTTCCCTGCGTTTGCTTTGGCCTCTGCTTGCGCTCTCCAAGACTAAAACTGTTCTAGTAAGCGAATCCTATGACATCAGTCAAATGGAGCTGCAGGAACCAGCCTCACCTACAGACCAATTTGACATGTTGCAATGCATGAATTATGTCTACCTTCCTGTCCATAATTGTGTGAGCATTCGAACCCAAAGGGGGTGACTGACCAATTTCGACGGACATCCCACCAAGTCATGTGAAATGGTGGTTCAGTAGCCTTATTTGGACCCATGTCATGGAGTCGACCATGGATGAATCAAGGCGGTAAGTCGACCGAAAATATGGCATCCGTTGCCATCTATGCAGACTGCTTTAAGTGGAAGTAAACGAACTGCCAAGATGCAATACACAAACGTGTCAAGAAGATGGACATTATGCTGCAGAGATGCATCAGACTGATTTAGCCACTGCTCGCTTCTTAAATTGACCTTAGAATTACACCTAGCCGACCGAACAGAAACCGGAAGCACGCACATATAGGCACAGAAGGAGTATTTCAGCATGGAGAAGATCCATTGGCTCAAATTTACTGTCGCGGAAATAGTCACAGGGGTTGAGGGCAAGAAGAACAGCATGTTTATCGCGGCCTGGGTGTCAGATTAGCATTTAGCTGATAGGAACATTTAAATGTTATCCGTGCATACGTCCCTGCACAATCATCTCCGGACGTATATATGCTTATATCTCCTTCCAGAAAAGATATTTTATTTTTGGGTACCTAATTCCTGCCTACGTACACTGGAAAGTGATCCCTTGACCCCACATTTTATCACACCTGATACGGAGAGCGCATACATTTTACCAGTTGATATTTCGAATAATTATGGTTTAGCTTCAGAAAATTGTGGTGTCAGGATTTCCACATTTTAAAACTTTATCTCAACTGCAGCAAAAGACTATACGAAAAATTTGATAATGTCGTCCAGGCAAAATTACCCAAAACGCGCTATCCATACCTAACAAATGAACGCAATTTAAATGAGCATGTTAGTGGTAGAGCAACATGTCCTCGAGTCAACCATGGGTGAAGCAAATCGGTAAGCCGGCCGAAAATATGGCATACATTGTCACCTATGCAGACTGTTCCAGGTGGAAGTAAACGAACTGCCACGAGACACTACAGCAATGTGTCCAACAGGTGAACATTAAGCAGCAGGGATGCATCAGACTGATTTAGCTGCTGCGAGCCGCCTAGTCATTAATCCTATGCCCGCTTCTAAAACTGACCCCGTCATTACACCTAGCTGACCGAACAGAAATCGGAAGCACGCGCATATGAGCAGAGAAGAAAATATGTCAGCAAGTGGACTAATTATCCCACTTTGCAGTCCACGCCATGGAGAAGGTCCATTAGTGCGAAGTTGCTGTCGCGGAAATGAACGCAGGGGCTCAGAGCAAGAAGACCAACATGTTTTTTCGTGGCCTGAGTGTCCGTTTAGCAGTTAGTTAATAGGCATATTGAATTGTTATTCATCTGCACGTCTCTACACAACCCTCTCAGGACACGCAACCATTCCAGTCTCCCTTGTCTTTGTCCGTAATAACATTCTGCCTATGTCATGCGCCGCTGTGCGGCTGCTGGTTGGGCTCGAGAGAGGGGCCGTAAGACACAAGGGAACGAATGAGTTCCGTAAGAACGATCGGTGAGCGCCCACATCAACCAGTGTACATTCCCAATCGAAACCGACAGAAAAACGAGCCCGTTGCTTAGTAGTTAGGGGCGGTTGACTTCAACTAGCAAGTCGCGGGATCGAGCCCCAAGTGTCCCACACTTCGGGGTTAGGTATGACTGGCTGACGACACGTAATAAAGTAGAAATGGTCATTCCAATCTCCCTTGTCTATGTCTGTAATAACATTCTGCCTGTACCACTGTTCTCTTAATGCCTGCTATTGAACTGTTTCGACGGACGTTTCCTGGCATGTGGGTGCATAATACCGCCATTGGCATTAGGTGCATATCTACTTCCAGAAAAGAGATACCGTTCTAGGGCACCACATTTCTGTCTTGTCTACATAAACTGCGATGTGATCTTTCGATCGCACTTCATATCCCATCTGATGCTAAGAACGCATAAATTTTGCCAGTAGATTTTTCGAAAAATTATGGGTTATCTATGCAAAATTGAGAGGCAGTAGGACGTTCGAATGTTAAGACGGTATCTCAACTACAACAAAAGACTATACGCAAAACCGGATAAATTTGTATTGGCAAAATGATGAAATGTTGAACCAGTATGTGTTATCCGTACCTAACGAACGACCGCAAGTTATATGAGCATGATAATGGTAGAGCAAAATTAACAGGTTTGACAAGAATGTCGTTTATGAACTCCCTTGGACTCTTTCCTATCCACTGCACGTCTCGTACATCTGGGTTCATGCTTCCTCGGCGAGTGAAGACGACTGGAGCTTTGATTTGCACTTTTCGGGAGGAATGGTGGGACACACGGACTGCATGCATTTCTGCATCCATTTGTTCTATCAAAAACACTTGTGTTATTGGCCTTCCTAGTGTATCCTATTTTAAAAGGAATGAGGGTAACCATCGCCTGTACAATCCTACCTTACAGTCGATTTGGAGGACAGACTGCGCGATGCTGACCTTACATTTATAGGCTTGCCTCGGGATATTTAACACCCTTTCAGTTTGTTCACACGAGGAACCGGTTCCGAAAATGAACTCGGTAACCATGGCGGAACAGTCTTCGTAGCGCAGATGGGTGATGGGGGCCGGCTTGTTTAGTGTTTCTCTTAGAACGGCTTGTAGGAATTTAACCATGTCTTGTTTGTGCGCATTTGGACAGGTGTAATCTGTAGGGGAGAAAAGTGTGCATTAAAAAGGAAGGGTAAGGTCCGCCAGAAGACCTCACAGAAATGACACCGGTAAACGGTTACCTGCAGAATAGACAACTGTCAGTGACGCATAAAGCGAAACAATCGCCAGAGGATAGAAGCAGAGGAGCATTTCGTCACTGGTCTTGAGGTGTGTTGCCGCTCTTTTATTGTTTGGCTCTCTACAGCAATGACCTGATTGGTCAGTAGGCGAGGGGAAATCCATTGGCCTGTCTGTCGAGGCGTCAATCAAAAGTCGGCAAAGCTCTCTAGAGCAGAGACCTTGGTCTGACGTCAAATAACTCATGACCAATGTACAGAGGGTAGGCAGAGCCTGATCACAGATAGGTTTGACTGAGATAAGCATACACGATGATGTTACAGTCTGTTCTTGAGACGTGAGATTAAAATGACACCGGTCTTCGGATTGCCGTTATTTGCCTTAGGCGATGTTTATGCGACAGATTTTAGACCAGTTAATGCAGGGAACGCAAATCTTCCGATTAACCAAAAATAGAAGCGCCCTCAGAACTTAGCGTGAGACAGGATACATGGGCAGTTTGGATTGCGGCCAGATTTTTATGCAAAGTTGGCTGCCGGATGCAATGCGTTTATGGTAATACCATATTAATATCCAAACATTTGCCATAGACGTAAAAAGAATGGATTGCTTTTATCACCAATGTGCTCGACAGACTGAAATTTTCTCACAGAATCCTATATGTTTACTGGGTGTCTAAACCAAGGCAATATATTTCAGTATGACTAGTTGGACGTGCATGGTCAAATTTTTCCGGATGGGTTATCGTTTTTATTGGCCGTATCACGTTTGCCAAAACGCACATTTCTTCGTCATAAAAAAGTGCAGGAACTTAGTGAAAACTAGCACCAAAATAGTAGCACGGAACTACCCACAGGCGGCTTATTTCTGCTTGCAATTAGGAAATAATAGACATCCCTGTTGGTTTAGGATTACAAGACTATCGTTTTCACAAGTAATCAAAAATGAACTTAATAGTCCTTGATCTTTAGTCTCGTTCAGCAACGTGTACCTTGCATAGCTCCATATACTTAAAAGTATACTATCGTTTAGTTATAGGCTATGACGCCAATAAAGTAACTTCATTCACTGTCAGGACGCAAGCGTACCTGTCCATCCAAATTCATCCTTAGTAGATAAGGCCATGTGCCACCATTCTAACAGCTTTTTACTCCAGGAAAGACGTTCGGCCACTTTTACAATTGCCAATTTTGCCATATCGTGTTGCTGTTTTTTTTAAAAAGTGCAAAATGCCAGTCTCATGTACATATATGAGATGGCAATGAGAAAGACAACGTAGACCGGAATAGCCATTTCTGTCTTCTGAGCCGTCATCAGCCGGTCATGCCGAAACCCAAGTGTGGATCACTTTAGATTCGAACCCAGGATCTTTAGCCATGTCGTTTAACAACCTACCATTGAGCTACAGGCCCGTTGTTTTGCTCTCGTGGTTGTGATCGCGAATCTTATTTACGTCTAATAATAGTCACTGTGCGACCGACTGTGAAGGTTCTAGTATGAGCCCGCTCCGTGACCTGATCTGCGAGCGCCCATCTTCCGGCGACTACTTGACGTACTCAGCTTGTACACCCTAAGGACAGAGTTGGCTATCTTGATAAGAAAGTAGTCGTCCATAAGATCCCATGCGGTGCCTGTGGTGCTGTATATTGTAGCCAGACGGGAAAGTCTGTCTCTACACGCATCCATGAACATCAACTGGCAGTTAAAATGCGTGACCACCCGTCCCAACTGGCCATGCACCCTCTAGACACTGGATACACCTTCGCATGGGTCAAAACTCGCATCGTCGGAGTTTGTCCCTCTCAAAACGACCAAGAGTTTCTCAAAGCCGCGCACTCCGAAGAAACATGAATCAATCGACATGCTCAGTTAGATTCCACGTACAAAAATCTCAGGGAAAAGTGGAAGAGAAGAGACCCAATCAATGCCGAATGACGCACACGGCGGCCTCTTACTGGCGCAAACGCCAAATGAATATCGATTCTTAAGCACGTTTGGAATGATAATTGTTTTTTGCACATTTGCTCAAGTCTGAAGACGACCTGGGGAACCAGCGTCGAAAATTTACTTTATAAAGTTTTCTTCTTTTCCCGAAGAACGTTGTTACTTTTAAATTATATTTCTTAGGATGACTGCGTTCAAATTCATATGTATATATATGGTGTCTCGAATTAAGAAAATTCCCAAAACTTCAACTCATCCGAGTAAAGTTATCTAAACCTAGGCGCATTCTAATCGCTGTCGCAACGCGTAAAGCCAATGCGTTAGGCATGAGAATAAAATCATCCAGCTACTCTTGGACTCTGCGGATGGAAGAGGACATTCCACGTCTGAAAAATAATATGGCATTAAACACCTCTTTGGAAAATGTACAGTACTTAGTGTTATGGTTGTTTCATTGCTGGTCGCACATCACTTGCCTTATGTGAGAGGGGTATTTTTGCCCAGACGCCCATCACAGCGCATTCCACGGGCTGCGCGACCTGCATGCACAGGAGAAGCAGAGACAGCGAGTCCCCAATCCGGAAATAGACAGTAGTGTCTGAGTACAAACAAATACAGATTTCCTGTCTCTCACATGGACTATTTTCTAAGGATATGTTGCTATCCATTGTAGTATTGTGGGTCTGAGAGTCGGATTACATCGAAAGTTTAAGCCATGCACGCGAACAAAATCGCCAAAATGAGAAGTTCGAAGGTAGCCTAATTGTCATGGCTGTGTTCAAAGCAGACCTTGCCTGTTTGTGATATAAAGCGCATTGGAAGTAGAGGCTTATTTTTAAAGCGTAAAACCTTGACCGCGAATTATAAAAAATTTATTAATTGATACTCGCTTGAACATGTAAGCGAATAAAATGCTTATTTTTTCTCAAAGAACTTCCGAAAACTTTTGGTATCGCGGGTTCCCAGTATCTGGTTATATTTTTGTTTAATTATTTGACTGCGTTTCCTGGTATTGTAAATCAACGCTTTTACAGTTTGTGTTACAATGGCCGAAACATATTGACTGACACGGCAAAATGCATGATTGAGGTTTTGAAACACTCGCTTAGTCCGTATTCGGAAACCTCTATGAAGCAATACCATGGAGAATAGGCCGATCATTCTAGACTTACTGCCTATCGGTGGCCAGACTTACGCCATGCTCGAAAGGGAAAAACAGACAGTTCGTGTTCAGTCAAACATGCAATTGATTTTGATGCTTACGTTCTGTCACGGGGGGATTCCCGACGGAGTAAGACCGGACTGACCACTTCGGGCCTACCGTCTATCGGCGACCAGATTTGCGTTAAGCCCAGACGAGGAGGGCGGGCGGTTTGTATTCAGTTCAACTTACCAGAAATTATGATATCGAGAGAAATGCTGGTATCCACAAGTTTTACGCCTTCTCGTAGCGTTGATGGAGCAGTGAATGTAAGGATGGCGCTGAAGTTTTCTTAATTCGTTTATTGCCTATCGAGTAATATCTGCTTTCGTTTATTAGAGAACCCTCGAAATTCAAATCTTACGGCGTCTTTGGAAGGGCGGATGTCCCCGGAAGACCGTTAAAGCGAATTATTTAGTTTTCCTTGAAGGATACCATTTTAAGAATGCTCCAAATATTCTTGAAAGCTGATACCGCTAACTAACTTTACCGGCAAAGTCAGAGGATACTGAAATGACCCTTTCTGGCTTATTAGCACTCATCGGTCAGCCATGCCTGGGGCCAGATTTTCACAGCCCTGAAGCTCGAACCCACGACACGTTAGTTTGAAGTCCAACAAACTAACCACTGGGCTACGGGCTCTTTGTCTGTCGTTTGCGATCGGCTTCATTAAGAATGGTAGGAGGGCCAGGGCTGGTTGCTAAATGTGAAAGGACTAAAGAAATTAGCAGAAACAGAGCGTAGCCACCAAGGTAATCATATGCGGTGGTTAGTCCAGTACGGGCTGAATTTAATACAGTCAGCAAATCTCTTGAAATCTCTTCAGCCACAACTTATCGCGAATGGAAAAAAACTGTCGAATTGAGGTCTTTTCAGAGGATGGATGCAAATAAAGGAAAGGTCAAATGTTGGAGTTCAACTTGCAAGAATTGAGAGGCGAGACAGGTGGGTGGAGTTCACAGATTGCATAATCCACCCTCATTAGGGAAAATTTCCAACGAGAGAAATGTGATGAACCAGAATGTAGTTGGAAAGCAACGAATAGATGAACGTAGAAATACGAGCGATGTAGAATTACCACCATGAAGCAAAACTGAAAGCGTAATCTGTCTGAACGAGTTAAGTTTAACCCTCTTGCTGAAGACTGCCTATAAATACCAAAAAGTCCGATTTGTACGTTTTTGTGAGAGGATCCGGAAGGTTATTCTCTGGTCAACGGAGTATCAGTGGTCTGGGGAGGGACATTTTGTGATGCAGGAACAGGGATGTTTTCGAAATGCTTGACTACACTCGTGAGGTTGCTGAGGAATGCAATAATAGTTGGTGGCAAAAAGGAGCGAAACAGTAAATAAAAGAAGTCTGTCAGTACTTTTGAAGGCGATAGTCCTTAGAATACATTTAAGCAGCTGCTCGAGGCGCTCACGAATCAGCAAAAACGCAGTTTACCTATACACTTTACAGTCACATAAGAGCCATGCTGACGAGCCTAGATAGGGTGTTCTTGCTTTGCACATCGCTGTAATTTACATCTTTCAATTCGCAGACACCGGTGTATGCATGGTTAACAAATATATGATAACTTAAACGCATTCCCACGGACCCCTTAAGTCCGAAAATAAATTCCCTCTTTGTCTAGGTCTTATGCCCTCAATTATCGGAAATTTCGTTGAACCGATTCTGGCTTTCCGAACGGAACATGTGTAGCTAAATAATTTTATCAATCGTGTCTCATAGTAACCATTGCAATTCAGTTTATTTCAGTTTATTTGGTAAGGATAATGGGCATAGCCTTTGAAAACCCTATTGATTACATGTCAGCTCGTTAGAAATAACTGTGCACGGACAATAAAAATATTCGCTATTAAAACAGTACTTGATTCATTTGATTACCACTGTCTCAGAGAAAATATTTGCGGGGTTGCGGGGTATTAGTTCAGATTCAGACTGTCGAGGGAAAACAGGGGACACAAATACTCATCCAAGCGTTTCTTGAAGAGTTTCAGAGACGTAGCCTCCACGACTGACTGAGGGAGATCGTTCCATTTCTCCACTACCCTCTGCGTGAAAAATTCAGAACGAAGATTCAGCCTGGACATTGTTGTCCGTAACTTCATCGAGTGACCACGAAGATTGGGTGAAAGGTGCCACTGAAACATGTCCTCAAATTTAAGTCCAAGCTCAAGGCCATGTATTATCTTGTAGACGAGGATAAGATCACCTCTTTGCTGCCTGTAACACAGAGGGAACAAATGAAGGCAATTCAGTCTGTCCGTGTAGGATTGGCTTTTTAGATCGTTTACCAGCTTTGTTGCACGCCGTTGTACCCGTTCGAGGCATGCTTGGTCCTTTACTAGCCATGGCCGTCATGCTTGTATGCCATATTCTAAGTGGGGCCGAACAAAAGTGCCGTAAAGTCACTCAAAAAGGTCTTGGTCAAAGTTTATGAAAGCCCTTTTTATTGCATGCAGCACTCCCATGGCGTTTTTTGCAGCCTTGTGGCACTGCAGTGTTGGTTTCAGGTTGTTCTGTATCCAAACCCCGAGATCCTTCTCTGAAGATTCTGCAGGGAGCCTTATATCTTTCAGGTGATATGTCCTCAGGCTCTCATTTTAATGAGAGTTGGTTGGACGCAGATGAAGGACGGCACACTTCTCCACATTGAAATCTAGAAGCCATTTCTTCGACCACGCTTGCAGTCGGTGCAGATTATCTTGAAGGGATCTCTGATCATTCGGACCCTTAATGACTTGCCAGAGCTTAACGTCGTCTGCAAACATTATTTTGCCGCATTCGAGTTCCTGAAGGCTGTCGTTAACATAAAGGATGAAGAGCAATGGTCCCAGAACTGAGCCTTGGGGCACACCACTGGTCACGTTCACTCATTCTGACATATCATCTCCGATACAGACACGTTGTTTCCGACCAACTAGAAACGCCCTAATCCAGTTCAGAAGATCTCCCCGGATGCCGATGGTGCTAAATTTGTGATGAAGGCGTTGGCGCGGAACAGCATCAAAAGCTTTGCGGAAATCGATATACACCACATCGACCTCAAAACCCTCTCCTAGAGCCCTGGTCCAGATCTCCAGACAAGCTAGCAGATTTGAGAGGCAGGAACGTCTTCTCCGGAAGCTATGCTGAAAATCCTGCAAGATGTTATTTTCTTCACAAAACTGCTGCATAGCGCTCTTTACTAGAGCTTCCATCGCTTTGCATGGGAGGCAAGTTAAACTAATAGGCCTAAAGCTGCTTACTGTCATCCTGCTACCTCCCTTATGCAAGGGAACGAGGTTAGCTGTCTTCCACTACGATGGCAGCCTTCCTGTTTTTATTGACAGCTCAAAGAGAGTCGAAAGAGGCTTTGACAGCTCCGTTGATAGCTCCTTAAGTATTGGTCCGGGAATTCCGTCGGATCCGGGAGATATTCAGGTTTTATTTGACTGAGGACGCGTCTTACTTCTTCGACGGAAAAAGCGACGGTTTCAATGACGGCAGTATCTTGGCGCATTTGAAGCTCCCGCTCTATCGGTCCATTTCAAACTGCTGATTGTCTTCTGAGGACTCCTACGTAAAAACCGATTGAAAAAACTGAGACAGTAATCACACTTTCTGTGGCCCTTCAACTGATAAGTTTCCGAGGCTATCCTTTAGACACGCGATTTCGTCCCTATGTTTCCTTCTACTACGGATGTACCCGTAAAACTTCTTGGGACATGTAATGGATTCCACTATCAGTCGGCGCTCGAAAGAAGTTCTAGCAACCCGTATTTGTTTGCGGCATTTATTGCGCTGATCCTTATATTCGGCGAATGACCTTGGATCTCGAAGTTGCAGATAATTTTTCCTCAATCTCTGTTTATTCTTCATGGTCTTTTTTGTCGTCGGATGGACCCACGGCGGTCGCGCACATGATCTTGTCATTTTTATTGGACAATGGGAATCAATTAGACGCTCTATAGTCCCGCGAAAGTACTGCCAGAATTCTTCTGAATCTTCTGTGTGGACCAACCAGGCTTCCTCCAAAAGAGTACACCTCATTGCTTTAAAGTCACCCTTCCAAATATTTCTGCGCCTCTTGATTTTTGGTTGTTGGTTCGATAGGAGAGAGCACACGCAGGTAAAAGCAATATGATCGCTTAACCCGAGTGGAGGTTGTGGATTCACTTCCCTTATGACTCCTTCTTCTTTACTGAAAACGAGATCTAAACAGTTAGATCGTTGTCCTTCTCTCAGTCTTGTTCCGAATTTTATGTGTTGAATGAGGTATTCATTCAGGGAGAGTTGTAGTAGCTTGTGGTCAAATGACGTGGACGGGGCGTTTGTTAGGGGAATGTTCCAGTCTATTCCTGGAGCCTTAAAGTCACCCAGAAGTAGTAAGTTCTCCTGTTTACATAACGACTCCAGTGCACTAAGTAATTCCATATCGGCGATTTCATTCGAGCTGGGAGGCCGATAGACAGCACACAGCTTCAGTGTCGGTAATTGTTTGATACATATCTAGCATGAAGTTATTTCAAAATTTTGCGGCACCCCATCGGATATTTCTCGCTGACAGCACGGAATTTCATTTGACATATAAATCGCTGTGCCTCCTCCTCTAGGCTGAAATCTGTCACAACGGAACAGTTGGTAGCCTTTACTACTGACTTCGCTACTACTCATTTCCTCAGTCAACCATGTCTCTGTTAGGACAATTATGTGAGGCTTCTGTTCAGAGACTAGTAATCTGAGTTCATCTAGCTTGTTGAGGAGACTGACAGTTTGTGTAATAGATTTCTAGACAACGGCCACTGGTGTGAGCAGCCTCAGGAGTTGGCACCTTTGCATCGGTTAGGCTGTCAGAATGACTGCCTTCGGCCAGAGAAATGTCCTTTTGACCTGAATTATTTGTCCGTTCTTGATTTGCAGGTGTGTTTCGCCACTGCTTCTCCGCTTTTCCGGCTCCGTCATCAGCTCTCTCATTTTCATTCGCTCTTTTGGCTCGTAATCCGGCCGAAAAAAAACCTCAGGATGCTGACCCCGCAGAGATGATTTTCTCTGTAACAGGAGCTGGGTCTGTGCTTCAGTCTCCAAAATGACTTTTAGGGGTCGAGGCCGGGAATCGGAACCGGATGCTGATTGAGTCTTCCCTATTCGGAATGCTTTGAGAACATTAAGTGACTCACAGTATCTTAACAAAGCTTTCGCATACACTTGAAGAAGGTCTAAGTCATGCTTAACTCTCTCCTTTGGAATTGCTGCCGTTGATTCGGGTACTCTTTTTATAACTACATTTTGCTTGCGACTGAATCTTGTGCTCGTTGTTGTCGGACATCTATTGAGTGACTGAGCGTTCTTCTCCAGTTTACTTGTTTCGCTGGTTCCAGATGAACTAGCTATTGGGCTAGCGAAACTGAGATCCGTGTACGATTCATTTATCTTCATGTTGATAGCCCTTCCTTCTGTGTTTCCGAGTTGTTGTCGGAAAAGCTTACCTCAGTTTCTTTCGAAGCCTCCTCTTGAATATTCGGTCCACAATGTGTTCCGATATCTTTATTGTTCAACATAGTTGAGAGCCTCCAGTGGTCCTTCGTACGCCTCCTGGTCGTGCTCCTCCGCTGGTCTGTGTGTACACAAGCGGCCTGCGTTTTTTTTGGACCGTTCTGAGGTGCGTGTTGTTTTTCTGGGATGTTTCTTTGTTCTCTGAGTTCGCTTTGGCTAGTCTTTTTCTCGCCTAAGAGACTGGAATTCAACTGTGTCTAGTTTCCTGGACGAACCGTCCTCAGTTTCAGCGGTTGATATGGCTAAAGAAGCCGTGGTAGCATATGTTTTTTCGGATTCTGGATTGTCGAATTCTTCGGCTTTTTCTCTTCACTTAAGTGACGAGTAAGCTTCCTTAACTTTTCTACCTCCATTTTTAGACCTTTTAACCCCCCCCCCCCTCAATTTTCGAAAAGTTATGGATGAGTCGGAAAGATGTGGTACAGATTTCATCGTCGTATGTGACATCCCCCAACGTCACTAGACATTTTGCTCGTTTTACGGGCATTGGTCTGACAGCAGAACGTCAAACACTGGAGTCATTAGTATCATGCGTAATACATGATGTATCATTTGTTTTGGGGATACCGGCGCGAGTCAGTGGCTTAGTGGTTATGACGGTTTTCTGGCCGAGCGACTGACCGGGTTCGACTCCCGCCTGGGGCAAACACTTTACGCCGTGTTTTGAGGACATTTATCTGAATAACATTACTGAGTTTCCAAGTTTCAAACGGTTTTCTTAAAGGTATGAGACGAATTTTCAACCAGACCAAAGATATGAGGTAAACGACTCAGCCTTTCGTAGGTTTTGGGGATTTCTCAGTGCTGTTGCAGAGAGGCGACTGGACGAAGATAGGTTATCCCGCACAGGTCCTGGTGTAGGTCTCCAAGGATGGATCGGTCGCAAAGACGAATCGGATTCTTAATACCCACGAACCTTGAGGAGGTCCAGTAGATAGGAATCCCGATTAAAGTGAAATCCCCCGTGGTCGAAAATTTCAAACCAAATTCGAAACGCGCGCTTTCGTCGTCCTTCCTTTTTCATCTGGTTGCTTTATTGCTAACAGTTCTTTACGTCTTAATATTTCCTTCGTTTTTAATCTCTAATGACGTGTGTGAACTGCGCTATTCGGTGTGTAAACTTCACTACCCTCTCTTTGCCACAAAGTCATCGTCCAACTACATTTTAACCGTCACAACAAAGTAGTGATCTGCGCGGACTGCGGACGAAGTAAATACTTAAGGGCGGATAATTGTAAAAATGAAGTAGGCCATTGTTCGGCGACGAGGCCTATCTACCAGCTCTCGAATGATCTGGAGGTTTTCCATCAAGAAAAACACATATAAAATATTTACCTATGCCCTGCGCTGAAGAAATTTTCGAAAATTTCCGTGATCATATTAGTTGGATTTAGTTCAAAACCTTACACAGGCCTAAAACGTCATTCGACGACTGACAATTCACACAAATTTTTGTCGTCGAAAACGAAGGACATTTTGTGCCAGATAGGTCTCTTTAGATAAGACCACCGACAAAAGGCCTTTCGGTCGCTCAGCACCACTGTGGATGTAATGACATGATCACTTTGAAATTGAAACCCCGTTTCTGATTTCGATGATTCATTCAAACCGAATGACAGTTTAATACTAATGAAACTACCCTACAGTAAAAGTGATACGTTGGTAGATGTTGCTGGAGAATAGCTTCCAGGATAACTCAAGCCCGTACAGGAAAAAGTAGTTTTATCTAGGAATAAGCAGTAACAAGAGATACATTGAAACTATCTTCTTCTGGATGGTTGCCGAGGTGCATATAAGGTGGGAGTATAGTCTATTTGTTAGGGAGCTGGATGGGATCTGTATGGATCTTAATCCCCAGGTCTGTGGCTTACACATTAGATCGAGCCAGGCAAAACTGGTTGGTTTAGTCTCTCTGAGACTGCCAGAACGTCATAACTCTGGCGTTGGCTAGCACGCCCTCGCTCTGTTGACAATCACGTTCTGAAACCTCTGCTTTCGCCATTTGCTAGTAGTTTGGTCGGTCAAAAAAGGACCTCAGTGCCGCATTCTCTCCTCTACGCTTTGATGACCGACTCAACGTTTTGTGTCCCGTCCTCGGCTGGCCTCTAAACGGACTGTGTCCGATCGCGCCTAAATTCCTCTGTCTTTCCAATTCGTGGCGGATGACCTCATTCGGCTTAGGAAGCTCTGACCTGATGAGTTTCGTCTTGAATCCCCTCTAAACTGGCATATGCAGGCCAGTCCCGTTCGACCCGCATACTTTCCCTTTCATGAGCAGCAGTTTTTCCCCCTGAAAAGTTAACAAATTCATGCTCATCTAGTTTTTTTCATAAGGAGTGTTTTTTCACTGCTCGCTGACCGTTATTATATGTGACTCTTTATTCTACAACCGAAAATTGAGTAATGTACAGAATGTGTCTATTTACTTGAAAATTTATATTTACTTGCTATGTCGGGATCAACCAGAGTCTTTACATAAATTATTTATTTATCTAGAATGTCCTGACTATGGCGTTTGCTAGAGCGGCCTCCAAAATGGGAATTTTACGACAAAAGTTTCCTGGAATGTGAGTGTACAATACGTCCATTGGTGTTAGAGGTAAATATATCTCCTTCCAGAAAAGATATTCTGCTTTCAGGAGCCTAATTCCTTCCTACATACACTGAGAAACAGATGATTGTCGGGTTCCGTATATGGTGGGAGATGGATGGGATCTGTGTGGATCTTAATCCCCAGGTCTCTCCAATCTGTAATTGAACTGTGGTCTACACATTAGATCGAGCCAGGCAAAACTGGTTGGTTTAGTCTCTCTGAGTCCGACAGAACGCCCTGACTGTGGCGTTTGCTAATGCGGCCTCCTAAATTGACTTGGCAGTCGTATTCGACACGGACGGCTGTTACAGTGTCGAATGACTCGAGCCAGAGGGAAACCATTGTCGGAGCCTTATGCAGCGAACGGTCTCTCATTTCCCCAGACAGCTTGATTCAGAACTGGAGTAGCAGAATACTATACTGGTTGCACAAGCGTCAGCCATATGCGCACTACGGTATCTTTTAATCCTAGTTTATACTACTAGCTTCCTGTTTGCAGTTTAATGAATACTATGGCTGATGGACTTCTGACAAAGCCTTCATACGAAATTTCGGTCTGCGAATATAGACCCTAGTTCCGACCGATTTACTCCCTGTTAGTGCCTAATTACTATGGAAGTCGAAAAGCAGAAATCTTCTCAGAACTGCCGCAGGTAGATGCTGCATGTGGATGAAGAATGTATTGTCGAGGACTGCAGGGTCAACGCAAACGCCGCGAGCTGTAGTACAGCAGACCTGGCCTTCAACCATCTCCGCGCACTGAAAGTTGTGGCTTTAAGGAATGTCAACTGACAGGATACATCGATCTTCCTATTTATGTTCACCAAAATCCCTATGTGGGCATAATGCAGCGGGAAAGCTTATCACTAAGACATCTCACTTCGCCGACCGTTTCCAATCAAAGTATTCGTTTAGGCAATCTTAAAACGTTCAGATTACACGATTTATGCCGATGAAGTACTTAGTTTTCGTGTTGATACTAAAAGTGACGGAGAAGCCTATATGATGACTTACACGATTTTGTCCGTTGTTTTTGAGCGAGGTATGGTCCTGCTGCCCCACTTAATTGATATCATATGACTGGCTTCCTAAACAATTTTTGCAGATGCGATTACGCCAACTTTACAAATGCTACGCGGTTGCGCCTTCCTATACACTTTGAATTCAGCGAATGACTGTGACTCCTGTTGGGGAGTCCTTATACGCCATCCTCGGGCTACATCAGGTATCAGCTCACACGCGCATCCCTGCGCGTGCTTCGAGCTCCTGTTTCTTTTAATCCAGCCAGTGACGGTGTCGCGTAATGTGTACACGCCATCTTCGGTTACAGCAAGCCTCAGTTCACACGCACTTCCCTGCACATGCTTGCGCTATCTAAAACTAAAATGGTTTTAGGAAGCTAATCGTATGGCAGCATTCGAGTGGGACTGCAGGAACAAACCTGGCCGATTTTTGTGTGGGAATGAAAACAGGCCATTTTGACATGATGCAGTGCATGGATTACGTCTACATTACTGTATAGAATTGTTAGTAGTCTAACGCAAAGCGGATGATCGGCCAAGTTCGACAAACATCCCACAATTTATGTGAAATGGTGGTTCAGTAGCCTTATTTGTACCCCATATCATGGAGTCGACCATGGGTGACTCAAGGCGGTAAGTCGACCGAAAATATGGCATCCGTTGCCATCTATGCGGACTGCTTCAAGTGGAAGTAAACAAACTGTCACGATACAATACACAGGCCTGTCAAGAAGGTGAAAATTATGCTGCAGAGACGCATCAGACTGCTTTAGCCGCTGTTCACTTCTTAAAGTGACCTTAGAGTTACACCTGGTCGACCGAACAGAAACTATAAGCACGCACATATAGGCAGAGAAGGAGTATGTCAGCAAGTGGACTAATTATCCCACTTTGCAGCCCACGCATGGGGAGTGTTCATTAACTTAAATTTACTGCCGCAGAAATAGTCGCAGGGGTTGAGAGCAAGGAGAACAGCACATTTATCGCGGCCTAGGTGTCAGGTTAACATTTAGCTGATAGGCATATTCAAATGTTATCCGCGTACACGTCCCTACACAATCCTCTCCGGACGTATGTATGCTTGTACCTCCTTTCAAAAAAGGTGTTTTATCTTTGGGTACCTAAGTCCTGTCTACGTACCCTGGAATGTGATCTCTTGACCCAACTTTTTATTCCCCCTGATACGGAGAGCGCATACATTTTACCAGTTGATATTTCGAATAATTATGGTTTATTTACAGAAAATTATGGTGTTAGGATTTCCAAATTTTAAAACATAATCTCAGCTGTAGCAAAAGACTTTAAGAAAATTTGTATAATGTCGTCCAGACAAAATTACACAAAACGCGTTATCCATACCTAACAAATGAACGCATGCTATACGAGCATGTTAGTGGTAGGGCAACATTAACAGGTATGACAAGAATGTCGTTAATTAACTCCCTCGGACTCTTTTCTATCCACGGCACGTCTCGTACATCTGGGTCCATGCTTCCTCGGCGAGTGAAGACGATTGGAGAATTTATTTGCATTTTTAGGAAGGAAACGTAGGATTCACGGGCTACCTGCAATTTTGCATCCATCCGTTCTATCCAAAACACCTGTGTTATTGGCCTTCCTAGGGTATCCTATTTTAAACGGAATGAGGGTAACCATCGCCTGTTCAATCCTACCTTACAGTCGATTTGGAAGACAGACTGCACGATGCTGATCTTACATTCAAAGGCTTGCCTCGGGCTATTTAACTCCCCTTCAGTTTGTTCACACGAAGAACCGTCTCCGAAAATGAACCGGGTAGCCATGGCGGAACAGTCTCCGTAACGCAACTGGCTAATGGCCGCCGGCTTGTTTAATGTTTTACTTAAAACCGCTTGTACGAATTGAACCAAGTCTCGATTGTGCGCATTTGGACAGAATTTGTAATCTGTAAGGCAGAAAAAGTGCATTAAAATGAACGTCTTGGGTCCACCAGAACACATCGCATAATTGCATAAATGACACCGGAAAACGGTTACCTGTAGAGTAGACAAATGTCACCGACATATAAAACGAAAAAATCGCCCGAGGATAGAAGCGGAGTAGCATTTCGTCACTGGTCTTGAGGTGTGTTGCCGCTCTTATATTGTTCGGCTGTCCACAGCCATGTCGCTATTGGCCAGTAACCGAGGGGAGAAATCCATTGGTCTGTGTGTTTGGGTGTCAATCAAAAGTCGGCAAAACTCTCTCGTGCAGAGACTTTGGTCTGACGTCAAATTCCTCAGGAATAATGAAATGGAGGCAGGTGGATTCTGATCGTAGATAGGTTTGACTGAAATAAGCTTGCAAGATAATGTTACAGGATATTAGGCAACGATAATGCGTAGCATCCGCAAATAACTTGAGCTAGCCTGTGGACTGCGTCGTAGTTTGAATGGGGGTTAAGGGGGTTTAAGGGTTGAGACAACACACAGGACTGAGAGGAATATGGCATATAAAATAGATAAATTTCTGTCGCAAGTCTCATCGTAGGCCGTCATTTCGCAAATAATATGAGCACGATAATTAAAGAAATATGCAAAAAGCAATTTTCAAATAATAACGGACGGCGCTGGTAAATTTGCATTGAGTCAGGAATGGAAGGGAATTTCAAGCAGTGGGAACTGAGAATAAAATTGATGTTAATAGTCACATTGAATTTTGGGGAATATTTTCGTAGTTGTCATTTACGTGTAGTACTACACCCTTTCGTTACCGGATATTCGTATGGCATCGGTCCTCAAATGGCGGTTTTTCTCTAAGGCAATGTTCATGTGACAGATTTATGATCCGCCAGTCTGGGAAACGCAAATATTCCAATCACCCAAAAATAGAGGCGTCCTCAGAACTTAGGGTAAAATGGGATAAATTGACAGCTAGGATTGCGGCGGGAAATTTATATAGTGACGGATGCCTGCTGAAATGCGTTTATTTAAATACCACATTAATTTTCAAACATTTGACATAGAAGGAAAAAGGATGGATTGCGTTTGTCACAAATGCGCGCGACAGAATGAAAATCTTGCAAAGAATCCTGTT
>CACRXP010000167.1:157797-168460 GCA_902702965.1 Spirometra erinaceieuropaei
CTCACCTTAATATGCTGCATAATTATGGAGCGAGTAATCAAAAGGGAACTGATGCAGCTTTGAAGTAACATCATTTTCTCTCAGACGCGCAGCATAGAATTTACGGAGGTAGGTCCTGCTTGACCAGTTTCATCTACTGTCTAGAACGCTGGGCCTTGTTGATCATATAAAGCTTTGGAACGTCATTCACAATGAGGACGACTAAGCAAATCTACAAGCAAACTCGGATCAACTCGAGGTAAGGCCAAACTGCTAACTCATTCACTTCAATTTTACCAAATGCAAAATTCTGCGAGTCGGCAGGAGCAGCTCTTTGCACCGGAAGACGTACAAACTAAATCACACATCGCTACGAGAGGAAAGTTTTCAGAAGGACTTAAGTGTTGATTAGGACCTCACTGAAGTCATCATTCCACGGTTTATAGTACCTAAATCCGCAATATCAAGCATATTTCTGATGAAGCGGGAATTGCGAAGTTCGAAGAAGCTTGCCTTGATAAGTTTTTCGGGATTTCCGTGCGACCACAGTTGGAATTTGCCATTCAGACCCGGCAACCACGGACTATAAAAGACCGCAGCAACCTTGAAAAAGTCCAACAACGCAAAAGCAAGCTTGTCAGAGGCCAAAGCAACCTGCCTCATGTTCCTCGACTGTCCAATCCTGACCTCTTTCCCCTGGACTACAAACTGCTAGTTGACGACTTAACTTAAGCGTTGTGCATTCCGTGGGGTCAGTATTAATGTATCGCATCCAACGATTTCTTTGGACCGGCCACTACTACCAGCCTTAGAGCACAGGCTTTCAAAATACGTGCGACTGGGGTAGGACTGGACGCAAGGAGGTTCTTATTCCACAGTAGATGGATTAAGTCATGGAATGTCCCACTTGTGGACGTCGTCATGTCCAAAACCTTGGACAGATTTCAGAGGAAGCTTAACTGGTATAGGGATATGCAGCACCAGGTCACCTGAAACTAACAAATTCCTCACCGAAATTTTCGCTCTACCAAATATACTACCCTCTTTGTTTCAGTAACATTATTTTATGCCTTTTCTTCTAGTACCTTGTCGTGTGGCGACATGTGATCTGATGAATTCCGACTGAATGGGCATTACGTGGTTATTCCTCAGTAATTGATTGTCTTCGACTCGAATGTTTATTGAGATTTCTGGTCTGAGCCTAAAGAATTATGCCTCGGAGCTTTACCTTCCTGTTCTGCACAGGATAATTTCCGAAATTATTTGCTTGAATGTGAAGTGTTTGTTTTCATAATACTTAATGGTTTCATGATTTAGACATGCAGGGCATACATTGGCACATACTAGTATTTACCAGATAGTTACGTGCTTATTGCTTGCAACTACTCAGTCACTGTTCTCCTCAACTTTTCTTGGTGCATTGGAGTTTTTTGTGACGCCATTGTAACCAGAAGGGATTTCAAAGGCGTTCGCCCAACTTTTCCTCAAGTGAACCGAAAAATGATAAAGAAATCAGCATTCGCTCTCCTAGAAGTGCAATCGGCGCAAAAACTATGCCATGAGGAGCGGTAAAGCCAATGAGGCAGCGTACTTGCGATGCTGATACCTTTCGTGGCAGGGGTTGAGGAAACTTCAGAACAACTAGCTGACTGACGAAGCACAGGAGATCCGGGGTTTTGACGATCGTGGTGAAATGAAGAATCTCTTCATTGGCATCAAAGCAGTCTGCGTGGCACAAGCCAAGGGGACTACGCTACTGATGTGTAAGGTCGTAAAACCTGAAGTGCTAGGCCGGAAATTTCTAGGGAGTCCTCCATAACCTGTCGACGATATCCGAAGAAGCCATCAACCGACTTCATCAGGCAGACATCAACGATGACCTCGATCGTCCTGCCGTTCCCCTTGAGGCAATGAGAGCAGTGCGACAGCTGTCGAACGAAAAGCACCCGGTGCAGACGCAATTCCAGCCAAAGTCTACAGGCATGGCATCTCACACCGCATAGAAAAGCTTACTTCGTTCTCTCGCGAGGCGTGGCGATAAGGACGCATCCCCCAGTCTTAAAGAACGCTGCCGTCGTGTGAAACATCTGTCGTCAGAACAAAACAGGAAGACTTTTTCTCCCTCACCTATTCAATCGGCTGAGCAAACATCTGCAGCAGTGACTACTTGCTGGGAAGCAAGTCGGACTCTGGAAATGCTGCGGAACTACAGATATGACCTTTACGGCTAGATTACTGCAGGCAAAAACAAGGACACCATCCGCATCACCATCGGTGATCTGGCGAAGTCATTCGACACAATGAATCGCGATGAACCCTGGAGAATCATGCTGAAATTAGGATTTCATACGTGGCTTACTCAAATCGTATTACAACCTCCCAAAGAGATGATGAGACGATGGGGAAATCTCTGAAGCATTCATAGCAGCAAATGGGATGAGGCAAAAATGCGTACTTGCCTCCACTCTATTCAATGTTTTGTTTTCTGTTATGCCGACGGATGTTTACCGTGAGGAGCTGCCGGGATTGACATTGACTACTGAGCCAACGAAAACTGTGCAACATCCACCGCCTTAAAGTACCCTCGAGGGTGTTCAAGGACAGCGTCCAGGTTTTGCTACATGCTGATGGCTGCTGTGGGTTGTGAAACTTTTCACTTCTAGCTGCACCCGTTTCCATCTGACCATCAGCAGAGAGAAGACAGTTTTCCCACAGCGACCGCACTAAATGATGTCTATACCGAGCCATTTATCAACGACATTGGAGCTCGCCTGATTTAGCGACGGCTACAACGCGACTACCTCTCCCTTCTAAGGATAATGGTGCTTGTTTTGTGGAGATGATGTTATGCGTGCTTTGTATATGTAAACTTCCCCAAGGACGTTTACTACGAGGCTATCAGAAAAAACGCCATGACAAGGTTCCGTTGAAAATCGCAGTGTGAAAAGCTTTTTAAGAATGCTGAACTGTCTTTTTGGCCTGAAAGTTTTGTAAAATTGAAGGGTAAGTGCTTGACACGACTTTGGCCTTTAATTAACCACCGTGATTTTACCTGTATACAGAAAGTTAGGCAGCCCAAAAACATATTTCGAAGAAAAATGAGTCCTTTGGGAAATTGGACAAACCTCAGTTCGTAGATTTTCGAGTCTGGTTCCCCAGCTCGTTGTCAGACGTGTAGCAATTGTAAAAAACGGTTACAATTTAAACATGTCCGAAAAATCAATATCGCTTTGTCAAGGCTGATAGGTCAATGTTTCGAGCTGACGTCGCATCACGATTGGCTATCACCTTTTCCATTTTTCTTTAAGATTTGTGTACACGGCATGAAGATCGATGCGTTGATTGATGAATTAATCATCAGAGTGAATGTCCTCTAGGAATACTCGGCCTTTCTTACGTGGGCAGGGACAGAAAATGCGCATTTATCTCAAACAAACTTGCGTCCAGTTTCAAGAGTATGCATGGCAACTTGGGTTAAGTGTTCTAGCCTCTTTACTGCCAGTTGGTGTTATGTAGGCATGTGGAGGCGGATTTTCCGGTTTGACCTCAGTATACCGCATCACAAGTGCCACATAGAATCTTATAGACTACCTCTTTTTATCCAAATAGCCAATCCTATCCTTAGGATGCACAAGCTCATTGCGTAGAGTAGTCGTCAGTTTGTGCGCCACTTATATTTGGTGCTTCCTCGGGTGTCTTTCGACGAGTTCAGACAATTTTTGATGTAAGGAAGCGTCCGCAAATATTTTGGTTTTTTGGCGCCTGATCGGAACAACTTAGTTCCTTAGCTCTTTCTTTTAATTCCTGTTGTCTCATGCATCGACATGCGAAATCTCTATGGCAGACGTTTTGGGAAGGTGGGTTAAACAAATAACTGCGTTCTACTTTACATCCTTCGCTCTTAGAGCAGTATGTCTGTGCTCGATTATGTAGGGTGTTAACAGCACTCCGCTTGTGAGTTATAGGGTGGTTGCTCTCGTAATGTAGGATAAACTACGCGTAAGCTTCTTTGTGGTATACTCATGTGCGGAATATCCCGTCATTTTTTCGCTCTACGAGGACATCGAGAAATGAGAGTTTGCTGTCAACTTCTCTTTCGAGTGTGAAGGTGATTCCAGTTAGAGTCGAGTTGATAACATTATGCAGAATTGCCAGCTGATCCCTTTTGACGATGACAAAGGTTTCATTTAAGTAGCCTACCCACTATTTGGGATTTAATAGTGGTAAGGCCGTAGCCACTAATTTTTGCATTGTGACCTTGGTGACCCCATAGGAGCTCCTTTTAACTCTCGATAGTATTAATGTGCGAACGAAAAGTTCGTTTCCAGACATATGTCCAAGAGTTCAAGCAAAGCAGATGCAGAAACATTGATGACGTAGGGTTGTAGGAGTTCCTCTGTGCAACGCCTTGCTAAATCAATTGGTATGGGCGTGAATATAGAGACAACACCAAACCACACCATCATCGCATCCGTATCAATGGTGAGTCCTCTCATTTTGTCTACAAAGTCAATAGAATCCTCGATTGGAGTCTCACTATCCTTTGTTAAGTGATGGAGTTTATGCAATAACCATTTAGAAATCTTGTAATTCAGTGCACCGATTAATGATACTATCGGTCGCAATGGTACGCCGGGTTTGTAAACTTTCACTAGTCCATAGATTTTGGCGATTTTCGGTTCAGTCGGTCTTAAGAATTTCGCAGTTTCTCCTGATAGTTTTTTCTTCCCTGCAGGAAGTTTCAGCACATTATCGATGGTTATTGTAAGGGATCTTGATGACAAATTCACTACCTTAGCTGGATGATTGTGGTTTGTTTGTGTTTGTACAGACATGAACACCCACTTCTTGTCTACAATACTCTCTTTTTCTGCCGTTCGATGTCAGACCCGTAAGTGATTGTTTCGCATAGAGATTCCAGTAAGTGTAGAGGAAGGTATGCTGGGCAAAATTGCATATGCTGTTCTTTAGACAATCGGAACTTCTGAAGTCTGTAATGGGCATCATTTATGAATGCGCCAAGCATGCTTCGACCTAACGACATACAATTTGATATCCTGGAGCAGATTCTACAGTAGGCTACACTTTGACAGATTTTGGCAATAAAATACGCATTTTCTGTCACTGCCCACTTAAGAAAGGCCGAGTATTCCTAGAGGCCATCCACTCTGATGACTCATTCATAAATCGACACATCGATTTTCATGACGTGTACATAAATATAAAAGAAAAATGGAAAAGGTGATAGCCAATCAAGATGCGATTTCAACCAACAGCATTTACCCATCCTTAGCAATGACAAATAAATATCGATTTTTCGAACATGCTTAAATTTTAACTGCGTTTTACATTTACTACACGTCTGACGACAAACTGGGGAACCAGACTCGAAAATTTACGAAAAGAAGTTTGTTCATTTTCCCAAAGAACTCATTCTTCTTCGAATTAACGTAATTGTTGGGTGCACTCAATAATTTCCCAAAAAATCCAAGAGATAGAAAGTTTTGGTGAATGCTTCACTGACGACACCAGCCAAATCGAGCGCGTCTCGGAGGTAGAATTGAGTTCACCATGCAGGTGAATGAATGAATGAGGTCCATGAATGAAGGAGTGACAGAAAAAAATGATAGTTGCTGGTGTTATCATGATGGGAATTTGTTCAAACAGTCTTTATGATACTGAACAAGAGCCTGCCGTCGGTTGGGCACTCGACCATGGACCGTCTCAACTACCGCATTTCACAGACGGCTGTGTCCTAGGTCCCAGGCTTGTTGGGGTCGGATGGGTTAGAAGTGGGACTAGGGTTGGTGTTGGGGTTAACATGGTTTAGATATGAGGTAGGAGGGGGGGGGTAAGGGCTAAGGGTATGAGTGTTAGTGCTAGGGTTCATGTCGAGCACTAGGAATAGGGACTCCCCTTAAATGTAGCCCGAAGCCGCTTGTAGCCCCGGGTCCAAATTCCCGAGGTAGACTCTGTCCTGGGGTGGGAGTAAGCCTGTGATCCTTACTTTTACCCATACCCATTGAAATTTTGCCCAAATCTTACTGATCCCGGGGTTGGAGCCGTCGAAGAGCGTAACTGGTTTCCGACGAAAACTGCAGCTATAGTGAGTGACCAATCTCAGAATATGTTTACCGATATTTTGAAATGCGTTTTTGATTAGGGAGGATTACTTAGGTACGGTTACAATATGGATTATTATGCGGCGTAATCCTATAATGTTTCGTGCCCGTCAGGATGTCGACTTTTGAATGCAGTCCTGTGTGACTTTCTGTGGAAAACACAATAGGTAAGAAATGACTACTTAAGTGGCATGCCTTTTTCACCTTGATTTTTGATAATCTTATCAATTCAAATATAGTTTTAGAAAACATGCATAAAAGTATGCGTTCTTTTACCCGTTTGGTGGAAAACATGTTGTCTTTAAAGTTTTTATCTGAAAATGGTATATTTAGACTTTGAAAAAGTTGTCAAAGTGTTTATCTTCTGAAAAGTTTCCCTATGCCCGAATTATTTTGAGGCTGATCAGTCGTCACATTAGTTTATAGCGATTGAGGTTTCCAAGGTACTTGCCGTCGGCGTAAGCAAAATCATATATTCCCTTATACCTTTGAAAAGATACCGTGTTAAGCTCATAAAATATTTCGAGGGATGTGGGTTATGTTCTTCATTTCATGACAAGTATTAGCAAACGGACATGTCCGATGCTGTATTAATGGACATTGCACGGTCTTAAAAATCTCATAATTAAAAAATTTTTCAAAGTCTAAATATACCATTTTCAGATAAAAAATTTAAAGACAACATGTTTTCCACCAAACGGGTAAAAGAACACATACTTTTATGCATGTTTTCTAAAACTATATTCGAATTGATAAGATTATCAAAAATCAAGGTGAAAAAGGCATGCCACTTAAGTAGTCATTTCTTACCTATTGTGTTTTCCACAGAAAGTCACACAGGACTGCATTCAAAAGTCGACATCCTGACGGGCACGAAACATTATAGGATTACGCCGCATAATAATCCATATTGTAACCGTACCTAAGTAATCCTCCCTAATCAAAAACGCATTTCAAAATATCGGTAAACATATTCTGAGATTGGTCACTCACTATAGCTGCAGTTTTCGTCGGAAACCAGTTACGCTCTTCGACGGCTCCAACCCCGGGATCAGTAAGATTTGGGCAAAATTTCAATGGGTATGGGTAAAAGTAAGGATCACAGGCTTACTCCCACCCCAGGACAGAGTCTACCTCGGGAATTTGGACCCGGGGCTACAAGCGGCTTCGGGCTACATTTAAGGGGAGTCCCTATTCCTAGTGCTCGACATGAACCCTAGCACTAACACTCATACCCTTAGCCCTTACCCCCCCCCTCCTACCTCATATCTAAACCATGTTAACCCCAACACCAACCCTAGTCCCACTTCTAACCCATCCGACCCCAACAAGCCTGGGACCTAGGACACAGCCGTCTGTGAAATGCGGTAGTTGAGACGGTCCATGGTCGAGTGCCCAACCGACGGCAGGCTCTTGTTCAGTATCATAAAGACTGTTTGAACAAATTCCCATCATGATAACACCAGCAACTATCATTTTTTTCTGTCACTCCTTCATTCATGGACCTCATTCATTCATTCACCTGCATGGTGAACTCAATTCTACCTCCGAGACGCGCTCGATTTGGCTGGTGTCGTCAGTGAAGCATTCACCAAAACTTTCTATCTCTTGGATTTTTGGAAAATTATTGAGTGCAGCCTGCTATACAAATACTTATGCGTGCCCTATACTGGAATTCTGGGAAAAGGGGAACCCCCATAGCCAGTTCCGCTATCAGGAAAAGTAAGTGAAGGTCAGATCATCGGCCATAAATTGTCTCGAATGTAAGGAGTTTTCTGTCAGACATACTAAATTTGTCCGGGCCTCAAAAGAATAAAAGTTCTTTGAAAGTTACCTGTTATATTTTCTTCCTAGAAGCAAGTAGACCAGATAGGAATCATGCTTTAAACCTATCGTGGAGATACCAGACATAAAATGAAGTAGTTGCAAAAGACAGTTGACCTCTTTAAACATCGAAAATGAAGAAAGAATATACCACAGTAAATTTGCTCACAGGAAGCTACAGAAGTCACCACTGCACCCCTCAGTTGGAGCAGTGGTGGTAGCGGCTTGCGCGCGAACATGTTCTTAGTGAAACAGACTTGCTATACATCTACCTCGCTCTCCCTTAATGCATCTTTAGCGTGTAGATGGTAAGCCAAGTTCAAGAGATGTGTGCATGTGTAAGTAGTGCACGACAAATATGAACAGTCCGGCTTACGTCTGCCGCGCCCACGTTGGAGACTTAATTGAGGTCATGAATGGAAGTAGGAATGGCAACTTGACGGTCATGCCTGAGTATGACCGAGGTTTCCCGTAGGTAGGCACCCTCCGAAGGCACCACTCTTAGCGTGTAATGTTTTGTTTTTTGATGAAAGGAGTCTACGACATGTGGTGAGCTGGATGAACCTGTCTGGATCAATCTGACCGGGGATGAGGCTGGGCCGACTGGCTGAAGTGGCTTTCAGACGCCCTCTAATGGACGTCACCTACGAGGTCAGATCTCACAGAATTATCCATCTCAATCTGCCTCTCATCTCCAAGAAAGACCAAATTCTACCGTCCACTGACTTTCTCTAATTCACCACCTACAAAAAGTCATGGTACTTCTAGATATGTCAACTTTATTCTAGCTGGGAAACCGTTGGATTGGCTTGAAGAAAGGCAGGTTATAGTCGGCCTCACTTTCTCACCCACCCTTTCCCAGATGCCGAAAGACTGTCTGAGCATGTCGATTAGACAGGAGCAGGTACCAAATGGTACAAACTATTCTGTCTTCATGTCCCACGCGCATGGACATTAACAAACTGGGGCTATTGTGGACTCAGTCTAGGTCAATTATTGCAAGTTATGCGCCGATAGATGTTTGTTTTGTCTGACGCAACGAGGCCACAGTCCATTTTGCCGGGACGAGGAGTGCGTTAATCCGGCTTGACCGAGCCTCAATATAGTTGAACTTGGAACTCAGTCATAAATCGCGCCGACGCGCTACACCTTAAGGCCCTGACACGAGCCAAAAGGGGGTCCTATTCAGAATTTGTCAGTTGACCCGATTTCCTAACTGTCGATCAGCTTAGCACGGTCTTGCTACTCATACATTAGTTAAGAAGTAAATAAAAAGGGCTGGCGTTGCGGCACATTTCCGCATAGTACTTCGGAGTTTAGTATTCCCACTAGAATAGAATACACACATAAGCAAGAATAGGAGTCGAGCAACGGAACAGTTTGTTTATTGACCTGAGCTTTTAGACTGGCGCAGGAGTCCATCGCCAAAGGTAGTAGCAGCAACCGAACCAGCAACGGTTATTGGGCATGTAGGCCAATCGTCGACCGACGGCGCAAGAATGGAGGTGAATGCGCAGGGCTCTATTCGTTAGCGCTGGATCGATAAATCAATTGACTGAGTTCTCATCCGAGGCCCAGGCTTCAATCAATTCTCGGTCCGTTTTGTTTCCGGAATGGACGACTATTTTGTTGGCTGTGAAGTTGAACTCATGACCCGTTTCGTAGGTTTGGGCGACTACCTGTGATAATGCGTCGTCTCGTCGCACAGCCAGTTTATGTTCGTGTGTGCGCGATCCGTGCATATATGCACCTACACGAAAATAAGCCACATGTCCTATAACTGTCGCTTGTTTTTTTGCTGCAACTACCTCTGACGATGGACTCCTGCACGAGTCTGGAGGCTCAGGACAATAAACAAAATATTCCGGTGCTCCACTCCTATTCTTCACTTGTGCATTAACCTGGAACTCGGAATTTCTCCTGCGTCCGAGAATACACACATTTATGGGTTAAACTTTGCGGCACAAAATGCTTTCAGTTTGTGTGACAACGTTGTGCCCCTACAGCTCGAAAAACAGCCACTCCAGTAGATATTTCACAATACAGGTCTTATGACAACTCCCTCTAGTGGGAGACCAAATGTACCTTTTCCAGAGTGGGGCTTGTGTCTCTTGCGGGACCAGCATGTGTGAGGCCCGCGTAGCCACCGGCTTAGCCTCACCAGTCACTGTGTCTGCGCGTACTTTTTGTCATCTTGAAAATGTCCTGCCACTAAAACATGAGTAGAGAGAGAAAGAGAGTGTGGGACAGACGTGACACAAATCCCTCTCACGTACTGCCACTTAACCCGTGAGCAAACACTGCCTCTCCGAGAAATCCTCGTCCTCACTGAACGTGATCGGTGAGTTAACATTAAACGTTGGTTATTTTTACATGCGAAGATATAGCTAAAATATTTCTAGTCCGAATTCTCACGTTAAAGTGTGTGAATCATCTGAAACCATGCAATTTGCTTGACAGCTATGTAAACCCCGTTATTCGGTAATCATTTTGAAGGCGGATCTTGGAAAAATCGGTTACAGCTCGTTAGACATAGCCCATGGATGTTATTTGCGGATAAACCTCTGCAAGGTCTCGCGGAATAAAAGAAACGCTCGCGCCAAGCGACAACTCTTTGTCTACAGAGTCTACACCCGCAACTTAAATTTGAACAGAGTTCCATGTTTACAGAGCTTTCGACGCAGGGGTTAGAGAACCCTTCCTTTCCGTTTATTTTCGGGGTTCGATCTAAAACACCA
>CACRXP010000167.1:168541-223087 GCA_902702965.1 Spirometra erinaceieuropaei
CTCTTTGGACATAATTTTTGAGCTGAATTTGAAAAAATCTTAATTATAGAAGGCAGTTCATGGGTGAAAAGAAAACGGAAAAAACGTATCTGCGGTCGCAGACAAACCTTGTTGTGCGGAACATGCAAATGTCACTGATGCGAAGAGCGAAATAAACAGCGGACAGTACAGCCAGGTGATCATTTTGTTTATTGGCTTGTAGTAGGCAAACCTTTTTATAATCTTTGACTGTTTGTAACAGAAATTTGATTGGTCGTTAGGAGACGGGGTTTGTTTTTATTGTTGGAAATAACCAGTTGAACTGTTTTCTTCTTTGGCGGCCAATAGAAAGTCACTTTTCTGCCAACGAAATAAACAGAAACTAATTTGACGTGTGCCCTACAGAAGTGAGATCTTACGGGAGACTCATTTGGCAGGAGAATGAGCAGGAAAATGTGGCAAATTGCATATGATATCGTTCCTTGAACTGTGTCTTTTGGTTTATCCTGGACACCTGCTTGCGAAATCAACTTCGTCGTGAAATGGTGGACTGATTTATCCAGGGTAAACTTAAGGTCGTCATAGGTTTTGTAGTGAAACTCAGTTTACTTGAACCAGATCTTGTGGTTGACAAATAATTTCACAAACCGAAGAGCGGCAGTGAGCGGCAGAAAGGGATGCAATAGTTATTCAAGCCAGGCATTAAAAGTATGGAGTATTATTTAAGCCAGCAATATTACGGATGAAGAAAAGAATTTTTGACCTTTTACGAAAAATTTCCTCGTTGACACATACAATCGTGAACGCGATTAAAACAGCAATTTTATAATAGCCTGTTTTAACGTTAAATTCCATATAACAGTAGGGCGGGAAAGCGGTTATATTCAGAATCCATCACGGTGCCCGCCGTCCTGTTAAATGTTATCAAAATACAGCAAATTGCTCGACAGTTAAAAACTTCGTTCGGATGTGGTTATATAGCCCCTAAATATAAACCCTAATCCTAAACTCAAACCCCTAACCATAACCTTTGACCCTAACCTCTAAACATTAACTCTAACGCCAACAGCATTTTATCCATCAGGTTGGGCTATCAAAACACATCTTACTAAAACTTCGTCCACATATCAGATTATCAATAAAGTATACATCACTTGCGGAAGGTATTGAGCTCGAGAATATGAACACCTCGTATTACGGGCTGGGTTGCTCTAAATTGCCGGAATGTTAGCATTTAGGTTAGTGCTAGGATTAAGATCAGGATTAAGACAAATGTTAGGGTTAGGCTCATGGTCAAAGTTAAGACACTCTCGCCTTGCCATACTTTTTACGTTTTTATTCTCGACTTTCACGTGTCCCATAAAGTCAATAATGCAGGATATCTGCAAGACGCAGAATGTACTTAATAAAACCGCGAATCAGAAATCACCTGGCAGGAAAGACGAGTAGAAATCTACACCCAGTGTAAGAGTGGGTATTCTTCATCTCTGGATTGCGTAGCATGGGAGAGGATTGATGCAGAAGGATTTCGAGTGGTTATTTCAAGTTTAAGTCAGGAATGGCGAAAAGGTGAAAGAAAGAGCTGCAAGCCTCACCGAAAGAGAAAAATAATCGCCGTCTTATTACCTGCTGACGACTTACATCACATTCGTCAGATAGGTGAAATTAGTTACAGAATATATCGTTATCACACGTCTGCTCGCTTTCCTTAAATCGTATACTTCGGTCAAAATTAGAGAGCGTTTAACACTCCCTGTATGATTAATTATGGGCCCTGTATTTTAACTGCAAATTTCTGGGATTCAATTAACGGATTTTAACATCAATAATAGACACTAGATGAGGGACTATTAATTTACTAATATTAGCATGACTTACCTGTGTGGATGCTAGACAGCCCACTAGCGGATTTCTTTTGCAGGTAGAATTGTTTACACTGTGAGTGACATTTCACTACACTATGAAAGTGGGACGTGGGTCCACAAGTGCTCTGAGAAAGTTTCGCTGTAGAAAATAATATGGTGCTAATTTCCTGAAAAAGGTGCAATAATAAAAAAGCTTGCGTACGAAGGACTGGCGACTGTCAGGTAACGATCGCCATATGCATAACTGGTTATAATATAATTGTTAATACAAGATCGTCGTCACAACGACTCATTGTCAGTCTCAAATGAAGGTAGACATTGTTTCTGCCTTCGCCTATTTTTCCTCGAATTATTGGCGACTGGACAATTAGCAAAGTAAAGCTAAGTTTGAGTCTTCTTCTCGCCGGTTTTTGGGCAATTTTCTTGCATTCTACTCTTAAAAGACCCCAGACGTTTTGACAGTTCGACCTTTGTCGCCGATGATATCCACCGTCTGCTCCACAGCAGGGTAAGGGCAGGGACAGTGACTTACGCGTGGAATCTTTTACAGGGATAGCTGACTTGCGAAGCACCTTCCGCACCCTCTCCTCTTCACAGGCCTGGAGCTGGTTGCAGAAAAAGATTAGGACAGAGCACAGGCGGGAGAGAACGTGAGTTGCTGGTACAGCGTAAGTTCGCATCTAGGCGTACCACCAAACAGTCCGGCCCACAGCAAACTTTATTTAGAGTTTTGCATGAAGGAAAGGGGGGGCGGCCGCGGCCGCGGCTCGGATCGTAGTTGGTTCGGCGTGAACCTGCAGGTAGTCCTGCTGCCACACCCTCGGTGTCGGCATTCGTTGCGGGTGTGTATTCACAATAAAGCCTGTCGGGATTTGGTTGAACCTCTGTGTTGCTTCAGCGCGTCTGCCCTGTGGCTCGTTTTAAGGGTCATATTACGAGTCAGACAAACTTCTGGCATTATCAGTAGATGGGGTTTGCAAAAAAGGAGTATTTTTATAATACGAGAAAACAGCCGGTTCATGTGAAGATTACAGTATCTGGTTGTGAGAACCATTTAAGGAATACACCAAGTCGACAAAGTGTGTTTTCATAAATGTCGGCACAATTGCGTAAAATGAACCTAAAAATCTTGAGAATGCGATATTTACCGGGTCGAGTGAACCCGCGACCGATAACCTGGAGTCATGTTTTTGCATGCCTTAGGTCAGAGATGTGGAAAAATGACCCCATGAAATGATTACTTTCCAAGACGCGCACGCCAAATTTGCACACCTATCTTGTTGGTGCAGCTGAAAAGAAATGTGAGTGTTATTTGAAGAGTTTTATTTTTCATAGTTAATGCAACGAAAAGCACGCATGCGTAAGCTTGTGAGTGGTAGGTGTCAGTTCAAACGACCTGAAGACCTGCGTAAGGTTAGTAAGCTGGACAACGAGTTGAGATTCTCACTGGCGCTAACAGTCGTTTTGCCTAGAAAAAACCTACATTTGGACAGTTTTTATACAAAAGACCGCATGGTCGGGGCAAATTTTAGGATTTTATACTCATTCATAGATGAAATGAGAAGCGCGGTTGGATAAAACGAATGACATTGTTTGAATCCATTTGAGTGTGTGTTACTAATACTAGGAGTGCTTTGGAATAGTGTTAACAGCATGTACAGTGCGTGACCGATCTCATGAAATAATGGCCAAAATTCTGTAATGCCTTTTCGATTAGGAAGGATTACTTAGGTGGGGTTGTAATATTGATTAGCATGAAGCATGATTCTATAGCATTTTGGATTCGGCTTTTGGATACACTCCTTTCTGACCTTCTGCAGAAACCACCCTCGGCAAAAAATGACTGCCTAATTAGCATGCCTTTTTCCTATCGATTTTCAATGGTCTTATAGATTTAGATATATTTTACAGAAAACATGCATAAAAATATGCTTTCCTTTGCTCGTTTGGAAGAAAATCGAATTGTCTTCATATTTTATTCCCGAAAAAAGTGTATATTTAGGTTTTAAAGAAGTTTCTTATAATGAGCTTTTTAAGACCGTGCGGTGTTCATGCAAGCAAGACCGCACATGCACGTTTAATAATGCTCCTCATACAACACAGTCCGCATCCATTGTAATATTTTATGAACTCTATGCGGTATGTTCTTAACAGCATAGAGGAGTATGTGACGTTCCCTACGCGAATTTATGCACCTTGTAGACTGAAACTGCTAAACACTGATGTAATGGCAGATCAGGCTGAAAACCATTCGGGAATTGAAAAACTTTTTTAAAACCTAAATACACACTTTCTTTGGGCATAAAATATGAAGAAAATGTTATCTTCTTCTAAATAAGCAAAAGAAAGCTTATTTCTGGGCGTGTTTTCTATAAAACATATTTGAATTTATAAGATCATTGAAAATCTATAGAAAAAATGTACGCTACAAAAGTAGTCATTTTTTTTACCGAGTGTGGCTTCTGCAGGAGGTCAAAAAGAAGTGCATTCAAAATACGACATCCTGCCCAGTCCGAAATGTAATAGGGTTTTACTGTATGATAATCAGTATAACAACCCCACTGAGGTAACCCTTCCTAATCGGAAACGTATTCCAGAATTTTGGCTAACATTTCATGAGATCGGTCACGCACTGTACCTGATTAATAATTGCATATTTTGGAGACTGATTTGCAGGGGAAACTGGACATGTCATTGACCAAAGCGACATTTTATCATGCGTCTGCATCGGATACAATAAATCTCCTCACCCAATGCACTGCGGCTTAGCATTATCAATACCCGAATTCATCAATTGTCAAAAATAGCAAACATTTCTAGCCCATTTAAAAAATGATACTTGTTCAATGTTTGCGCTAGTGGATGTCGGCCGCGAGTGTCATTTTGTACCGACTGGTTCTCGTCTCATTCCTTTCGCCTTGAGGTATTTTTATACTACATCTGACTCAATATTCCAGTTGATTTATGACGTATCCGAGAAATTTTTGGCCCTTCGGCAAAGCAAACTCCAGCAATGCGAGTTTTGTCTCAAACGAAGGCATATCCGCTATCCAAGGTATGCAACACTACTTCGGAAAAGTAGGGAATATAGTTCGACTTGGTAGAATGATGTGGTTGTGTTCAATGAAGCAGAAACATTACACGCATCTGCTTGCCGCGAAAAGACATATGCGTAAGTCATTCTATGTTATTAATCCAACAACTTAATTCCTCACAGGCTAAGTACCACCAACAGTCTGCTTCATCGGGCAAAAACACATTATTTTAACGAAAAAGGTACCATGTCGAGCGAACTCGCCTGTTGGAATTATTTTCCCAGTTATTCTAGTGGTTTCTCACTTCGAGGCATGAAACAACGAGAAGTAAAGGAAAAGCGACTAGATTGTTTTAATAAGGCAGTCCAAAGCAATATTTGGCGAATCATTCCGCACACGGAGGATGTGTCCGAACTCGTTGAAAGAAACATGAGGAAGTATCAAGCACAAGTGATGCCCAAACCGACGACTGCTTTACGCATTCAGCTTGAACACCTGAAGGGTAGTGTTGGCTCTCTTTAAAAGAGGAAAATAATCTCCAAGATCCCATACGGTGCCTTCCATGGCGTATATAGTGGCCAAACGAAAATATACGCCTCTACACACGTTCAGGGTCATCATCTGGCAGTTATGAGGCGACACCGTCTGTCGGAAGTGGTCATGCATACCTTAGATGGCGGGTAAACCATCAACTGGGACAGCACTTATATCGACAGCGTCCGCTCCACCAAAGAGACCACTAATTTCTCAAAGTAATGCCCTCATCAGTCGGTACAAAATGACGCACGCGGCGGACGTCCGCTAGCGCAAACACTGAACAAGTATCAGTTTTTTAGCCAGGCTTGAAGTGTTTGCCCTTTTTAGCCCATTTACTCAACATCTGAGGGACCAGCATCGAAAGCCTACCCAACATATCCTCCCAATTTTTCCGAAATACACATTTTTCTCCAAAGTTTATTTTTGGAATGTGCTTGGCGGTCAATAACGTGAGGTATTCACCAACTACACACAGTATCTTCGTTCCATCCAATGTCAGAATTCTAAACATGTGATAACCGGTTTACTCCATGACTTGACTGTTTCTTTGCATATCAGAGCAAAGTGTCCCTTCGGGAGAGCCCTTTAGACCGGTGTTTTTTGAAAAGTAATCAAAATGGAGAAGATCCTCCACTACAGCAGCAGCCGCCCCTTGTTACATAGACGCAGCTGCGTCCGAACACTGTTTTTACGCATCAACACACACTGTATCACAGATGTTGAGGGGCTGCAAGACACGTCCTGCCTTCCAATGAATACCCACGTGGTTCAATGAAGAACTATTTGTATCAAAGTCACATGAAGACCGACGGTGAGCAAAAGCAAAAACCTTAAATCTTCCCTACTTACTCCAACATGAGTGACGTTTACGAAGCCGCCGAACGCATGCTTAGACCACTCAATGTGGGCCTTTGACACCGGCTGGAGGTCACTATCCGCCGCCTGCTCACACAGCCCAAGGGAGGGCTGCAACCTGTCGACCGGCCGCAGGCGCCTACCGCGTCAATTGTCTAAACTGTCCGGCCAACTACTGTGGCATGAACGACTAAGATCACGCATGCATGCGCATTCTCTAGCCATAAGGTAAAAAGAAGTAAGATCGCATGCCGCTATGCATAGCCTCGAAAAAAATCATGAATTTGGCTTTAACATTGCAGAATTACTCGGCCGAGCCGAAAGCCATATGGCGAGAGAGTTAATCGAAGCCTGGCAATCCGACGCCAACTCGACCAACTGTAAGACCGACATATCAGCGCCATACGAGGCCGTCATGCTCTACCTCTGTAGGAATGGAGGGCCAATAAGAAGATAGAACGATGAGCCTATCAGTAGTGTTTATAAAATACCTACATAAAACATATGTTTCAACTTTTGGCCCGTCTCCGATGATATGCCCTAGTATGGGTGCGAAACGTCAGATGAATAAAACATCCTTCGCAGGGATGTCTTTACCTTCTCCTTCCATCCCAATACCGGGCATAGACTGGCAGATAAGAGTAATTCTCTGCTGAAAGATTAGAAAATAAGTTCGATTGTGGCCAGTTTTTGTGTCAAACTACAATTTGTGATCGTAACCTACTTTATCGTCCCACATGCATCACAGAGGTGTGCGTGTTTGTGATGTTTTCAGGGCTGTAGTATCGTACGACTGGACAGCAAGAGCTTATTTTTACAAGACTCAGGTCGCGCAAACTAATGGACGACCCAGTAGATGCCCACGTGTCATAACATGTACAAATAGGTAGCATATAGTTTGAACTGGCCTCTGCAGCAATACTAAGCTTGACCCAAAAAAGAGCGGCATTTCATTAGCTCGGTTCAAACAGGCAAAATCTGTGTAAACATAAACGCGTATATGCCGTAAAAACTAAGGTAACCCATAAAATTCCGTTATTTTGTTATCCTACGAAGTAGGAACGGAAAATAAGAACCCTGCAGTTGCCTAATTGACAGTAATTTTAGTGTGTTTTGGAGAAGCACCAATTTGATTACTGGTCATAAGTATGTTCCTGTCTGCAACGGCCACCAACCGTAGGACTCCTGCCGACACATTTATTCAGGGGATCGAAGACGGGAGGCTATTGCTTTAGGAGAATTACAAAGGAAGACAAGGAGGTTGGCATTGCACCTTATGACTTACTAGTCATTCTTGGTAAGTCGCAGGTCCGAGTGATCTGTATTCTGATGCTCGGTTGGTCTGACTCTTCGGCCTTTGAGGCTCGGGCCCACTCCCTGCTGAGAGCAGTCAGGAAAATTCAAGACCAGGCAGGAAAAGCATTCCGTTTTCTGGCCGTATGACCGACTGATAGAAGAAGCAGATCAGAAGTATCCTTTGCGGCCTTATTTTCGTCATGTTCCCTAAGAGCGTTTGAATGGTTAGTGTTGCTTCTTATGCTAGCGCCTGAAGGTATTTTACACTGCGATCCGATGTAAAAACCCAGAGCTTCTTTTTCACTGCGTCATTCGGGCCAGAACAGGAAGTGTTACGCTCACATGACCAAACATTGCTTTCCCTTTCCCGGATCTAGACAGAAAGAACTGTGCAATAAGGGTATTTCCCAAGCGCTGTGGGACGGCGACTCTTAAAAGGACTGTAATCTGTCCTATATATTTCTGAATATCTCTTTAAAAGGATGAACACTCCAAGAATTCCCTTCTGAGAGTTGAGAAAGTCCAGGCTCCGCTAAGTGCTGGTTTTCGCAGCGAAAGTGGTGGCACGATTACTTCGGTCTCTTAACATGCCTTGTACCATAAACAGCTATCTAAGTCGCATCGATGACATTGAGTAAAGAAGACACTATCTCAAGATTACCCCCAGATGCGGGCTTTCGAATTTGAGCCGCAACAGTTTTCTGCTCTCAATGCACGTGGAATTTATCGTAATTGTACACTAGTTGACCTATTTTATTCCATACATGCTAATTAGCAGTATGATATAATACACAGGAAGATTTAAAAAACCCTCGGGTTATTTGACAATTTTCGGTTTGCATATTTTGTATCAGAAATTTGAGTTCCGACTCTATGCCCTGTAGGAAGTTCGTTCGCCTTTCGTGTTAAGGTACCTACTCCTTTCGTCCAGTTTCGGAGCTTGATCTAAACACCGCAGGCAGTCGCACACCGACTAGTAACAAATGCATGACGAGCTTGCCGACAAAGACAAGAAAGCCTGCAACGGCCATTTCTGGCTCATTAACCGTCATCAGCTGGCTATACTCCAACCCAAGCTTGGAAAACCCTGAATTGCTAGAGAATTTGGCCCAATGACTAAAGATACTGAGTTTGAGTCCCAGGTGCTTCAGAGCTTCGGTTGGTCATTGCGATTCCGTTCACCGTTGACCTTGTCGGTCAAATCACTTAATTCTATATTCAGCGTTGTCTATAGTTGGCTATAGTATGTCCCAAACTTATTCATTTATGCTAATAACTATGGGAACTTGAGGGCACTTAAATACGTCTACATTTCGGGTGCCAATGCTGAGGGAACAAGTAAAAATGAACAAGTATTTTCCTCCATAGCAGCATAACAGTGCCTGGTTACATATCCACACTCACTGACATGGATGTCTTAGCATCGAACGGGGAATTTTTATTGATATAGAAATTAATTATTTGTAAAACACATTAGATTTTATTTTCAAAACCAAATTTACCAACATATAACTTATAAAACATTTATTCAATACTAGATTATCCGAACCTGGGGCGTGGATACCATGAATAATTACATGTAAACGGTAGACCATCATTCAGAACTGTAGCGAGAATGTCGTTAGTTAACTCATTCCAGCTCATATGTATCCAGGGCACATCTCTTGTATCGGGGTCGATTGTACCTCGCAGAGTGAACGTAATCGGTCCTTCGACCTTTGTTTCACCTGTGCCTGTAATAGGCATATGAGCAACTTGCAAATGTGCGTCGAACTGCGTTATCCAAAATACCTGTGTTACTTGACCTTCCGGAGATCCCTGTTTTAAAGAGTAAACAGCCAATCACTCAATGGGCATTTCTACCTCACAGTCAATCTGTAGGGCAGCGCTTTGTATGTTAACGCTGCAATTGTTAACAAGTTTGAAAAGGTTCTCCTGCACATCTGCTGAGATGCAGGAGTCTCCATTTCCAAAGGTGATTTCGGTTACCTTGGCGAAACAGTCATCGTATTTTAGAGGGGGAATTGGAGTCGGACTGTCTACGACGCCCATAAAAACTGCCCGGAGAAATTCAGTCATATCCTTGGCGTCCCTTTCTGGACATAAATTTTGGGCTGAAATTGAAAAACATCTTTATTATATAAGGCTGTTTTTGACTGTAGGGAAAACGTTAGAAACGTATCTGCGGCCGTAGACAAACCTTGTTCTGCGGAACACGCAAATGTCGCTGATGCGAAGAGCGAAATAAGGAGCGGACAGTACAGCCAGGTGATCATTTTGTTTATGGGCTCGTAGAAGGCAAACCTTTTCGTAATCTTTGACTGCTTGTAGCAGAAATTTGATTGGTCGTCAGGAGACGGGTCTGCTTTTATTGTTGAAAGAACCATCTGAGTTGTTTTCCGCTAAGGCGGCCAATAGAAATACGCGGAAGTTAATTTAACGCGCGTCACGGAAGTGAGATTGTACGGGAGACTCATTTGGCGCGAAAATAAACAGAAAAATGTAACAACTTGTATATATCCTCGTTCCCTGAACTGCGTCTTTTAGCTAATCCGGGACGCATGCGTGGGGAATTAACTTTGTCATGAAAGGGCGGATCAAGAGCGTTTCATCTAGGGTGAACTCGATGTGGTCCTAAGTCTCGGAATTAAACTTGGTTTATGTCAACCAGATCTTATGGTTGACAAACAATTTCACAAACCGAATGGCGGCAGTGACCGCAGAAAGGGACGCCATAATTATTCAAACCAAGAATTAAGAGTAAGGAGTACTAGTTAAGTCAGCAATATTCGAAATGGAAAAAAAGACTTCAGATCCTTTCCAAATAAAGTTCTCGTTGGTTCATATTATAATGAACCCGATTATGACAGCACTTTCTTCATAACCTCCCTTAAAGTTTAATTTATGGTAGAATAAGTTCAAATTACGCTCAAAAAATATCGCCTATTTTCTGGGAGTGTTGAACGCCAACTTTCAGTGATAATATCAATGTGTGTACTAATGCGATTTAAGAAAAGCTTCAAGCTTTGCATTCTAGTGTGGTTGACTTATGCATGTGCATTTTGAGAAGACTTCAAGATACTTTAGACGTCAAGTTCACCTTCAGTGGAGTGGCACGGAATGAATAGAAACAGGTAACTCTGTTTCCTGTTACATTAATGATACTGCAGGTTTCATTCGTGAATCGCGTAGACCTTGAACGCTAGGAGTTTGGGGCGCCGGGTAGGCTTGGTGAAACCATAAAATGTTTCGGGGCAGCTGTCTTTCCCTAGCTTGAGAATTCGTGAGAATGGTACTGATGGATGAGAGATGGTCTCTAAAATATCCCGGTAGTATTTCTCAATAAAGAGTGTTGACCGACACCTCACCCCTAAGAGTACTAACGAGCCCTATCTTCATCCAGATTTCAAAATATAATTGGCTTTATTTATATTTCCATAGGAAGGCGTTCAGGTTACTTCCTTATAACCGAATATGGCTTGCTGCGAGTCGACACTTCATTGTGAGTCATACGCAGGACTGATTTCTAGTTCCAGATTCCCTTCCTTTCTTGTGCATATTCTAACTCGACTAATTAGTACCCTTGAGTGATCGTGCGAGAAAACAATTCAAATAACTTTTTAATGCCCTCACTTTCCAATATTTCTGTTTTAGATCTTGACTTTCATGTATCTCATAAAATTGATGATGCGGGATATCTGTAAGACGCTGGATGTATTTAATATAACCCCGAGTCAGAAACCACTTAGAGGGAAAAATGAGTAGAACTCTACACCAGTGTAAGAGCCGGTATGCCTGAGCTCCAGATTGCGAGACTATGGGGAAACTTAACGCAAAGAAACTTCAAATGATGATCCTACATTTAAGTCAAAAAAGACAGAAGAGGTGAAATAAAGAGCTGAAAGCCTCCCCGACGGGAGAAAGTCAAGAGGACGAGACACCACACAGCGTGCATCGAAGTGAAAAAAATAGTCATCGTCTTATTACCGCCTGACGGTTTACATCACTTTCCTCAGGCAAGTCAGACTACGTCACCAATATATCGTCATGAGATATCCGTCTCTCCTTCCTTCAATCGTAGTGCTCCGTTAAAATTAGAAAGTGCTTACAGCGTCCAAGATGAATAATTGTCGGCTTTGCTACCTGTGACTCATACGCAGAACTGACAACTACTGCCTGTTTCCTCCTTTTAAAGTTGCAGATTCACTTTCATTTCCTGCATTTTCTAAGATGACTGATTACGATCCTCATGTGCTTACAAGAGGTCACTTTGCGAAGTACGTTCACTGCACCAGAATGCATACCAAATACTATACTTCACGTATCCCACAAGGTAATGATGCAGGCTGTCTGCAAGAGGCTAGATAGATTTAATAAACACACCATGAAAAACCAAAAATCGCCTTTAGGGAAGAAATGAGTAGGACACTATGCCAGTATAAGAGCCGGTATTCTTGATCTCCATATTGCGAGACGAAGGGGAAGTTTAATGGATAAAAACTTTTGACGATAATCCCACGTTCGAGTCGAAAATAGCAAAAAAAGTGAAAGAAAAAGCTAAAAGCATCCCCGGCGAGAGAAAGTCAAAAGTACGGAACGACAAAGGCCATGCCAAATAATCTTCGCATTATTTTCTGCCAGCAGCTTGCATCGCTTTCATCAGGCAAGCAGGATTAGTTAGAGGCGTCTCACTTTACTTAAATCGCATTACTCCGTTAAAATTAGAAAGTGTTGACGGCTTCCTGGATGAATAGTTGTCGGCTTCGCCCTTTAAGTGTACATTTTTAAGATGTTGTCACTGAATTTTTTCTTAACCACTTGCAGACAGTATGCGAGGAAGTGCATATTTGCAGAAAACTATTTTGATGCTGGAAATGCAGGGAAAATAGTTCCCGTCCACGCATTTCGTTTAGAGGTATGATCGTTTACATTGTGAGTGAGAGTTCGCTACACGATAAACGTGGAACGTGGGTCAACAGATGCATTCAAGAAGTCTCGCTGTAGAAAAGAATTTAGTGTTAATTTCCTGAAAAGGGTCTGCAATTATGAAAAAAGACGCGTGTACAAAAGACTGGTAACGGTCAAGTAACCTGCGCCGTATGCATAATTGCTTATGATGCATATGATAGTGAAGGATCGTTATCGTATCGGTTTATTTTTCATGGCAAAAGAAGGTCAGATTTACGTCTACTCTTTCGTCCGGTCATCGGTTTTTCCATAGATTATTTGCGACCGGGTAATTAATATAGTTAGACGAAAATCGGAAAACACTTTATCACCTGTTAGGGTTCGTTGTCTACATTATAGTCTAAAAAGACCTCAGACGTTTCGCCCATTGCATGTCAGACTAAGTTTAAATGCTACCAACCAATGACGAATACCAGAAAGGTGTTATTTAAAAAAGACGAGAAAACCACCGGCTTGCGTGAAGATTATACTATCTAATCAAGAAAATCCAATCCAGGAATGCACAAGAACGGAAAATTTTTCTTTTTAGATTTCAGCTCATTTTAGGTCTTCTAGATTTTCGCCACGTGAGTGAAATGGATTTAGAAAACCTGAGCAGGCGATATTCACTAGGTCGAGTGAACCCGCGACCGATACCCTGGAGTCATGTTTTTGCATGCCATAGGTCAGAGATCTGGAAGAATGAACTCATGAAATATCTACTTGTCAAGACGTGCATCCTTAACTTGCCTCAGCATACTTCACACCTAACTTCTTGCTGTAGCAGAAAAAAGATAAAAAAGTGATTGTTATTTAAAGAACTATATTTTTTATAGTTAACTCAACGAAAAGCGAGCATTTATAAACTTGTGAGTGGTAAGCTAGTTCAAACGACCTAACGACCTGCGTCAGGTTAGTAAGCTGGAAAGAGAACTGAAGGTGACGTGTGTCATAAAGAGCGATCAGGTGCTTATTACCGGTTTTGTCTATAAATGCCTAGCATTAGACAGTTTTTACACAAGAAACTGCATGTTTTAGACGAATCTAAAGATTTTACTAATATTCCTGGATGAAACACAAAGCGTGACAACATATAACGAATCGATATTTTTGCATCCTTTTAGGCGAATGTTATTGGCACTAGAAGTGCTTTAGAAACGTGCGAGCAGCGTGTATCAGGTCATGAATTACACAGGAAATTGGAAACATCATTGAGCAAAACGGCACTTAGCCTTGTGTCCGTACCGAGTACAGTATATTTTCGCGATACGTGGGATTGTGGCCTAGTACAAATAATAAATACATAGGTATATATATATATATATGCATGTTGAATGGTTGAGGTAGTGTGCATTCCGAGATAATATAATGAAAATGGAAGGCTCGTCAGAAAAAGTCGACTTGTACTCGATTTTTTCCGACGAGCCTTGTATCTTTATATATATTTATGTAGAAGAAGATGGGAAGGCGACGTTTCGAACTGTCACGGGAGCCCATCGTCAAGGAATGAAAAAACCGTACAACTCATCGCATATTTAGCTAACCTCTGCCACAGGTGACCTTCAGATGCGCCGCTTATTTGTTCACGCAGTACTTGATAAACCTGTTTTCCGGTTTCACCAACATAACTAGCCTGACCGCAGTTGTAATCTATCCGGTAAATGACCCCCGAGTTCGGATTTATGGGAATCGGGTCCTTGAAGTGCATAAGTTGCCGGCGGATTGTTGCTTCAGGTCTGTGAGCGTCGCCAATCTCAAATTCGCTCACCAGTTTGGTGATTTCTTCTGACAAAGCAGCTATGTACGGCACTGCGCGCCAGAGCTTCGGTTTCGGCTGCCCCTTCGGTTTCCTTCCCCGGATTTCTCGCCTGAACTTTTCGAAGAACTTCCTAGGGTAGCAGGCAGAGATGAAGATGGGCTCGCGTGAGCGTTAGAAACCTCGGATTAATAAACCATTGATATCAGCGATCGCCTTCCCGTCTTCTTCTATGCAATTACTTCAGTCGCGCGTATTTTCTATCATGGAGAGCAGGCATGTATTGGCCGCACCAGTGCCCCCCCTTTAAGGCTCCTTTTGGTCAGTCAGTGACCCTGTAGCCCACAGACACATCGCTGATCCACTGCCATCCCGCAGACCTGAGCATGGGCCTCCTCTTGTTCAGCTGCAGCGAGTCACGACCGCGCAAACAAACTTCCGCCGCCTCATGTGCGTCGAACGGCCTAGCATGTTACTCGTGTGCGTTCTTGTGACCATGCCCCCCTGACTCCTCTGCTAAACCAACCAATCATATGACCATCATGCTAGCGCGGGCATGCGACATCCGCGTAAACAACTCACCCCTGCTTAGGCTCTCCCAAACGGACGCATTACTCTGACATGCACGGAGACAGACAACTTATGATGACCTGCACTGTCTACAGAGCAAACCGGTTATCACGTTTTAGAATTTTGACATTAGATGGAACGAATTTGTTCCCTGTAGTTAATGATGATATCACACATCATTGACCCTAAGGGCATTACAAAAATATAGTTTGAGGTCAAATACTTTCTTTGGAAGAAGCGGGGGAACTTCATTGGAGGCGCCTTCAAAGGTGGTTCCCCAGGCCGTCATGAAACGGTGAGTAAATGTGTTAAAATCAGCAAAAATTTCAAGCTTGTTTAATAACTGATACTTGTTCAGTGTTTGTGCCAGTAGACGTCCGCCGTGTGAGTCATTTCATATCGACTGGTTCTCGTCTCATCCAATTTTCCGTGAGATCTTTGCACGTTACATCTGACTCAATTTGCCGATCGATCATGATGCATCTGTGGTCATAGCTTCGAGAAACTGTGGGCTTTGTTGGTATAGTGGACGCTGTTGATGTGAGTTTTGTTTCAGGCCCAGGTATATCCGCCATCTAAGGTTTGCATGACTATGTTGGGCAAACGGTCTCGCCACTTTAGTGCCAGCTATGGCTTGTGGATGTGTGTAAATGTGGATTTTTTCGTTTGTCCAAGAAATACGCCATGACAGACACCCTATGGGGTCTTGGAGATTATTTCCCACTTTTCAAGAGAGCCAACCCTACCCTTAAGGTGTTCAAACGGAATGCTTAAAGCAGTCGTTGGTTTGTAAACAACTTGTACTTGGTGATTCCTCGTGTTTCTTTCAACGAGTTCGGACACATTTTCAGTGTACGGAATGATTCGCCAAGTATTTCCTACTTGACAAGGTTGTAAGTAGGATACACGGTGAGTGGTGTTATAATCCTTAATGGCCTATCTGCCTAGTGCACCTTTAAAGGGCCGTACGCATATGCGACATGGGGGGTCACGGAGGGTCATAAACCTGCAGTCCTCAGGACATAAGTGCTTCATTCGAGCAAGCCCGCTCAGCTACTTCTTCCTTATAGCTGCGTCCCGCTTTTTTCCTTGAGCTTACGTGAGTGCTGCATAGGCTTCCCTGTCATTGATGTTTTTATTTGCCTTGCTGACGAAGTCGGTCTTGTCCATGGTGACGGTTACCCAACCTTTGTCCGCAGACATAACAACCATATGTCATCTGTCTTCAGTCGTCGTAACACCTTATCTTCTTAGATCGGTAAGGTTTAATGATGTTTCTTTTGCCAAAAGGGACCACTGGCGCAACTGTGAATTTCCGGCGGAGGTCAATAGGAGGAATTCAAGGTCAGTAAGGAAGTCAGTAGGTGCACCAGTGGTAGCTTATTTCAGAGGATGTCAGATGCCTTCTGGAAAGGCGTGTCGCTCTCGTTTGAGGGACCGAGAAGAGACAGAAGTTTCTCTTGCAAACTGGTTCGTTTTTTACTCTGACCCATTTGGTCGTGAAGATTATCCGTTTCAGTACGTCCTTAAATAGGCCTTAAGTAAGCACGAATCTCACTCGCTTCCATCATCAGTGTAGTGCCACTTTTGTTCCTGTTGGCTTTTGGACTCATGAACTCGCCATCTCTTCTTTTTAATCTTCTTTTTGGGATGAAGAACGCGGCACGATATCTTGACCTCGAATTTATGTATATACTAGCCGGACCCCGCCACGCTTTGCTGTGGCTCAATCTGATGGATTGGGAAATAAGGGAAAGAGGAAGGAGCACGTTCCCAATTAAGAAAAATATAAGGGCCACCGGTTGGCGGTACGTATTGTGTGCGAAACCCAGGATTGTCCTTCTAGCCGCTGTCGAAGGCAGGGCAATTGTTTGCTGCACCCAGTCGCGATCGAGAATTCCGGAGTAAGTGGTGGCGGCTGGCATTTATTTCGTCCACCGGTGTCGATTGATGCAGCGGTGGCCTGAAGTCTCCTGCAAGCAGTAGCAGTGCATCAGAAATGGTCTGCTGCTTCCTCGCAAACCCGGCAGTGCTCGATCAGGGGCCTTCAGCGCTTTTTTGCGCCATTGTGCATTCATCTCAAACAATACGCTTGCATTTCTGCAGTACGTTTCCCATGCCTGATGCTTTGGAAATGTTGCACGCGAGGGCTTTAATGATTTGCGCATTCGAGGGCAATTTCGAAGTTGTATGAACGGGTTTTCTGTCAGGTAGCAGAGTTGCAGCTATTCCGGGGCTGCAAGTGCTAGGGTTACGTCATTTATTGGATCGAATTGCCGTCAGAATCGGTAGTAACAGGAACGTTTTGCCAGTCCCTCCTGACGCATCTAGGAAGGAGTCTCCTCCAAGCCCGTAACTGACATTCCGCAGTATTTGATCGTAAATGTCATTCTGCTCCAGTCTTAGCTTGTGAATGTTTGATTGCAAACATGGCAGAAGTTGAACCTTGTTTCATTTTGCTCATGGCGCCCATCCACATCGAACGAAGCAGTAGCAGATTGGTTTTGCGGTAACATCCCCAGTTGATTAAGAACTTTGTTCGCGAATTCTGCGTACATATCCTCAATCAATATTAACGACTCGCTGTAGATTCCTGCTGTGCATACCAAATTTGAATTTTCCTTGCATAGTTGACGGAGGGTATCTTCAGCCACGTGCAAGTTCTATTTCCCCGGTAAATCTGTTGGAGATGAGGAGAGAATGCGGTCAATATAACTACAAACAATGCATGAATTTAATGTGGATGGGACGTGTTGCAGGCGTCATTAATACATACGTCCCACTTTTGATCGTTCTCCAGTAACTGAGGAGTCTAAAATGCACTGCTGAAAGTGGCAGGCGTAGCGCCGTTGACAGATTTCAATTGCTGGAAAGACGTTGGACGTGGCACATTCATCAACACCATGCGAAGTAAGATTGGGATGCACAGTATGCAGTCTGCCTATCGCAGTTCCTCTGAGTATGCCGTGGTGTCCGTCCACTCGTTCTCCTCGTTTGCGTTGTTCGGATGATTTTCTACACACATTCCCTGTGTAATACGTAGGCACTTTCGAATGCGGCAGTGTTTTCGCAAACGTGTCACTGTGGCTTAACGTGGAGAATGCAGTTAATGTTGTTGCCGATGGACCTAAGGCAACCTGTTGCGCATTTGCATCGGTAAATTAAACGCATTGCCCATTCTCTAACTGTACTGCAAGCGAACAACACCTGGACTTTGCTCATGGATGGGGAATGAAAGAATTCGCCACATGGATTTCTTTCCGTTGACGCATCTTCCGGCCCAATACTGTGCGATTTCATTGTGTTGTATGTCCGCATCCCTTTATCTCCTTTTGTGTTGCAGGCCGAAAACGGCCATGTCGCTGCCCTTATTCACGTACTTGCAAATTTACCTAATTCATTTCCCAAAATTGCAGTGTTCCACGTTTATGTGAGCTGCGTTTGCTTTTAAAAGCAAGAGCGAATACGCAACAACCCAGCGGTTACCGAATTCTATATCACCCATTCGCATTTGTACGGTTGCCAATTTGCCGATGTCTTCCGCTGATCATTTTCGGTATAAGGGAATTCCGTCTATCATGCCGGGGAGGGAGGGGGTTGGAGAATTGGGATTCAGTGCATCCAAGGTCCATGTATCATATTCTTCACCACAACTTCGGGCAAATCATGGTCAACGTCGATATCAGGTAATTCGGCACATACTGCGTCGTCGATTTCGTTGAAAGCGATCTTGTTATAGGGCCAGATCAGGACATGTGTATGGGGCGGTCCCCTCTTTTGCCGTTCCGCCTAATACATCCAGCGGCGCACAGATCCAACCACCTCGTGTTTCACCATGAAGTTCATCAGCGATTGCAGTTTATTCCTGAAAACACGTGCTGTGATGTCATACCTATTTACCGTCGATAGCCCAGGAGGTAAGAGCTGATAAACATCCTCCAAGCTGGATTGCATGTGAATGTAATGAGTAGGTCTGGACGTGCGTACTGACAAGCGTACGCAATTGCACCTCGAGCGTACTCGAACATATGGCGTGGACTCTCTGTGTATATGGACGACAAAAGCGCTACTCTTACAACGTTATCTGCATTACCGTCGTTTACAACTGCCTCATGCAAAGGAATGTATCCTTCAGAGCGCAGCTTGGTCTGATTTAAGCGAATGAAAGCAGGCGTTCACTTTCGATTTTTGCATACATATCCACAATGCAGTGATGAAGCAATTTACGGCATTTCAAAAGGGGATTAATTACATTCTGTCGTTTAATAAGTCGGTAGGAGTAGTGGTTCATTGCGCTGCATTTCATGTGCGTTACCTCGTCATTGACTGGATTTATCATCTTAACGTTGAAGTGATATCCATCAGTACCATTCCGATAAGTAAATGGATGTTGCGTTGGAATCTGTCTCCAACTGCTGGTCTATATGGCATCACCTGACCCTAAAATCGTTAGTCTTCTAACGGTTGTTGGCGTACCGTCGTTTACAACAGCATCAGGCTGCGTAAATACTGAGCACGAAGTCGTGTTTGACGCTGGTCTGCTGTTCCTCGCTGGCGCCATTCGGCCACTCCGAGCTGGCTGTGTTCATCCTGTTGCCGAACGAAGCAGGCCTGAAGCTGCGGAACGCGGTAGCCGTGATCGCAACCGGGCTTCCGCAAACCGAGCTGCACAATACTGAGCTGACATTGGGCGACAGCTCCATTATGTGGGGTGGGACAATTGTAAGTGGTGTCCAAGTGCTGTGTTTTTTTTGCCCCACGGGTGGTTTACTCTGGCGGCCCATATTGCATCGGCCCAGAAAGGGTGGAGGGCCTGCTCAAGTGCCTGCAGGGTGTGTGGTGGGGTGGGCGTGGCTGTGGGGCGGAGCATGTGCGTTTGAGCGAATGTCGGGTAAGTGGCCACAGTCTGGGCGCACTGTGTGTCCGCGCAAATGTGGGTCAAGTGGCCGCAGCAGGTGGCGTTGTTAGTTGCGTCAATCCGTCCCGATTGGCTCTCGTCTCTTCCATTTCTCCTTGAGACTTTTGTACGCGGCGTCCAACTCGATATGACGGTTGATGCACGATTCATCCGAGTGCATGGCCTCAAGGAACTCTCGGCCTTTCTGGAAGTGGCAGGCACCGACAATCCGTGTTCTGTCCCAAGCAAACGTATGCTCCGTGTCCAGGGTATGCATGGCTACTTGAGATAGGAGGTCTCGCCTCTTTACTGCAAGTTGGTGTTCGTGAATGCGTGTAGAGGCGGATTTTCCTGTTTGACCACAATAAACTGCATCACAGGCCTCACATGGGATCTTGTAGACGACTTCCTTTCTATCCAAATAGCCGACCCCATCCTTAGCGTATACTATCCGAGTACATAGTGTTGTCGTTGGTCTGTGTGCCACCAGAATTTTATGCCTCTTTAGGTGCCTTTCCACGAGTTCAGACACGTTTTTGATGTAAGGGAGGGTTCGCCATGTATTTAGCTTGGGTGCCTGACTGGAAGTGCTTTGTTCCCTTTCCTTTGACTCTTTCTGTCTCATGCATCGTCTACAAGATTCCATGTGAGGCCTGTGATGCAGTTTATTGTGGTCAAACAGGAAAATCCGCTTCTACACGCATTCACGAACACCAACTTGCAGTAAAGAGGCGAGACCTCCTGTCTCAAGTAGCCATGCATACCCTGGATACGGAGCATAAGTTTGCTTGGGACAGAACACGGATTGTCGGTGCCTGCCACTTCCAGAAAGGCCGAGAGTTCCTTGAGGCCATGCACTCGGATGAATCGTGCATCAACCGTCATATCGAGTTGGACGCCGCGTAGTTCAAAACGTCGCTCATTAAGGGAGAAATTCCTGAGTCGGTGAGGCTATTCACGTCATAGTGGAGAGATGGGAGAAGCGAACCGCGATTTTATACGGTCCGTTTAGATATGAAGTGATGAGGGAGCCGGGAGGATCATCGATGACCCTTCCTAGCTGGCCGAACAAACAGCCAACAAGACGTTGTAATGGAGAAGCCCGCTGTGATAATCGATTGGTCGCTTACATTCTAGAGGAGGAGGAAACGTTAAGAACCGCGAAAATCAATGTCAGTGTATTTGACATCAAAATTAAAACATTGAGTTGCACAAAGTTAAATGAAATATGTTATTTGAGTTACTAAATCATGTAATGCCTACCCCTGAATTCCAAGGGAACCGTTTTCAAAGTCAGTGGTTGAGTATTTTTAATGAAACAGGCAACGGTATTTTAGTGCTTTCCAGCGTAAGACACTTGCATACGTAAGATTAACTGAAATACGGACAATTTTGTGTCAATCTTAGTGTCGGTGCAAGCTTATTTCAAAAGAATGCAATATGAAGGTAAAAAATGTGCGTTTAAGCGCAGAGCAAAGAGCCGGCGAAACCACCACAGAAGAATTACGAGTAATGTGAGGCCGAGTTATCGGAGTGAGAGCGTCAGTGAGCCAAAGATTGGGGCTGACGTTAATGTGAGACAGAAAGCAAAGGCTCGCTTCGAATCCCTTGATTCATAAAAGTTTAGTGTTTGCCAAATGACATCTCTCAGCATAAAAAATACCGGATCCAGCTGTAGAGAAGAGACTCTGAGCTAAAACTCTCTGTATATTTTCGATTTTATTACGGTCACATACATTCATTAGACTAGAGATGGGGCAATAATATTCAAAAATAGGAAGGACAGATACGTATTGAAGTCTTCGCTTCTTTTCCGGAATGAAAAATTACGTGATATGAGATAGCTCGGCATACCATACGTGACGGCCCAGGTACTACCCAAAAGTCCAAACACGTGTTTTGCCTATGTTTTTCCGGTACATGGCATAGCTACAAGGAATTCGGCTCATCAGTGGGTCCCCCGGCGTTCCCTCTGTGAATTCTGGTAAAAATTCCCATTCTGAAATTGCAAATTTTTAATTTCCTCAGAAATTAATCGCAGTATGCATTACTGGCTGCTAGTTGGCAATTTATGATTGCTACGCGATCATTTCGCGTTGGCTGATTGACGTTGGCCCAAATTTTCATATCAAAATCCAGTCTTAGCCTATGACTCTCAAATAGACTGATTTACTCCAAGTTAGCGATTAAGTTTTGAGGAAATTAAAAGAGCTGAAATATTTAATTTCAACCCATATATCTGCTCAGTCTTTGCAGAGATTCGATCTGCATGAGGGGATAAAAGAAGCTTACTTGTATAACTTGGGCCTAGATTCTCTACGATGGGACATTTTAAAAGTGGGTTAGTTTGAGCAATTATGTGGCCGGGAAGCTTGGTAGGACCAAAAGACATGAAACTGAACTTGGACGAAGAAACCCCATCTGCCACGTAGAACTCCATTTTCACAAGCATAGTATATCGGAATTAATTATTTCAACGCCAACATTTGCGTAATAGTTAGAGTACGAATAAACGCTGTGCGGGCGCTCGTTGGGCTTGAGCGAGAGCCCGTAAGGCACAATGGGACAAGTGACTTTCATACACCCCCATCAAGTTATCGGCGCAAATATGCAGTTGCAAATTTTTGTTTTTTGTCGAAATATCATCGATTTAAAGAAGGAAGAATAGCGGACCATTAAGAGTGCCCTGAAGTACGTGGCTCATGATCGAGTGAGTCATCGTCTAGTTCTCATCAACCATTACTTCCTGATAGTAATTAGATAAGTAGGACCCGGTAGAGTCGACGGGAAGGGGCCAGAGGCCAAGGGCTTACGGTTTTACTAAAAGACGTTTATGTGACACCTTGTTAAAAGTATTACTAAGATCAGAGTAGATAACTACCATTGACCGCTGTTCACCACGAAGACCAGTGATCAGATTAATAAAAGGCTAAGAGGCAATTTTTATGGAACTTCTCGGTAAAAATCCGTGCTGATTAGGGCTCAGAAGCTGAATAAATGAACACATGTAAAGAATTTCATTGAAAATTACGTCTTTAAGATGTTTCGATAGAGACAGAGTTTTACGCATACTGTCAGAAAACATAGCTTCTTTGCAGTCCAAATCACTTGCGCAAACGTCCATGTATATGGGAAACAAAACGCCTCCCAGTACTGAATCTTGGGAAATACCGCTTTTGACCATAGCAGGATCTGATGTTAGTTGACCACTGCACACAACCTGGTGCCAACCCATAAGGAAGTTTTCGATTTATTTGAGGATGTCACTTACTCATTCAATCCGACATAACAGTCTCTGGTTTGACACAGTGTCGAGCGCCTTTCAGATGTCAGTAAAAGCGACGTGCGCAGTGCGCATGTCGCCGAGAGCCTGGGTCTACCTCTGGAGAGATTGCGATGGATGTGTTGTATAGAATCTTCTTTTTCGGAACCCGTGTTGTTAGTCCAATAATAAGTTGTAAATTTCCAGGAATTGCTCCAGTTCTTTCGACAATATCCTCTGCATAACTTTGCTAAGAAAGCTTGTTGTGTTTATTGGTACGTAATTTGCCTTCCAGGCCCTGCTACGACCTTCGTATAGTTGGATTATGCAGTGCGTGACCTATCTCATGAAATGTTGGCTGAAATTCTGAAATGCGTTTTCGATTAGGAAGGATTACTTGGTCGCGGTTGTGATACTGATTATCTTAAGGCATACTCTTATAACAATTTGGACTCGGCAGGATGTCGACTTTTAAATGCCCTTCTGTTCAATCTCCTGTAGATAGCGTGCTCGGTAAAAATGACTACTTAAGTAGCATGCATTTTTCTCATTGATTTTCAATGGTCTTGGAAATTCAAATATATTTTATAGAAACCACAAACAAAAATATGCTTTTTTTCAGTCAGTCAATAGAGAATCAACTTTTATTTATATTTTATGCTTAAAGAAGAAGTGTAATTAGGTTTTAAAAAAGTTTTCAAATTGCCGAAAAATTTGGAGTCTGATCATTTGTGGCATTAGCGCATAGTGATTGCACTCTACAAGGTGCATGCGTTCCGCGTAAAGAAAATCTCCTATTTTTCCATGTCATTAAAGAGATTTCATACAGGGTCCATAAAATTTTGCAATGGATGTGCACCATGTTGTACATTTCATGAGGAGCAGTGGTAAACGGCCAGGTAAGATGCTATGTGAATGGACATATCGCGGTCTTAAAAAGTCTCATAATTAGAAACTTTTTTAAAACCTAATTATACTCCTTCCTTAAGTATAAAATATAAAGAAGACGTGATTCTCTATTGATTGACTAAAAGAAAGCATTTTTTGTTTATGGTTTCTATAAAATATATTTGAATTTCCAAGACCATTGAAAATCAATGAGAAAAATGCATGCTACTTAAGTAGTCATTTTTACCGAGCACTCTTTCTACAAGAGACTGAAAAGAAGTGCATTTAAAAGCCGCCATCTTGCCGAGTCTAAGATGTTATAAGAGTTTGCCTTAAGGTAATCAGTATCACAACCGCGACCAAGTAATCCTTCCTAATCGAAAACGCATTTCGGAATTTCAGCCAACATTTCATGAGATAGGTCACGCAATGTACGTCCCGGCTTCCAATCAATAGGAAGGGCTCCAGTGTAAAATGACGCATGAATGAGCATCAACAAACATATATAAAGCTCAGTGGCAAGATCTTTGTGAAGATTTAGTGGAATCTGGCCTGGTCCTGGGGTCTTTGCCTCGTCTAATGTCTATAATTCTCTTCAGATGCGATATTCTGAAGAGCGTAAATCGCATATGCTTGTAGCCTACGGTTCTTCTGTAGAGAAAGGAAAAAAACGTGCCTCGTTTTTTCGACCGAAAGATACGCAGCTTTATCCCTGCCAACAGCAATCTCATTGACAACGGTAAGGTTTATTAAGGGCATGTGATGTCAGTTCCTTGTAGCTGTTCTGAGGCAGTCGTAGAGCAACTTCTTGTTCTGCGTTGTTTTCTGTAACAAACCCTTCTCGAATTGCTGAGCCGTTTCGTAATCGGTCGGGCTTGGTCCTGCAACTGTAGTTTCAAAAGGAAAACCAGCGGCACCTGTAAAACGGGAATGGCGGTAGTAGGGGCCTAGCGGATGTGGCCTTAGGGAAGGCCACTTGGGAGGTGAAAGAACGGCAAGGCACACATAACAACAAATGGCTAAGTAAATTGCCAACGGAATGGAGATTACATAAGTCGGGGGGATTTTTGATGTAACAGATAGGAACTTTGGGGTGATAGAAGTACGTGAGAATGTAAAGTTAGTGGTAGAGGGGGGCTGGGGGATTGCACAGTCTCTGGATTTGTAAAGCGATTATGAGCAAGCCTGGTGTGATAGAGTTTTTAATTATCTTATTTGCAGACTGCGGACAAGGAAACCACGAAGAAAAGTAAAGCTACAAGTGAAAAGGCCTACAGGATTTACCAAAGGACAAGGGACAATCAACTTACATCAACTAGTTCAGTGCCTGTACGAAAAAGGACTGCTCACGCCGAGGGTAGTATGTCGATATCGCCGGCCAATGACTCTGCAAGTATCACGGCAGCGTATAAATTGGCATGTGTTTACGCAAGCTAACATACTCAAGTATTTCTAGTTTAAATGCGATTGATGCAAAACGAAGAAGGCACTCAGGACGGGATCGGTGTTTGACAAAGGCAGGCTTTCATTACCGAAGGCAACGAAAACCTGCCTTGCTTTCCTCGAAGAAATGAGGGTAAAAGGATGTGCGACATCAAAGGGCATAAACTGGACCACTGCGGTGGAATGTATAGAATTTAGCGAGGTGTCTACCCGAAAGCCCTCTAGAAGGAGGTTTAGCAAACTGGAGTGCCGGACGTCGAAATTCAAATAAACCAAACAATGATAAGCAGACGGAAATACTATGCAAGTAGGAGAAAGTAGCAGCGCTGAATTTTAGGCATGTACGATATGACACTAGAAAAAGCGCTCCTTTAACAGGTTAATGGTCGACGTTTGAGTGCCCTCAAGGCAGTCATAATGAGATGGTTTGCTGCGGGCAGCCTCAGAGCAGATGTTCTCTGGAGGGCGTATACACACCTTTAACCGACATGGTCTTTCCCATCCTCGACATACATGGCATAGTAGTCGGGTTTATTAGATGGCTCACTAACAATGTGGATTAATTTGCGATGTTTTATCATTATATCCGTCTAAATATGAAATGCATAAATTCTTGACTTTCAATATTACAGCATAATAAATCGCAAGAAAGGTTTGATTTAACAGTTTTTTTTGTCAGAATGGTATTACCGACGAAAACATGTCCCCTCCCGTCCCCAACCTACATTAGTTACGGTTCCACCAATATAGACCTCGTTTAGTTGCCTTGAGGAAATTGATTTTGTAGGAGTAAACGTGTGTGAGCTATTAACAGAAAAATGAATTACATGCAGTGTAACTCATCCAAAACAAGTTAAGGAAAGTAAGTGAACAGTCGGACAGATAATCTCCTTATTATAATGCCATTGATGGATTAGGTGCTCAAGGTCAATTGAGAAGGAACGATACAAAACCGTTCGACTAACGGTAAAATGTTTGATCCAGGCACTCCAATGAAGCATATTAAGCAATTAAGTACAGGTATGTAGTTGGGTATTTGTACTAGTGAAAATGTCATTAATAATGGTTCTACGCACCAACCGGTCATTAGGTTGTCTTTTATTTCACCATACAACCAGGAGCTTACCGATCTCGCGTGTAGAGTGCTATCCAAACAGAATAGGGCTTCTGTATATTGATAGTCCGTGTGGAGAATGTCAATAAAAGCTTACTCACTCCCCCAGTACGTAAACGTAGCCTAAGGGGAAACTGGGAGCCGCACAGAAGAACAATGGCTAAAATGAACCAGAGCAACAGGCATGAAATGAAACAATGGTCGGCCTGTATGGTAGATGCTCTGTCAGTAAGCAGTGACAAGAACAATCAGATAGAACAGCAGTATGGCTAAATTACTCACATATTCTGTCGTTCTCCAGATCATCCTGACTACGCAAGAATTATCAAAGCCCATATATCATCATTATACCCCTGCAGGACATCGCCTGCCAGTTAGTTAGATATCACATGCAACCCACCGCTATGAGGTTCGTACGACTGACTGGAAATTCATGTTTCATGGGAACGCAGCACTGACGCAAATTCAGGCAAACACTATGGCGAAACTACTTTAACTTTTTCTGCATATTATAGGGTGGACGATTGGATCAGTAAGCAAGGCCGGCATAGGCCAGCATGCGCAACGGATTTCAGAGCATATTTGCATGAAAACTTACATATGGTCGCCGAGACTTATTAAGTACCGTCAGGGAAAAAAGATCATTACTCGTCTCTTGGCTGAGCGATTATTTTAGCTTCCGCGCCCAATTTGTCCAATCTGGCAAGCGGAAATCTTCGACCCTTCCCAATGACTGCGGTGTTCTTCAAGGTTCCATTCGATCCCCTCACCTTTTCTCCCTCCACACTGATGATCTCAGGTCCCCTAATGACTGTCTTCTGGTCAAGTATGCTGACGATGTGGTTGTTGGACACCCTCTCAAAAGTCAGACACACCTCCGGTCTCTAAAGGATGGCCTAAACCATGTCCTAGCGTGGTCGGAGGAAAATGGTCTCCTAATTAACAACCAAAAATCCGTTCAGTGTATTTTTCGACTGCGGCCCTCTCCTAACCCTGATTCCTCTGACATTCTTCCTAATGAGGTATCCTCTTTCAGGTATCTCGGCGTTACTTTGTCCTCAAATCTTTCTTTTTCCCTCCATATTGAGTCCCTATTTATTAAAGTTCGTAAACTCCTTTACTACATTCGTCGTTTGCGTTCCTACTACACACCTCAACCCTTAGTCTGGTGATTCATTGATGCCTGCATTCTTCCTCTTATCCTATACTGTTATCCTGTTGTTTTTTTTGCTAAGTTACAAAAGGATCTTTTAATTTTGCAACGAATCCTCCGTATGCTCTCTTCTGCTGCTGGCGTTTCTTATATTTTTTTAGTTGACACAATCTTACAACGACACTTCAATGCGGTCAAGCAATTTGCTGGTCGAATTCTAGATGACGTTGCCCATCCCCTACATTCCGATCTTATGGCTGCCAAGTCTTCCCGCCCGATGCGCCGCAACTTCCGTCTTATGCCCTGTCGCACATCGGCTTATCGAGCCTCTGTATTACCATTCCTAGCGCGCTATCTTACGTGCGAAGAGACAGAAATACAGAAGCTCACACTTGAACTATCCCCATAATAATCGTTTCTTTGACTGTTGAATAATCTCTTAACTTATTTACTACCCACAGTGAATGGAGCCAATTTTTTGCTGAAAATTTTGAACTTACGATTTCAAAATAAAGCGCATTTCCTCCTCCTCCTCCAAAACAACTGCATATATGAAAAACAATGCACCTCAAAACCTTGCGCATGCCAATAGATGGTGTAGCATTTCTTTGCCACAAATGCCAAAAATGGAATCCAAAAGGAACCGGCTTATCTTTGGCGATAGTCGATTTCCAATATCGACGGTGCTCAAATCGGGCTAGGCTTCGTTCGAAGTACGCCGGTGACAGAATGTGCAGACAGGATCGGCAAATCGCGTACAGCAGGAGTCTCGTGGTACGCCGTGTGCAGAAATATCTGCTCTGACGCCTATCGACGAGAAGGCACCGAAATAATTTATGAGGGTATGGGAGTTCGTATTGACGAAATTTGGATTAAAGAAGAAAGTACCATTTCAGACGCCGAAAACGGAAGGATTGCGTGATCGGTATTAGCGATAATGGTGGTAAAATAGACGTTTTTGAGCAAATTTATGACTGTAGTGTGGTCTCTCTTACCGCCATCATTGGGAAATGGGCTGTACCCGGATGTATCATCGTAAGCTTTGAGTGAAAGGGCTATGCTTCACGCCCGACACCGGACTTCGCTGAGCTAACAACCGGCAAACATAACAATGCCACTAAGGGATATTGAAGTTAGTTAGAGCGATATCTAGGACGGAGCGGCTCCCTGGAGGGAAGAATCCTATGGGCACATCTTGAGGATGTTTGGTATCATCTGTGGTATAAGCTCACTAGCATGGAAATTCAGCAGGCATGGCAGACATTCTTGTGACATGTAGCAGCCTTCCACTCGGCGAGCGTTGGTTGTAGAGATGGACTTGAAGAAAGCAACTTATTGTAGAAAGTGCTCAGCAGTTATACCGTAAGATGTCTGTAATAGAATGTCTCCTCACTTACTACATTATACCGTTAGCAGTAAACCAATGGTTACCGCATAATATCGGCGGTTACTAAAACCTCTTCCGCAACACGATTACGAATTGAACGCCGGCGGCTGTGATCCACTCGGAAATTACCCTTTGTTACTCGGAGGGGCAGTGTGCAATGGAAATTCCTCCTTCCATCGGTTTGCAGCATGAAAAAAACCCATGCCTGAGCAACGATTTAGAACTTCTTGTTCTTTATATAGATGTTTCCGACAATAATGTCTGTACTCAATCAAACATAAATAATCAGTAAGCAATCTAGCTCTGCAACTGTCTGTTCAGTTTAGCGCGCACATTGGAAGTGAGGTCGTGGGTAAACGTGCGAAACATAGTGATTTAACAACACTCTGGAAACCAGAGATAGGGAACGCGGTATCAGATCATGGAGGACTTTCTACTGTTAAGATACAGTAAAGTTCTCTGCAGCGTAATCATTCAACTACTAGGGAGGCTGTGTCTACTAGTTTTAAGCGAGTTGTTGATAAAACAGCTTCGCCTCTATGAAATTGCTCTTTTGAATGTCAGCCGCGGTCTTATAATTATTAGCACCGACGCTGTATACATGGAAAAATGGAAGTTTCGGCCAGTCATGGGCTATCGTTTAGAATATTTGAAGTTAGACAGCCGGATTGGATGTAGAAGAGGTGTACCGAAAGCGTTAACATCAGTTACAGGGTCTCTTGGCACTACGATATGCGAAAGCCGTAGAACCGCAATGCATGCTAAATTTTTTGCCGACTTGCCCAGCAACCCAGGCTAAAACCAAGGCGAACGCTTGGGAAGTTTACTCAGAAATCACGGGACGCGCGAGGGACTTTGAACTACGTGTTCATGCATTACTTGCCATACGACATATCAGTGTGAATGCGTAACCTGGCCGGTATTCGCGGGAGTGAACGGGTGACGCAGCTAACTGTACGTGAAAATAAATAAATGGATAAAATATTTTTATGAAAGACCTATCGGAGTCCCATCAATGCAAGAAGAAATAAATTCTCATTTGAATTTTAGACGAGATAGGCAGGATCTATATAATATTCAATTCATAGTTTTAGAATAAGTAGTCCGATAAGGAAAGCTCAATCCAATAATTTAAAAAATAGTTGGATTACCTTTACAGGAGAAAAAACTGCCGCTCTTAAAAGGACAAAAATGCGGACAGGGCCGGCGTGCGTGCGACAGTGTATAACGGATTATAAACGGACATCGTCAGGGCAGAAATAACTGTCAGCCTTAAGGAATGCGTATGCGGGTCAGACAGGACTGGCCTGCATGTGGTACTGTATAAGGGATTCAAAGCGGACATGGACAGGGCAGAGTTCACAGGTCAAATAGGACGATTTGCGTCAACTTGGCGAGACGAGACAAACTCGGACGCGACTGGTCACAGTCCGCTTCGAGCCCAGCCGAGGAGTGGGCAAGGGTGGTGCGACCAAACTACTAGTAGACGGCGAATATAGGGGGTTCCACCGTGAGCGCCAACAGATCTCTTGAGGTCGAAATGGGGAGATGACATCAAGAACCGCAAAAATCGTCAATATGGGGAGAAGTGATTGCGGTGGATTTAGCAACCAATTCAAAACAGTGAGTCGAATAGACATAAGTGAGTGTTTTCACTTGATCTACCATTAAATCCCAGGAGGACCCTTCTTGAAATTAAAAAGCTGAGTGTTCGGGAATGAGACCGTCAACAGCGCCTTTATACTTTCCTGTGTAAGATGTTTGCGTAATTTCGACTTGAATAACGATAACTTAGTCGACGACCTAATTTCTGGCTGAAGATTACTCCGAAGGAAGGCATATTTGGAAACGAAAAAATGGAAACGCTTAGATGTAGTGCAAAGAGGGGGGAATCACCATGGACGAGTTGCGCATGCCATAAGACCGATCTCTCGGAGTGAGAGTGTCAATGAGCGGAAAATTGGAGCTAGAGTAGATGCGAAAAAGGAAGTACAGACCAGCTTCGAGTCTCCTAACCCACGAAAACTTAATGTTCGCCAGCTGACATCTCTGACTACAAGAAGTATCGGATGTGACTTGAGAGGAGAGATCCCGAGTAAAAACCTTCCGAGCATCTTCGATTTTGTTACGGTTATTAATGTTTATTAAGCCAAAGAAATAAGAGCAGTATTCGAGGACTGGAAGAACGCTTATTTATGGCATCTTAGTTTCATTTCGGAAAGGAAAAAATAATGCGATATTAACCCATATATCTGCGCGCTTTTGGTAGAGATTCTATCTGCATGAGGTGATAAAGCAAGGTTATTTGTATAATTTACACCTAAGTCCTATATGGTGAGGCATTCTGAGTGTGGATTATTCTGAAAAATTATAGAACCAGGAAGTTTGGTAGGGCCAAAAGACATGAAACTACACTTGGATGATGAAAACTCCATCTGCTATGTTGGATGCCATCTGCTTAAGCGTAGCAAATCGACATTAATTTTTTCAACAAAAACGTTTGCGGTGTCCTTAGAATATGAGTACGTACACTTGAGGTCATCGGCATAAATAAAAGTTTGCAAATTTCTGAGTTCAGTTGAAATATCATTGATGCAAAGAAGCAGGATAAGAGGACACAGAACCGCGCCTTGACGTACGCCACTCGCGATCGAGTGATATGTATGTATGTATCTTGAAGGGTTACAGGCAGAGCCCTTGATGACCCTATTTATGTACAGTGCTTTCGCAGATTCATACTCAAAAATAAAATAAAATTGCAGGCATTTAAAATGTGATTGGGTCACAGTTCAATCGTAATCATAAGGTAGTGCATAGGGTCGCTGTAAATTTGTGCGGAAGATTGTATATGACAGATTTTACAAAACTGGCTGCGCATAGTCATGCTGTACAAGCCGATTTCTGTCATAAACTAGACGAGCAAGTTTTCTTTTAAACACACAAACTGTGTCAGCCGTCACCATCTCGCTTGGAAGCGAGTTCCACGGTCTGACAACCCGCTGGCTGAATGAAAATTTTCGTCGGTCTAAACGCGTGCGCTCATTCCCGACTTTGTATGCATGGCCGCGTAGTTGGTTTGTTCGGGCGAACTCAAAGAAGTCCTCTGCTCTTAATGAGCAACCCTGGCCGCGAGCAATCCGGAACGTCCAGAGTAGACTGCAGTTTATTTGTCTATAAGAGAGTGGGAATAGGCCAAGCAAATTCAGCCTCTCCTGATAAGACAAATGCTTTGGACCGCCGACCATCTTTGTCGCTCTGCGTTGCACCTGTTCGAGTAAGTTGATATCCTTCCTCATCCATGGTGAAGCTGCTGGCATTCCATACTCTAGATGAGGTCTTACAAAGACACCAAAGAGTCTTTCGAAGAGTTCGGGAGGAAATATTTTAAATGCACGTCTGATCCAGTGTAGAGTACTAGTTGCCTTCTGGACCATCTTTCTGCAGTGTTCTGATGGCGATAGATTTGTGGTTGTCCATACACCCAGATCTCTGTGTCTTTCCACAGTTTCTAACCTCGTCGCGTCAATATAGTACTTGTGTTTGGGAGAGGCATTGCGGCCGGTGTTCAGGTGCAAAACCACGCATTTGGACACGTTAAACTTCAAAAGCCACCTGTTCGACCAAGCACACAGTTTGTTGATGTTCGACTGCAACTTCTCTGCGTCATCATCGCATTTGACTTCACTCCATATTTTTATGTCATCCGCGAACATGAGAACCTCGCAATTCACTTCGCTGATGCAGTCATTAACATAAATCAGGAAGAGTACTGGGCCTAAGACAGAACCCTGTGCGACACCACTTTCCACCTTTACCCATTCCGAGGTAGAATTACTAACGACGACTCTTTGTAGTCTGGAGGACAGAAAACTCCTGATCCACTTAAACATTCTCCCTTGAATCCCTACATCCCAGATCTTTTGTAAAAGAAGCCTGTGTGGGACACTGTCAAAGGCCTTCTTGAAGTCAAAAAATATGACATCTACTGGAAAACCTTTATCGGTAGCTCGTGTCCATTTCTCGTGCGAGTAAAGAACACTCGTTAGGCAGGAGCGCCCTGGACGAAAGCCGTGTTGGGCATCGCACAATATTTTGTTCTGTTCCAGGTATTTCATCAAGTGTCTCTTGATAATGCGTTCCATTATTTTACAGGCGATACAAGTAAGACTGACAGAACGATAATTTCCGCAGTCAAGTCTTGAGCCTCCTTTATGGATCGGAGTAATGAGTGCGCACTTCCATTCTTCCGGTAGCTCGCCGTCTTCAAATGACTTTTGAAATATTGCGGATAAGGGTTTGCACAGTTCATTAGCAAGTTCACGAAGTGCTAGGGCGGGAATTCTATCTGGGCCAGGCGATTTAGCAGGTTTCAGCCGGAGTAGCTCGGCCCTAACAATGGTAGATGAAAAGAGTGGTTCATCGGTTAAGGAGGGTAGGGAGGGGATAGGATGGGGAAGGATACTGGGAGGAGAGGTTGGTTGGCGAATGGATGGATGGGCAAATATAGCATTAGGTTCTCGGGTGAAGACGGACTGAAAGAAGTCGGAAGGGAGGGACGCTTTAACCTGGTCATCAATCCCCACTTTTCCATCTGCAGACCTGAGGGCAGGGATTAGCTCCTGAGTCCTTTTAGTACTTCGTATATAACCATATAGAATTTTCGGATGCTCCAACGAATTTCGGAGTATGTTTAATTCAAACTTCTTTCGCAGCTTTGAGGCCTCACTTTTACAGACGTTTCGTTGCCGCTTATATTCCTGTAAGTGTTCGTCGGAGCCAGTTACTCTGTAACGCCTCCACAGACGATTCCTTTTTCTGAAAGAGGCCTTCAAGTCCGGGTTTATCCATTTTGGGCGGTTTGTGATTGTCTTCCTTCTGAGACGACAATTGCAATAAACAATCTCTTTCAGTAAGGAACTGAAAGTATTCCAGTTATCGTTTGCTCGACCATGCAGTTCTGTCTCCCATGATATAACTGCCGCTTCCCTCCTCATGAGAGGATAGTCCCATTTCCAAATGTTTCTCTACCACCTCTCGGGTTGGACGGGTTTGGAAAACAGTGAGTACTCGAAGTAGAGCGTGATGTGGTCGCTTAACCCTAATGGCTGTCGGCCCTGCAGGTCTAACACATTTTCCTCCTCTCGGGTAAAAATAAGATCAAGGCAGTTCGACTGCTGCCCTTCCCTGACCCGTGTTTCAAAGGTAACATTCTGGCAGAGAAGTTTGTCCGTTGCCCATTGTAGTAGTTTATGATTAAAGCTGTCTTGCGGCCCTTGTGCAGTCCACGTTAGCCAATCAATGCCAGGAGCGTGAAAATCCCCAACGATAAGGACGTCTTTCTTCTCGCTAGCTTGGTATAGTTCGGATATGAGCATGAGATCTTGGTCAGAAGTATGGTTAGGTGAACGGTACACCACCGAAAGCGTCAATGATCGGACATTCTTAGTAGTTATGGTAACGCTTAGCAGTTCCACATCCCGTACCGGTCTATGTACATCAGCCATAGCGCTTAGCTTGCAAGTGACATAAATTATGACTCCTCCTCCTCGGCTTAGTCTATCTCTCCTGAATTGCTGATATCCTCTTAGTGATATTTCTGAATCTGCGATATCTTTAGTAAGCCACGTTTCTGTGAATGCCATAATGTCTGGCTTAATTTCATCAACTAAGTCTCTTAGTTCGTCTAGTTTGTTGAAGAGGCTTTGCACATTTGCGGATATAACCTTCAATGACTGATTCGTTGGAGAGGTCCGGCCTTCATTGTGACGGGTTCTGACCACAGGAAAGACCCCTTTGCCTGGACTATTTGTCCATTTTTGATCTTCAGCCCTTTCTCTCCTCTGCCAATTCTCTCCTTCAATTCTGATCTCAGTTCTCTCATTTTCAGTCTTTCCCTCGGTTCGTAGTCTGGTTGAAAAAACACTTCCTTGTGCGAATTGCGTAAGGTCGTTCTACTTTCTAACAAAAGCGCTGCTTGTGCTTCGTTCTCCAAAATAACTTTCAGGGGTCTTGGGGATGTTTTTAGGTCACGATTAGGGTCCGCTCTGCCTAGTCGGAAAGCTTTTTTAACGGTGAATATTTCCCCATCCTGCAGGACGGCACTGGCGTACTGATGAAGAAGGTCTAGGTCGTGCGTCACTCGTTCCTTCGGAATGCAGGACGTGGACTCTGGGGCGCCCCTTATGACAATATTTTGCTTACGATTTATGGAAGAGCTCATTACTGTCCCGTCCGCGTTAGGACGATATAATGCTACTGTAGTATTCCCGACGGCTGTTTTCACTTCGACATTTGAATGATTTTCGGCCGGCGAAGGGAGTTTAGGGCATGGATTTTCATGTGACGTACTTGCTCCGGCAGTGGAGCTCTTACAATCATTACCCTGTTGCAATGTACTGCACGAAGGCTTATCGTGTCCTTTTCCATAAACGGATTGGTTAGGGCACTTTCCAGATGAGTTAGCCTTGTGAAGAAGTGGAGTAACAGCATTGCCTTCCAAGAATAACGGCGAGTCCTTGTAGTTCCTAACAGATCTTCTGAGGGTCACCCTGGCTTTCCCAACTTTAGTGTTCGATAATTTGGCAGGTTTAGTTACTATAGCAGGTAATGGAACCTGACTTCAATAGTAGTGAAAATCCGATTCCCAGGTGGCATATCAAAAGAAGAGTGGGCGTTCACCGGGAGGGGTTTATTTGAAATCCGACGTTTCGGGTAGTTTACTCGTCTACCCATCTTCAGGGACTGGGAGGTCCTGTGCACAGCACTCCTTATTATGGCGCCCTTTGTCCAATGTGTGATCCGCCAATGCCGCCTGTGTGGCTGCATCCAACCCGCATGTCACCGTGACCTGAATCGCCCCGGTCGGCCGCGGTGATGACTGACGGCCCCGATTGTCCCGCGCCGTGACTGTCCCCGCTAAGAAAGTTCGTAAAGTCAGATAAGGGGGAGGCAAATTGATGTGGCGGTTGACAGAGCGGTCGGGTGACATCCAGGCTTCTTGCACTTGCCTTGCTGTGTGATCGCCGCCCCGGCCCACAATCTCAACGGCGTCAAAGTTGAAGATGTGTCCCATTTGCGCGGCATGGGTTGCTACCTCCGACTTTGGGTCCAATCTTCGCACGGCCAACTTATGCTCGTGCATTCGCGTTTGCAGCCGTCGGCCGGTTTCCCCAACGTAGTTGTAACTTCCACAGCTGCATTTAAGTCGGTAGACAACGGCCGACATCTCCTGCTTAGGGATGGGATCTTTCGGCCGCATCACTTGCCGGAGGATTGTTGAGTCAGGCCTGTGGGCAACACCTATTCCGAGTGGCGCGAGTGATCGAGCCACGACTTCGGAGACCCCTTTAATGTACGGAATGCTCCGCCACGAGTTTGGCTGACTATGCTCCTCGTTCCGTTTCTTTGGCTGCCTCCGGCTTCGTTCAATGAATGCCCGCGGATAGCCATTGGCTCTTCAATGCAGCTGTGGAAGTTGCAACTACGTTAGGGAAACCGGCCGACGGCTGCAAACGCGAATGCACGAGCATAAGTTGGCCGTGCGAAGATTGGACCCAAAGTCGGAGGTAGCAACCCATGCCGCGCAAATGGGACACATCTTCAACTTTGACGCCGTTGAGATTGTGGGCCGGGGCGGCGATCACACAGCAAGGCAAGTGCAAGAAGCCTGGATGTCACCCGACCGCTCTGTCAACCGCCACATCAATTTGCCTCCCCCTTATCTGACTTTACGAACTTTCTTAGCGGGGACAGTCACGGCGCGGGACAATCGGGGCCGTCAGTCATCACCGCGGCCGACCGGGGCGATTCAGGTCACGGTGACATGCGGGTTGGATGCAGCCACACAGGCGGCATTGGCGGATCACACATTGGACAAAGGGCGCCATAATAAGGAGTGCTGTGCACAGGACCTCCCAGTCCCTGAAGATGGGTAGACGAGTAAACTACCCGAAACGTCGGATTTCAAATAAACCATTCCCGGGGAACCTGACTTATTTTTAATGCATTAGTGTCGACCGCCACGTTATCCACCGGAACTGATTTCTCTAGAGTTTCCTCTGGAGACATAACTCGCTTTCTCTTCCTGACCGGCTTTGACTTTTCCGCGCTAGTGCCTTTATTAGTAGGATGTTCGTCGCCGATCGACCGGAAATTTGGCGGATTATTTGGTAATTCTATCTTACTGTGCTTAAGAATAACCATGATGATGTCCGTCAGTAGGCCTTGCTTCTCTTCTAGCGTCTGGACCCGCTTTTCAAGTTCCTTACAGCCGACACAGCGACCGACAAGCGCAGAATCCGTCCCGTCTGTCATACAGTTTTCGAGGCCTTTTGGCAGTGCATCGGTTCTTATTTCCTGTCTTATCTCTTCGAGCCTATTGTCGAGTAGCTAGTACCGACCATGCCTTTCTGATATCGGTTGGATTGATAGGGCATGACAAAGTCGAGTAGAGGCGGCCGGATGCCGAGAGCTTTAAGTTTTTCCAAGAGGCGTCTATGGGACACCTTGCCGAAGGCTTTGTTAGGATGAAAGTAGATAAATATCGCTGACTGCTGCTCATTACGAAGCTAAGTGATTAGATTAAGAAATTCCAAATGACAAGTTTCGCCGGATCGTTCAGGCAAACATCTATGCTGATTAGAGCTCAGAAGCTGGATAGCCAGACAGAAGTCAAGAATTTCATTGGAAATTATTCTTTCAAGAAGCTTTGCTAGAGACGGCGTTTTGTGTACGCCCCGATAGTTATTAGCATCGGACCGAGATCCAGACTTGAAGACGGGAAAGATAATTGACGTTTTCCATGTTACAGGAAAGAATCCTTTTGACTTATAAAGAGAGAATAAATGACTGAGCAATATGTGAAGGTCAGACGCTTGTTTAATAATCGAATTTGGAATCCCGCCCGATCCTGAGCAATGTGAGTATTTCAAACGCCTTATGTTTTTCTTAATGAGATCTGAGGAGACATCGATTGTACTGAGTGCCCTATCCGGAAGAGAGCGAAAGAAAGGGACCGTATCGGACTCGGTAGTAAGGTGTTTTGCAAAGAAAGCACTAAACAACTCCACGTTGTCAGTGTCACCGATGAGGAAGACTTTGTTAGCATTTAGCAGGGGTGGAAGTTCGTGACCACGCTTAGAGGAGGACCGACGTCGGTTCACTTCGTAAGTAACTGTCTGCAAACACTATGAATAAGATCATAAAATGAGAGTTCTTTGCGGCTAAGATAACTACGTGAATTCATATAATATACGGTACCATTTTATTCGGCTGGACAGCGTAAAAAAACTCATATTAGATAAGAAATTGCAACCTCACGGGTCATTGAATTACTAATAAATCCGCACGTTTGTATAACGGGATCGTAAACCAAAAGAATGAAATATAAATTTAACGCGATTTTATACGATTGCTTACGCGACTCACGCCTTCCATATTTTAATCAATACAATTCCATTACCTCGTGTCATTACCAAAATCTCCGCAGCAAATAGTTTACCCGATCGAAGTACACATCCGTAGATCTTTGAGGGCATTCTGCATAGTGAAGGTGTTGGACTGCAACCCAGCCTTTGAGGGTTTTTTTCGAATTCGCTACCACCACCAAACTCCGAGTTCACCTGTTCAAACTGCGCACTCAGCAGGCAAGGCTAATTATGCGAATGCTCTCCTTCTGTGTCCTGGTGGTCAAACCATGGAATGCCCTCCCTGCAGATGTCGCATAAAAAGCTTTAAAAAAGAACCCTAACAGAATTATGTTCCGAAATAATTAAGAGAGATGAGACATCTACCTCACCCCCGAGACTCACCCCCATTTTGTCATACCATTATGTGATCGATTGAATTATTTCAGCCCAGATTATTTCACTGTGAACCGCAATCAGTTTTACGTTATAAATCGAGTAATCAAAGGCTCGCGCCTATTTCCTTCAATAAACTGAAATGAACTGAACGTTGCTATTTCCCGCCGCACATGTAGTCCAGCAAACGATAACACTGAGAAGTGCGGCATGCGGCCTATGACCTGGCGCTATGGAACTCCCACGTCACATGCTCGACCGTGGGATGAACACCGAGGCACCTTTACCAACGAGTAGGAACACGAACGCGGCAGAATCTACGGCTGATACATGAGCTAATCTATTTCTACTGCTTGGAAAATTTCGACGCAATTTAAAATCAAATGAATTCTCGTCCACTTTAAGTTTCTCATCACATGCATCGGCCTGTTTCTGTATCTGAACGTTCCCTTCTAAAAGAAATTAATGACAACTGAGGCAAATGCTTTTCACATTGTCTGCGTAGTAGAGCATCTTATAATTTGTTAAATCCCTTACATACCCAAGGTCACCTTCGCTTTTGCGCACCTTTAATGAGCTACCTTGACTTTCGATTCGACTGGTCACGCTAGAGTACATAAACGATGAATCATTTTTTGATTGCAGTTCTCTTTTGCGTTATTGTGCATGGTAAGCTGTCGGAATAATTTGTAATCAGTTGGGATTTAAGCGCATGGATCGGAAATTGGCGTTTATTTTAACCTGGAACAAAAAACCGGCAATGCGTATGTAGGCAAATTTGTCAGAGGCTCACGTACAGTCCAACTGTCTCCACCTCTCAGTGCCAGCGCCGACCCCCAAATAAGCTTTTCTGGTTAGTTTTTTTACAGTCTTTTACTACTACTATTGAGCTTTTAAATGTCGTGCTTAACTCAATTGGTGTAAACTACACATACATGCATGAAGTAATTTCCCAACTATCTCTGGTCCTCGCGTTAACAACTGAGTCACAGCTTAGTCCAAAAATTATTCGTTCTCCTCGACTTTTAACATAACTCGTTAAATATAATACAATGTTTTACAGCAGATATATTCGTTTGGGGATTACTAATAGAAATCATGTTTGCGGCATTTTTGCTTATAAATCTAACCTAAATGAGAACATATGCCATTTACTTATTCATAATCATTGGTCACAAGTAGGGTTGATTAATTGATTGTGGAAAAATGCAGCGTTAGACTTTGCTTTTTGAGGAAATTTCCTCTGCTCTGCGCACATTTCCTCCGTAAAACGCGTTAATCAAAGAAGGACAAATGGCAGACGCTTGTCACTGATTCCCTCAAAGGGATTTTTACGTATATCCGAGGCGGCGACTGTAATAGGACTGAAAAGATAGCCTTACTACTGCGCGCCGCATTCTTTGAAGAGGGATTTGATGTGGCTAGGAAGATCCACATTGAACTTACATTGGGCAGGTCAAATGAGCGAAGGCAAAATCTTACATCTGTAAGGGTGGGAGTAATCAGATCTCGGCGCGACGTTGCCTTGTAGAAATGGTTAGAAGAGTGTATTGCTGGATGTCGCATGACTCTTGCAAATCAAATAGTTAACGTTTGCGTGCTATTCCCGGTCACCGAAGTAAAACACAACGCATAATTTAGTTATTTGCACGGAAGATGGATTTGCTGTTCATTTGTAAGGCCTTCTGTGGATCCGTTGTTTTTATGAAACACGTTCATGTTCGCACTCCTCGAGTTTAACACACATGGCTTCTCAGTAGCAGGGTACAGGTGGTTGCAGTACGATATCCACATCTTTCTTATTTCTGTGGCACAGCGTTCTGTTTTGGGTAATTCTAAAGCTTGCTGTCACTACTTGCTCTACGACTTCAGAATCACATCAATAGTGTGCAAAATATGTCCTTGCTTGCTCCATCTAGTTTTGAAGCGTTTTAATAGCGATGTATAAACCTCATTCGTCCCACTGCGGTCATTTTGAGAATCAGGTCTTGTGGGTCGCATTCCACTCCTGGTTTCTCCTGTCCAGTAATGAGCAAGATACACGAATATATTCTCGAAAAGGACTACATGTAAATTCCAAGGTAGACATGATGACTCATTGATTTTCCTCCATGCCGCGACCACCGACATACTTTCGGATGTCAGTGATGGTGAAGAGTTGTAAATCATTCTCGGCCTGCCCTGGGGACTTCCATTAATTTTAAATCAAAATACATTCTGATAGCGTGAAGAGGTAACCTAGAGTATTGTCTGTTCTTAATTCGATGTATAGTTTTCCGTCCGCATGTCTAGCTCCGTTTTCTTGTAAGCCTGAAATGTTTTGACAGGTTGGGTAATTGCCATCTTTCCAGCATTATCCACTTATCGTTTGGCAAAGGCGCCAAAAGTATGCAAAATTTGTCTTTTGTGGGATGTCAAGAGGACGCCCTTCCATTTGCTTGATTTTCTTAAAAATGTATTTCCCGAAATTAAATAACAAAATAGAACCCACACTGTGGACACATAAGACATGCAATCGTATTACTTGTACTTGGTCCAGTCTTGATCATACCATAGTTGGCCAGTCTCAAGGATACCATTGAGCATATCTCGCCGCTCGTGACGATTTATCCCAGCAGACCTTGAGAGTTCAGTCCACTTCCTTCCCCAGCATATCATTTCGCCAGACGTATTTCGAGGAGGACTGCCATAAGCTTCCTACTTAAATTCTAATTAGGGGTTTTCTATTTTAATAGGCAAAATATGCGGCTTTCATGCGATTGGTGAGGGGGACAACTTTCCCTTCAACGTCGATTTGGTTGACGCAGCGGCGGGGTTGGGCGAAGTTCGTGTGCGGCCAGACGTTGACATGGGCTCGCTAAGAGAGAGCGAGTTTGTTTTCCACATTGAGGCCTACGACTGCGACAATCCTCCACATTACTCACAGCGGTAAGTGATCGCCTTCCTTTGCCACAAGGCTTATCTGTACACAGTACCCATCCTCATTGTAGAATATCTATCAGCCATTTATGTTGTCTACGAGTTTGCTGGTGTTTCTGAAAACCAGATGACGGCCACCACGATTTATAAGTTCTATTACGGAGTGCGGTTGTGTGAAAAGTGCTACGATGCCAAGAGCTATGCTCCACTTCAGCACTACGACCCTTACGCCGACTATATCTATCCACTGAGTGTTTAACTTTCGACTAAGGCATTCCTACGATGCATATATTATCAGTCTCAAAACAGGGGTTTGCTCATTTAGCTTGCTCGTGGCTTAGTGGTTAGAGACGTTGGGCTTCTAACTAACAAGTCGCGAAGTTGAGCCCCAGGTGTTCCACACTTCGGAGTTGGGTAGGACTGGATGGCGACGACTAATAAACCAAAAGTGGTCATTCCAGTGTTCCCTGTCTTTGTCGGCAATGCCATTCTTCATATATATGTATATATAGTAGAGGAACGCTCACCGATCGTCCTTACTGATCTCACTTGCCACGTTGTGCCTTACGGGCTCTCTCTCGAGCCCAACCAGCACCCACATAGCGGTGCATGATAAAGGCAGAATGTTATTAACGACAAAGACAAGGGATGCTGGAATGGTTATTTCTAGCTTATTAGCCGTCGTCAACCGGCCATACCCAACTACTGTGCATCCCTGATCGAAGCCAACAGGACAACGAGCCTGTGGCTTAGTGGTTAGAGGCGTTGGACTTCTACATAAGAGGTCGCAGGGTCGAGTCCCACGTTTTCCACGCTTCGGATTGGGTATGACTGACTAACGACGGCTAATAAGCCAGAAGTGGCCATTCCAGTCTCCCTTGTTATTGTCGGTAATGAAATTCTGTATATATATGTATAGTAGAGGTGGCATGCATTCCGAGATGATATAATAACAAAGGAAGAGGTTCTTCGGATGAAAACTGAGTTTTAGTTTGTATATATAGACAAGTAACTTCAATCACCTTTACTTATAATCACACAGAGAAAGTAGAGATGGATTTATCAGATCCCGCTGACGAGTTATGCTAATGGTCTGTGTCCTTCTAGAAGTCCTAAGTTACGCTATTGCAAACGAAGATGTCGACCATGTGTCCCACAGCATGGCGGGCACGGGCTCAGAGACTTTCGTGTGAACTAGTTTATGATGATAGCAGACTTGCGCAGCATCTACGGCACCCCTCCCCCCTTATCTCTGGGGACGCGGCGTGTAGAGAAAACTAGGAAGACTGGGGTGAATCGGGCGCGGTAAACAGCCCGTGTACTCGTGCCACACGTGCCAAGACGGGAGTGCCTTTAGGGACACATTCTGAATGAGCCATTGTAGCCTGACAATATAGTGTACGGCCTACCAGGAACCTAAACTAATTAGCACTAAGAAGATCACATGCGAGATAAGAAATTGGTAAGTATTTGTCGGTCCAGACAAAACTTCCAAGATCATTATACCCCAGATTTTGACGCACTACGGACCCCTCCACTTGGTACAGGTTGGCATGATGTGGGGATGATAAACTGCGAGGAAAGTGTTTTTACTTAGTACATTGTGGAACATTTTCTTCTCATCATGTTTTCGGGTCCTGCACGCAGCCTTCCCGCGTATTTAAATGCTGAGTTTTTCGCTAATTAATGTGCGTCGCTTGATCCACGAGGAAGTCCCACCGTCCCTCGTCCAGTTTGAAATGAATGAACACCGGTGCTAGGTAGGCATTTGTTAGATCCTTCGGAGGATTTAAGTTTCCCGCCTCTTAAGCTCATCTGGGCCCCGCCTTGCGGACGCGAAATCACCGTAAAGACAGCGCCAGATGCAATCGGAACATCCGTCAGCGGACGGCGTGTGATCATGTTCATAAAAAAGGTGAACGCTACTCACAGTAAGCCTGGCGGGAGTTCAGGCGTGTGTCCTGCCAAAAGAAGTCATTGGTGCGAACTAAGACCTGCCTGCTTCTGAACGCTTTCCTCTTAACCGCCCCTTACCCCCTCCTCGTCAGCGCAAGAATCACATGAAACTCCAGCTCACTTAGTGAGTGAGTTTGCCTTCGTGCCGGTGCGGCTGTGCGCAGGCCAATGGCGAAGGCACCCGAAACGCAGATGCGGCAGGATGCTGCAGCTTCGGCTCATTGTTCTGGCAATCGCGCAAGCACTCTCATACACACACACGAAAGGCATGTGACCTGAAGGCGTCGGTCTTCATTCCAAATCAATATGCAGAATGAAGCACCTGGAGTGGGTTTTCTAGGTCAACTTTCTCCTTTCCTGGTTTTGTTTATGGCTGCCCCAGACACCCCTGGCCTCCTCAGACACACACACACTCAGAAACGTTCGCATTCAGCTTGGCTTCCGATCTACGCGGTTTAAAACAGCTTGCAACATGAGGAGCTTACCTCCTAGTCCTCCCCCTCATTCACTGACATTACTCGCTTTTGGAAATAGTGCAATGCTAGACTGGCAGTCATGGTTTGCATAGACGGGTCGGCAACGGTATGGAGAAGGACACCAAGTAACTGACGGCAGACTGTGGATGACGTCATAGGGGCTTTAATCTTGGCATCCATTCGCAGGCTTTTGCAGAAATTACTCTTCCAATAACAATCACTCTCAATGACTTTGAACCATTATTTAAACTCCTTTATTTTTTGAAATCCGCGTTTTTTTCATTTTTAATTACCGCGCTCATTTACGTTTTCGTACGAAAACGTACGATGAGTCTTTCAGGAGAAATCCTGCATTTCGTCAGCTTACTGTCTAGTGCGCTGCCCCACCCGTAAAACTCCCCTTAATGCCAATCACGTTTGATACGATCAAAAGTCTGCCGTCAGTTAGGTGGGGTACTTCTCCATACCGCTGTCGACGGGCCAAGTCATGTCTGAAGACACAGTCGATGCAGTTCACACAAGTTGTCAGTGCAGCGAAAACGTGGAACATATGCTGGTAGTAGTGTGTAAACAAAGAGGGCTTGTAATAAGAAAAAACACCAAAAGTAGACTTTTATCAGCGGCAATTGCTTACCCCTTATTATTTAAAGATAACAAAGGACCTCCTAGACCGCCGAAATCGAAAACTCGCAGCGCTTGACTGTCGAAAGTGAATTTATTTCATGTACTTCTGGCATTCGTCAATTCGATCCCATAGCAGGAGAAAATACTTGCCTGTCTTTTAAAACACAGAGAACGCTGCATGACAGTAAACAGCCGATAATGCAGTTGCATTACCGACAAAAATCACCAAAGACTGGGGTGTGATTTCGTCGCGCCCAGCCAACTGACGGAACACTTGTCCTAGAGAGTCCTTTATGTGATTTGGGCAGAATTGTTGATCTGACTTTGGCAGGTATGCCCACTGTCCCTGAGCGAGGGAATCTATAATTTATCTCGCCAAAACAATGGGAACTACCAAGCCCAAGAATGGTCGTAATTAGAGCCATTGTTGTTCTCAGTTTGCCATTGTCTCGCAGATGGCGCGAAAAGCTATCAGGTAGTGTACCAGAGAGAACGAGAGAGAGAGTAGTTTTTCATTGGCGTAACAAGCTAGTCGCATGCCTTAAATTGATGGTGTTCAAAACGGAGGCTAAAAGCAGGTTATCATGTCTCATTTAAGGCTATGAGACAGGAGGGATGGAGTCTTTGCTTCATTGATAAACGAAGAGTTTCGCCGTACTATTCAGAAAAGTAATTTAATTCGCAGCGCATCGCAGGCTATTTGAAAGCATGCGCATCTTCTAGGCAGTCTTTTGCCTCTGTCATCCATTCAGGGGATGGAGGAGAAGATCGCTGACCAGACGCCAGCGAGCCGTCTTTTATTAATGAACGATGGCAGGTTTTTTCACTTTTCGTGGTCACACTGATGGCTCAAGGGTGGTCTCATAGTTTTCTGTTCCGCAAAATACACGAAAACGTGCTTTATTTATGATAAATCGCAAATTAAGTGGGAGAAATACACAGTTTATTGGTGCCTATTTACACATATTAGCAACTGATAAACAAAGAAAAATATGTTTCACAGTCCAGTTCTGTCGAACCTTCGCTCTGTGAAAGCCAAGACTATACTTCATGACCAATAATCTTATAGTTCAATACGGAGCCCTGCATATCAGATTGAATAAATTACTTAGATAACTTTAGCCCAAAGATGCGATCATGACGAATGAATGGCGCCAAAGGAAACCAACGGACACCGCTTAGACCCAATTCTATGCTCTACTAGAGATCCACACGCCATATGTTCCACTGCGGCCAACCGTTGCCCCAGAAGTGTATCCCATCCTATAAGTTGGCAAAGTTTCTCCAAAGCAATTCGAATACGTCGACCTAGTCAGACGCCCAACTTTTTTTGACGATCAGAGGATCCAGTCGAACGAAATCGCGGTCTCTTTCTACTTGATACCGTTTTTCAAGTCCACTACACCCAATTGTGCACTTGAGGTCCTGCGCAAGGAAACTGAGGAAGCGCACGACGAACTTCAAAGTCTGTTCAAGCTTGAGCACCTCATGAGGCTGTTCAAATTTTGCCAAACGACCTGCTTCGCCTTTGCGGGAGAAACGTATGAGCGGATCAAGTGAGCTCTAATTGACTCCCTGTCTCCAGTTTAATGCCAGAACTGGCCCTACAATGGGGAAGGAAAGACTGCTTTCATCCAGGAGGTGCCGATCTTTTGGCGTACTTACGTTCACATGTCTGTTATCTTTAGGAAGAGCGAGCTGCAAATTTCCATATTCTGCTTAACTCCGCTTTCCCAGATATACATGAACTTTACGAAGGAAAAAAGCAACAACCGCCCTTTCTTGGTGTCCTGGTGAGTTGCAGTCCCTACGGTGAAATAGGAAAAACGGTCTACAGGAAGGCAACAAACACCACACAACCTCTGAGTTTTAACGGAGGCCTTCTGGTGGCTCGAAAACGTAACTGCGTGAGAACACTCTCCAAACAGGTTCAGATTAAGTGCAGCAACTTTGAAGCAAAAGCCCGTGAGTCCCGAGATCTTCGCGATCAATTTATGCGGAATGGCTATCCTAAGGCGTTTATAAGCTGATAACTATGCGTTCGCCTCCCGAAAGACCCAACCGGAAATAACGCCAATGAGATGGCATGCTCTGCCATGCGAAAAGGACTTTTCAAAGGCGATAGGGCACACTGCTGTGGGATTGTGTGTTGGAATTGCGCACTGCCTCAAAGCCGCCATGCGCAGTTAAAAGATAACGAAAAGCAAGGACCGATTGGATTCCAGGCAACGGTCGGGTGTAGTGTATAGTATCCCCTGCATGAACTGTCCTTGTGTTTACACAGGTCAGAGTGAATGCACGTCCGGTTCGCGCTTTCACGAACATGAGTTGGCTGTGCGAGAGGATCGCAAATTATCATAAGGGACTATCAACACCTTCCAAACCGGTCACAGCAAGCAAGACAAACCGAGAAGTAATTGAAGCCTGATCCTCGGATTGGAAGTTAGTCAATCAATGTAACGACCTGACGGCGTCAAAGTGTCTCGTGCAGTCACCACCAGATCTGTGTCACTGATTTTTGATTGGCTTACACCCTCATAATTTTCAATTGTGCTACTACTGCTTCTACCTCTGACGATGGACTCCTGCAGGAGTATAAAATTTCTGAAAAAATAAACAAGTGGTCTTGGCGCCCGGCAAGTCTTCTTCCTTACTCATGTACAGCTCTCTTTTTTCCTACCAGGGTGGATTTGCGCTCATCTCCTACTGTTGTCTTTATATATTCTTGATCTCAGCTTGTAAGCCCTTATACCATAGCTCAGGTGCGAGGACATCTATTTAAAAGCGCAGAATGATGGGATAGTCTGGCGTTATTTGGAGGGCGCCCTTCCTATATTTTTAGTTTCACTGGCTGGTAGGAACGGAAAACTCAGAAACGGCCATTCCAGTGTCTTAGTGTTATAGTTAAAGACTCCGGAAGACTCTGTTCGGGCCCTGCAAAACCTTTGGCCATGGTGTCCGGTAGTTTACATCGAAAGAGGTCCCCCAAGCGGACCACGTGTTAGATGCGCTAGACCCTCACGGGGCCATATCGCATCTTGGCAGGCGTTGTTGGACTTGCACATCATAGCAAATTCCAACATTTCGGGGTGCGGTGGCGGATCTGGATGCCGACAGTCGTCGCGCACACGGACCCTTGCCGCCCTCAATTGTTGTTGTTGGTTAAAAGCCTGGTCATTTGCTGTGTGGACCAGGGGGGGGGGTGAAGTAGAGCGCCAAGGTGCGGGCTCGACCGTGCCATCCACCTGCGCACTCCGACGCCTCCGGTCTTTTTGACTCTGTCTTGACACCGGGTCCAGGTGGAAAGTAGGAGGAGAGAGTGCGGTAGCCACTGTGCAAGCCTACTATCATTTTAAACTAAATCACGCGAAAGTCACTGTGCCTGCTTTACTTTGTTGTGAAGCACACGGTGGACATCGTTGGCAACGACGCCCGAACTGTCAAGTGCGCCGGCACACGTCGGAAACAGTTTAAACTGCCCTACGACGCCCTGCTAACTTCATGCCTACCCCAAATCACCTCTACAAACGACACTAGGTACAGTCCGTGACCGTTTTCGAGTACTTCTAATGGCTGATGTTGACGGTGAATCTCCAGGCCTCGGGTCAGGCCTTCCGCAACCTGAATCACAGTGGTTAACCCCACCGTTGCATATTTTCTGTGCTCCGGTCCACCAAAAGACGCTACCAAAGTCTGCCTCACTATAAAATAATTCACGCGTAAGTCGCTGGTGCGGCATACACTCTGTGGGGCACACAGTGAACAGCGTCGCTTGCAACGGTCAAACTGTCGTCTCGTGTCGTCGTCAGACTTTGGGGTTGATAGGTTGGTAGGGAAATGCTTACACTGGCCTGCCAGGCCTCGAAGGAGACTCGGGTGCGTTTTGTCTGGGTTGAACCCCTAGTTACAGGGGAGTCCTCAGCTGCAGAGCTGGTCACAGTCTCTGCTCAACAACCACAAGCAGAGGGACGGACAGTGCGGACGACTCAATCACTGTCACAGGTAAGCCCACTGGCGTACCTGTAAGCAATCGTAAAGTCAAAATGCAAATGCACATTGGCCGACGTTGGAGGCGCCGTTTTGGTGCACGTTTGGAGTGAACTTTTTCATTCCTGTCAGCCGACGCCCCTTGGCCATCATCATGAATCCCTGGAGATGTCTGCTACGAACACCAAAATGGTCTTCTGCCTTCGCCCCCCCCCCGCCTACTTACCGAGTGCGGTCACGATTGTTATGGCCAGGAATGGTCTACTTGCTTTTCTGTCATGTGGATGGACTGCTTTTGTCGCCAGTTGAGAAGAACTGGAATTACACGATGCCTATATAGCCAATTTTAGTCTCAGCTCTTGTGTTTATCGAAATCTGATGATCAAGGCCTTGTTAACAAACTACGTTTGCGTTAAGTTAGTATGGCGCGGGGAAATAAGGCTCGACTTCAGGGGAAATATTGCAGTAAATAGCATAAATGCAGTACAAGGTGCTACTGAACAGCAGACCTCCGGTAAAGATACATTTGCATTACAGGATGACGATAATATTGTTTTCTTTTAATGATTGGTTGATGACTGAACATTCAATTGAAATGTGAAGCTAGTCGTCGGGCTGTCCAGTATATGCGAGAACATTGCCTAGTTTGGACGAGGTTCATCTGTGTGTGTAGAATCGAGTTGTCTAAATGGATGCTCGTCGACTTCACGTCGTGAAGCGAATTCGAACGATTTGATGGGAATTTGTAGACAGATTACGTGACTACGTTGAAGTTTCTGTGTATACCTTGCGTCTAGCCCTTTTGTATCTTTGCTAAACATCAGACGATGTCAGCGTTCAAGCGTATTTCGTCTTTTTTGGCACACTGACCCCAAGACATTTCGTCAACTGCTCTGTTTTCCGGATATTCTGCGGAAAATGAGTCGCAAAACTGTTGTGTGCGTGATGCTGCGCATAAGACAATGAAGACAAAATCGTAAAGATGAAAAACCAGACTGTTATGGTTTATGCTACCGCGGCTTCCCCGTAAATAGTACCATTGAAATGAAAGCTTCATTCGTGATTTATATACTAGCAAAATTAAGATTGTCGTAGCCCATTTACCCAGGCCAAAATATTTCAGTGGCATACGGAGTTAGATGTCTTATGGATCAACTATCACGCTATGTACAGTAAGTGGACTAACTCATGAAATGTTGACCGAAATTCTAAAATGCGTTTTCGTTTCCAAAAGATTGCTTAAGTGGGGTCTTAAATTTATTATCTAGTAGCATATTTTATAATAATTTAGTTGCCTCAGGATGCCGGCTTTCGAACGAACTGCTTTTCGGCCACATGCAAAAACCACACGCCGTAAAAAATAACTACTTACATAGCATGAATTCTTTCATCGATTTGCGACGTTCTTAAAAATGCAATTATATTCCATAGAAAAATACATAAAAATATTCACTCTTTTACCCGCTCGTTAGAAAATTACGTCCTCGTCCAATTTTATATTCGAAAGAAGGTTATAATTCGGTTTTCAAGAACTTCCAATTCCCGAGTAATTTTGAACCCGACCTCCGTTACACTTGCATCTACGGTTCGTAAACTGCAAGCGTACATTTTCCACGTACGGTAAACCATGCATTTCCCTTCAGTATTAAGAGGAGACCATATACGGTTCATAAAACATGGCGGTAGATTTGAGCCATATTGTTAACTTTACAAGCCACATTGGCAAGTGGAGAGACATGATGTTTTTTAAACCGGCATTTCGCGGTATTGAAAAATCTTATAGTTATAAACTTTTTAAAAACAGAATTATACCCTTTCTTGAAGCATAAAATTGGAAGAAGACGTAATTTTCTACCGAAGGAGTAAACTAATGAATATTTTTATAGCTGTTTTCTATGAAATATAATTGCATTTCAAGGGCATCGAAAGTCGATGAGAGAAATTCATGCTACTTAAGTAGTTGTTTTTTACAGGGTGTGGTCGGAAAGAAGTTTGTTCGAAAGCGGACATCCTGAGGCAACTAACTTATTGTAGAATTATGCTGCTGGATAATAAACTTCAAAACCCTACTTAAGCAATCTTTTGAAAATGAAAACACATTTTGGCTAACATTTCATGAATTAGCCCACCTACTGCAACAAGTTACTTGCAACTTATCCTGCTCCGTGAATAGCGACGAGTCTTATCGGTCTTGAAAACACCTCCCTGCTGTAGTCGCCGTCGAACTCGCTAATTATATCGTTTATATTGTGGAAAGGGTAACTGTTAGACATCTGGACTTCTACATACTTCGAAAAAGAGCTTAGGTCCAGATGATCAGTAATGACATAGAGCACAACGATGTGGTGTTTCTGCAGGTTTCACAGAATAAGACTGATTTCGGTTCACCAAAAAATCGGCCGTTGTTAGGAGAAGGAGGAGGGAACCTTTGTGTCGACCATTGTCGAAAATGACTGTTAAACTGTCGTCTTTGAGAAGCGGCGGATAAAAAAATCATAGAGTTCCGGGTCCTTCAGCGATGGCGCCAATTTGTGCAATTGAGGCGTACTATTTCACTTCTTCTAATTTGATTACTGCGCGCATCGTTTGCAGGAATGTTTATGGGGTTTGTCATGTCGGTTTGCAGTCGCCGCTAGGCCAGTAAAGGCAGTTATACAAGACGCACTATGTCCCCGATTGGATACACATGCCCCCTATAGACCAGATCTTCTTAAACAATTTAATCAGAAAAAACATGCGTCGGGGGCCAGATTTCATGTATAACCTGTGATGTGAAGGCATCTGGAAACAGAAAGGACCTAGAGCAGTCCGGTATCTCGTCATACCACGTCTATAATTCGTTCTGGACGCCACATTGTCAGCCCTTACCGGGCTCTCTCATTTCATAAGGACGAGCTCTGTACTTTATGATATGAAGCAATTAAAATTTTACATTATGCGTAGCTCCTGCAGTGTGCGTTTGCACAGAGTCTACTCCTACATATCGAATTCCGAATCAAACGTCTATCATCGTCAGACTCTCAACTCTTTCACTGGCGGCCTTCTGCAAATACTTGCTCTGTACTTGAGACGTATTGCGAGCAGAAGAAGGGGAGATTTAAATGGTTATTTCTGTCTAAGTGGCATGTCAGACCCCATATCCGGATCAATAAGGCTTCGGCTTGAGTCATACTAAGCACTGATCTTAAGACTGCGTCGTTGCCGCGATTATGAATTACCAATGAGGCAAGTGAATGGAGTTCAGTCGTCTGGCATGGTTTTGAGATTGGAGAGGAGTGTTCAATTTTCCCTTAGTAGATCAAACGCGGGTGATCAAATAGGGGAGAAGAACTGATGATCGTGAAGGAGTATCCTCAAAATCAATGCCGACTCATTATTCGTCGTCCGTAAACCACACCATCTCCAATGGCTTGAAAGGCCTTGTTTTGACTGGCTAGGCATTGGACCTAACCCACAATCAGTCGATTCACGGACCCCAGACCCGTCATCCGTGACCAGGAATGTTGCCTATTAAAATCGTGTTTTCATTAGTTTCGAGTTAGGACTCTGCCAGTTGAGGGCGGGAAACAAGTGTGAGATCGCCGTTTCAGCCACCTTTTTCGTCGTCTTCGATTGTAGACTGTACTTTTCCATGCTAGCAACTACAAGTTCCCTAAACGGACTTCCTTGTACGAACACAAACTCGATGTTCTCTGCAGTGAAGCCAGACGGCAGAACTTCGTTTCCAGCTAACGACAGCCACTCTTCTGTTGTTTATATCTGACCTGATTACGCCTGCACGTTTTGAACCGCGTTAAAATAGCAATCTACGGCGCCCTTTCCTCATCCTCTTTTTGTCGGTCTGACTGAATTAAGCTGGTTAAAGAAGCTTTTGGTTTTGCCGATGTAAGACATTGCGATAGGGAGATTTGACACTTGCACCGGTTGCTTCCCCATAACGTTAAAGGGCAAAATCTTGTCAACATTAAATCACACCCAGACCCCGCACCCACCGGCAAGTGGGCGCAAAGGGCAGTCCGAGTTAGGCAAATCCCGGCAAAAAACCACTAATCTCCAAGAAAGCTGGCTTCGGCAGCACTTAGGATAACTGAGTAAAGGAAACCAGCTGGCCACAGTTAGCGTAAACGGACTCTAATGTCAACAAAACGCGCACAACCACATTCCTGGCTGTCTCAAACTGAACGCTTTTTGACTCGCAGCGCCCAGGTGTCGCATTGATCAGAAATAGGGTGAGTGCAGGTGTATGCGTGAGCATTTATCTGCATCTCACTCATGTGAGAACCGAACCTCCCACCTCCGACCGAGCGAGAATTCGATGTTGTGAGGGGACCGGATCGTGTGTAGCACGGGTAGACGCGCCGTATAGTTCTCTCAGCCATTTGGGCTCAACTAACTGACGGACTCTGGCAGCGGACTGTTGCCTACGGGAGGTAAAGGAGAGGGAGGTCGACTCTGGGGACTGCTTCTCCACGACACTCAACGCATAGTCCTCACCACTAGCAACTTTTTCCGCGCTCTTAAACTGTAACGGTGCGCCACAGTCCGTGGCTTGGAAGAACGCCCAACAACCCGATAACGCGATCCTTTCAGGACAGAGAGGCTGCAACGGCCCCTTCCTGTGGCATCTATGGCACCCCCGCCCGCCCGGGTGGGATCCGAGTCGCCCCTATATTGGTCCTGCGGAAACCCAGTCCACCGTGAGCAAAGCAGACGCGTGTGGCACGCGTAGGCGGACTGCTTAGCTTTGTCAGCCACTATGCCTGATCCCGCCTCCAGTCTTCCTGACTTTTCTGGACTTTGTCTGCACTGTCTATCCTCCCCCACGTAAGTGATGGAGGAGAGAGTGCAGCAAATGCTGCTCAAGCCACCGTCCCTGCGCCTACCGTGCAGTGGGGCACACGATGAACATCATCTTTCGTGTTGTCCGAACTGTCATCATATCTGCCTAATCAGGACAGGAGTATAGTCCTATTTCCGCACGATGGATGGACACCAGTAACTACGCACAATAAATTAACTTTAAGGATGGGCTGCAGAATGTAATTGATCTACCGAAAAGCGATACAGACAAATCTGTTCACATTAATAGAGTCGGCTCCTGAGCTCTGTGCCGACACTACCCAACATCCTAATTTAAACCTAATTAGAACAACACACACCCTTTGTTGAGAGACCGGCTACCACCACGTTCACCATGTGTCCTTTCCCAGTTCTAGCTGGCGGTTATATTTTGCGCAATACAAACGCCGAACGGATTAAATTCCCCGTGTGTTATCCCGGGCGTCGATGAAATTTCGTTGTAGGAATTATGAAAAACACATAGTCTTTATTAAAGCTCCTGAAGCATTGGCAAAAATTCAGGTATATGCCTTAGAAAAGAAAATCTGGCTTAAGTAACATTGCATTACTAATGAATGTGGAATAAAACATCGAGCGACTTTCTACCCTGTAGCACGCTCTTTTGTGCACTGTAAAATCCGGCAACTATTTGAGTCAATTTCACGCGCTATGGAGTAACTACTAAGTTTGAACATTTTTTTCATGACTATGTATGCTCATAAAAAATTAAACTTTTGACAATAACGGGTTACTGATGCATAATTGCTATAGTAAATTACGCGCTTGTGTGCTTACGTCTGCGTTTATGCGGCACATTGGTACTATGGTGTCCAGTAGTTCACTTATACGTTTGAAATCAAATCCATGTTACTACATGTTCCTGTAGTCGTTTAATCGCGGAATATGGGAGAACTTTCCTAATATCAATGAATATCGCGTTGCAACCATAGGGGTTTGCACG
>CACRXP010000167.1:223365-238651 GCA_902702965.1 Spirometra erinaceieuropaei
CACCACACAGCCCTGGTTTATAACGCTCACTGAGTAGGATTTTACACAACAGGAAAAAAGGGGTGACCCGGATCCTAGTTGGTGTGGCGTAAGCCTGTACCTGAGCGTGCGCCACACCCCAAATGCTGGTATTCGTCACGGATGCACATTCCCAGGATCTGGCTCTGTGTTGGTCCAGCGCCTCTACAGCATAGCCTGTTTTAGGGGCACACGAGACATACCTGTATACAGTGTGAGACCGATCTCACGAAGTGTTGGCAGAAGTTTTGAAATGCGTTTTCGATTATGAAGGATTTCTTAGGTTGGGTTGTAATAATGATTATTGCGAGACATAATCCCATAGTATTTCAAACTTGGCAGGATGTCGGCTTTTAAATGCCTTCTTTTTGACTTCCTGCAGGGACAAAACTCGGTAAAAAGGACTACTTAAGTAGCATGCATTTTCACATTGATATATTTTATAGAAAACATGCACAAAAATATGCTTTGTTTTACTCGTTTTGTAGAAAATCACACTGTCTTTAGATGTTATGTCTTAAGAAAGATTGTCTGTCGGTTTTAAGAAAGTTTCTAATTGTGAGGCTTTTAAGACCGTTCGATGTCCACACACAGCATCGCACGTGTCCGTTTGCCAATGCTACTCATGATATCTACAGCATAGGCTGCATGCATTGCAAAATTTTATGAACTCAACATGGTATCTTCTTAAGGGCATGAGGGAATATATGATTTTCTTACTCGGAAAGCATGCACCTTTCAGACTGAAACCGTTCAACGCTAATTCAACTGTTGATCTAACTCAAAATTATTCGGGAATTGAAAAACTTTTTCAAAGCCTAAATATATCTCTTCTTCGAGTACAAAGTATGAAGACAACGTGATTTTCTATCAAACGAGTAAGAGACAGCACATTTCTGTGCATTTCTTCTATAAAATATGTTTGAATTTATAAGACCACCGAAAATCAATGTGAAAAATGCATGCAAATTAAAGGGTCATTTTTGCCGAGAACGTTTTCTGTACGAGGCCAAAAAGAAGTATATTCAAAAGCCGACATCCTGACGAGTCCGAAATGCAAGGGGATTAGATCGCAGGATAAGCATCATTACAATCCCACCTAAGTAATCCTTCCTAATGGAAAACGCATTTCTGAATTTCAGTCAACACGTCATGAGATTGGTCGCGCACTGTATGAGATTCACGCCGTAGATTGGAAACTTATTCCAACGATATCTCGCACACCAAACGGGGAAATACAATCTGACTCGGTCCGAAGGTTTTGGTGATTAGAAGTTCCGACATTTTTGGCCCAGGAAAGTGGAAGAAAATACATTTCACGAAGGCGTAATGCAAATCCTGGTGTTTGTTATTTTCATTTTATTTTGCATGTATGTAACTACGTTTTGTGAAATGGATAATCGCAACAAGAATATTTCCAATAAAGAAAGACCCCAACCGTTTCATTTGGCCAATGACTGGAGAGTCAGCCTTAAAACGCCCAGGAGCAAGGACTCGCTTCTTTCATGAAGCTGCAGGGTTGCATTTCCGTGCATTATCGCTAAATATCGTCAAAGCAACCATTTATCGAGTCTGCGATGCGTTCGCGGGACCTAATGCAGTCTCTACTCGATACCGGTCGATGTTGAAGTGCCCTCTCCCCGAAAGCCGCAAAAGAAGCATTTTAATCCATTTATTCGGAAGACAGATCCCCATCTTTTTCCACACGCACACAAGGCAGTAAGTAGCACTATGCCCACTTTATAACAGAATCTTTACGACCAGATAAGGCTCGACCTTGCCTGTTTTAAAATGCGCGTATCCTTTTATGCCAGTTCCTCTGACTGAAGACAGTTTACTTGAGGTAGAATTGTCCATTTCCGTGATTTTTTCTTATCGGACATTCTCTGCATTCACCAAAAGTGTTATCAGAGTATGTTCTCCGAACAGGAGGACAAAAGGGAGCACGTCTTCTCTGCGGTCTAATTAAATTCGCCACACGCATACACGCACTTACACACATCGCATCAACAGCCAGATTAACCGTCTGAAAAGTGGCACTTCGCTCCTCGCTGGGGATTTGAGCTAGACAGTGCAGAGCGAAACAGGCATGCGCGATCATTTACAGGAGACCCGATTTTGACGCCATTGCTGACTCAGCTGTGAGCGTTTGATTAAACCACAAGGCGTGCCAGCCAGAGTTCTCGCATACACATTCAGTCGCGCAAGCAGAATCACACGCAAGTGACTGCGCACTTCTGGGTATTCACTGCATTCACCTCCGCTTAACTTCACCTATATAAATATGAGTTGTTCGTGCGCTGATTGGCACTTGCGTGAATGCTCGGGGGCTTCAGGACACGCGCCTAAATTCGTCTGAAAGAACTTCCTTCTGATAGTTAACCGACATCTCTACTGGCCTGTGTTACGGGCTGTAGGCGCATCAGCTTACTCCGAGTTATTTAACTATATTATTGAATGACTAATGTTCGGTAGTGAAACGTTTGTCAAGGAAGACGCAGTAGACTGTAGAGGCTGCTTTCAGAGGACCTTCTTTTTGAACTAGCCACACTCGGATCCTCTGCTATTCTGTCAACCGGTCAAATTGGTGGATTCACATTCCTGCGTCATTAAGTGCCGGAGTTTTGGGCCAAATAGGCTGAGGGTGGCCTTTATCGTGTGCCCATTCACCAAGTGCTGCCGCCGTACGACGAATCAGTCGGAATTGCCCACTCTTTTTTTCCTCGTCGTTTTCAGCAGCATGTGTGTGTTAATGAACCGTCAAAAGGCAGAACGCGACCTCCGTAACTCGATTTGCCATCAAGTTAGGTGACTGAGTGGAACTTCAACTCGACTTCCAGTACTCCCAGGTTATCAACTGCGTCTATGGCCAGAGAATGTCTGGAGGCCATTAATTCTTCTAACGTCGAATGCCACGTTTTTTGTCCTTTATGCACAGCATCAGTAATCGTAAACCTAGTAACAGCTTAAATAAAAATAAGACGTACTACTGAAGAAGCGATCTTCCAAATCAGTTTACTCAGGTGACTCGTGAACGGTGCATCGGGAGACAACATTATATTTATTTTCACTTATGTAACCTTCTTTAAATTATTATTTTCTACTTTCAAAAATGTTGTACAAGGTGTCATGGGTATCGGCGCGTACTGCGCTACCGTAGCACTGATCGCTTTGGGTGACAACAGCCTAATTCCATAGATGACTTCCAGCTGATTCTGACGCTCCATAAGTAGTAATTTCTGAAAGTCAACTTTCAGAGCAGCCAGTATATAAACCTGCTTTTATTTTCCTGGTATTTTTGATTAACGCTCAACTCCATCATCCGAGACAGCGATGGGATCGATTAAGAATTCAAAACGTCGTTCAACCGAAGTTCTTGTTCCAACAATCGACTCCCCCCTTTTCCCAGCCATAAGAATAAACTGAATGTCAGCAAAGTTAGCAATTTTGTGTGTTGCAGGTTTTTTATTACCATTCATTGACATATGCGTCCACTATCACCAGCTATTTTTCCGTCGTTTTTTTTCCAAAATATTTAGATAGGACTGACTTATGTGGCCCCTTATGCAAGAGAAGAGTACAGGAACCGCCTACGATACGGGTTGCTTTGGGCCAACTTCCAGTGAAATTAGGGTTAGGGTTAGGTTAAGGGTTAGGTTTGAGTCTAGATTTAAAGTCAGCAGTAAGGTAAGCCATGATCAAGTTTGGGCTTAAGGTATGGGCTAGTTTTAACAGCAAATTTAAGGTTTGGGGTCAAGATCGGGGCAGCGGTTTTGTTTTATATGAGGGTTTTCGTTGGGGTTAAGACAAGGAAATATTTTGCCCTTTCGGGAATTATGCGCAGATCCACTTTCATTGCTTAGGTGGGGCGTACCTAGTCCCATGACCTCCTTAGGGGGCCACATAAGTTAGTCCTACCAAAATTTATACCATTCCACGCCAGTGCATCTCGTTGATGTGCGGTCGGATCACTTAAACCGAGGAAAGGCGTATAGCACAACAGGTACTGCTTAAACAGCATTTCCTCATCATCTCTTTTTAGAGTTCTTGTGGAGGTAACGAGTCAAAGCAATGACAACATCGAATTCACACAGGATGAGTATAAGTTCTTCGCTGTCACCTACACTCCGGTGGGCAGTATTGTCGGCAAGGTTACAATCCTCAATGCCCCTCAGAACAGCGATCCGGAGGGTCAAGGACGGTGTGGCTTTTCCATTCGTTCGGGCGACATGGTCCCCTTCACCATTGACCCACAAGGTAGACTGCGCTGCCAACCGACTTCCCACTTCTCTACCCTGCTGCTGTGCCGACCTGTTTTCGTATTTACTAGTCCATCTACTCACTGCTAGCCTGTAAGAGGCTGACGTAACTTTTATGTGTCTACAGGTGTTCTACGAGTGGGTAGAGTACTGACGACCAGTTCACCGAAGGCCTTCCGATTCCAGGTTCAGTTTACGGACTGTCTGGCCAGGACGCCCAGAATTAAACTTGCGACAGTCGAAGTGGACTTGATTCAAACCAGCTGCCAGTCCAAGTGGGAAGGTAAGTCATGTGCTTTGCTTATAATTGTGCTGTGAGCTGCCTCGAGGACAGAGTGCGGGATTGCGTTATTTTCTGATTACTTCTAAGCGCCTTCAACTCCACAAATAGGGATGATTTTTGTTAACTCAGGAAAACAAAATAAAGCTACGTTTCCAGATGTAACTACACGTTCATGTCTAAGAGAAGACTACAGAGAAAGTATTTTTATAGACGGCAGCCAAAAAAGACTAGTTTTGTTTAATTACTGACTAATTCCGGGTGTAGGGAGCAATTATTACAGGTGGAATTGCGCTGATATACGGGCCGGTTTAGGTAAGGGTTGCAGTTGTGGCACGGCAATTGGTAGGGCCTCCAGGAATTTGGCACGAGGCCATCTGTAGCGGGAGGATATTTATGCCTTTGATCGTCCACGCTGACTAGAAAATTGATTAAATTGCATGATTTCGCAGCAATTTTACTCATTTCGAGCTGCATCGGGAAAAGCGCATTTGAGGAGTTATGTCTAAGATACTTTACTTGAGTGTGTACATCGACCGCCGCAATAAGGTATTTCCACCGAACAAAGCCATTTAGCTGGGGGAAGGATCCACCGTCGGAAGCCCCATTTAGTCCAAGTTCTCCGACTCCGAACAGATCTACTGCAAGGCCAGGGATCTGAGCATCTGCTAGATAAGCCCTTTCTCTATCCTTTTTATTATTGTCTATCAAAACGTTTTATGACTTGCATTGTCACCATTGTTCACACCTTCCGCCGGTTCATTTAGCTCAAACAACCCACTGGGTTCCTTATTTGTTGATTTTTCAGTTTTTTCCCGAGACTACTTATCATATATGCGTTTGTTACAATTAAAGTCTCTTGACTAGATTCATTGTCTACGTTTTGTGAACGCAATTGTCGTTGAAACAGGCACCAGAGCTTATAGTCGTTACAGTCAACTGTTTAAAAATTCTGCTGTTTTAAAAGATCTGCTTATTTTGTGAACCACTACCACTCCTTCCCGGAATTTTCTGGACCTTTTTTGATAAGTGAGTGCATTCTGCTTCGAAAATATCCTGACTTATGATAATTATCAACTGCGACATTTTATGCGCTTTTGCGTTACATGAGAAAAGTCGTTTATCGACAGTGCAGACGCAGTGTAATCAGCCTCAAAATGGGTTTCCACGATAACTGCATACCTTCGGCAGCATTTTTGAAGCTCGTTCGCCCAATTCGCACGCGCTACTGCATTACCCGGCCACCGTTGTCGATCGATCGTCTAACCAGTGGCACCCTCACACGGCTGGGCAAATTCTTCAGCGACTTTGACCTTTGCTTTACTGCCGGATGACCAACTCCTACGTCCACCAATCCCCACGTCTTTAATTTCGACTGGCCCAGGATTGTTATTTTGTCATTTTAACTGTGCTTGGTTGCGTCAAATGGCTACCCCCCCGGACCTGAAGGGAAAGGCTCATGATCTTCAAAATATCAGCCCATAAACCAGTCTACTCTCCGACAGTTCGGCCGTCGTTGTCAGCCATGTCCACCATCTGCTCCACAGCAGACTGAGAGCAGGCACGATGACTTTTTCGTGAATTGGTTTATGGAGGTGGCCGACTTGCACAGCATCTATCGCACTCTCTCCTCCGCCTGAGCCTGGTGTCAAGATAAAATCAGTAAGAACAAAGACGAGAGAGGGCGCAGCTGGTTGGCACGATCCGGCTTGCATCTAGTCGTACTACCACACCGTCTGGTCCACAATGAACACTTGACCAAAATTTCAACCAACAAAAACGACTCAGGATGAGGATGCACAAGTCGCTGGGCAACCGTGCAAACGGCCCGTATACGCAGCGAGAGCGCAAACGCATGAACCAGCAGGGAACCAGGTGCTAGAGAACTGCCTCCGCACACCACGCTGCGAGAACCATGGTTTGCTGAATCGTGGCATAGCAGTCTACTCCTTAAAAGGTGTTAGGTCGTATTATTTTTGGATTTTTATGTCCTGCATATGGCCCTAAATGTTCGTCTTTCCATGACATCGGAAGGTTGAAAGCGCGGGATATCGCCACGCTGCCGTTTCTTGCATCGAACCGATGCACGCAGAGCATCGCCGTAGTCATAACTTATATCACATATGCATTCTTCTGTTCCATCAGGTCTTCCGCAAAAAATTGACGTAAATCCAAACAGACGGCGACCCGAACATCTCCTGTGGCCGCCCAACTTCTCGTTGCACACGTGTGGAGAGGGCTGCATAAATCCCACAATTCAGGCAGAACTCAGTCTTCACTCTGTCAGGCCGGATCTACCGCTGGTCACAGCCACCACCTCCAACTGCCGGCACGACCCCGAGAGTCTGCACAAGCAGCGGAAACTCTGTGGTAGGTTTTGGAGAGAAAGCGATTTCAGTTTTCGGGTCCCTACCAGGTGCGTTTGTGTTCACGTGCTGCGCGGTGCAATTGGCTGCAGAGAACAGAAGATGCGCAATTGCTGGTAGATCTGAGGCGAATTAATCTACCCAACTCCAGTCCCCCTCCCCCCCCCACATTCTTAGAATATACCTCTCGGGCAGTCATTAATCTTGACTGCAGGGCGGCACTCATGCGGTTTCACCTCGTCCTCCAGCTTTATTTTAAAGCAAAATGTTATTACTGACAAAGACAAGGGAGACTGGAATGGCCAGTTGTGGCCACGGAACTCACTCGTTCCGATGTGCCCTACGGACTCTCTTGCGAGCCCAAATTAGCAGCCGCACAGCGGCGCATGATATAGGCAGAATGGTATTACCGACAAAAACAAGGGAGACTGAAGTGACTATTTCGGGTTTATTAGCCGTCGTCAGCCAGTCATACCCAACCCCGAAGTGTGAAACACCCGGGACTCGATCCCGCAACCTGTTAGTTAGAAATCCAACAACTCCAACCGCTGAGCCACGGCTTCGTTGACCTGTCGGTTACGATCTGGAATGTACAGCGGTAGAGGGGCGTCCACCTATCGCTCACAGTTAGACTTCTAACAGGTGGCGAGATCGAGCCCCAGGTGTTCCACACATCGGGGTTGGGTATAAAAGGCTGACGATGGCTAATAAGCCAGAAGTGGTCACTCCAGTCTCCCGTGTTTTTGTCGGTAATACCATTCTGCCTATATCATGCGCCGCTGTGCGACTACTGATTGGGCTCGAGAGAGAGAGGCCGTAGGGCAAAACGAGACCGGTAGTTCCGTAAGAACGATCGGTGAGCGCTCCTCTATCATTATTTTAAAGCCCACACGGGCAGTAGCATATCGGCTGATAGTCAATAATTACTTTATTTCAGGTATATCGCCAGGGAACAGAAATTGCCGTGAGCTCGTAGTTTAAACAGCAGAGAGTTTGACTCCCCGAAGCAGATGGACCAAGGTGACCCAGGTTTACATTTTAAATTGTCTTGCTTGTACTTGGGCCATGGTCAGACATGACTATCCTCGTCTTCCGTACACCTTTTGTGCCGAATTCCCTGAGTGAATGCACTGACTAAACAAAATATTACTGGAAACGTTCATGAGTTTATCGAGTTAATTCATAACCGGTCACACAGACTATTTCACTGTCAGCATGCTAGTGCAGAACACGTGACGAATTTCCTACGGATAACTTATCGGTAACCTACATACAGTAAATATGCTATCTCATGAAATGTCCGAAATTCCGAAATGTGTTTTCCATCCAAAAGGGGTACTTAAATGGGCTTTTCATATTAACAACCATGCAGCAGAATGCCAGGATATTTTAAGCACACCAGAATGATGGTGCTTGAACGAGCTTCTTTCCGGTAGTGCAAATTTTTCTCATCAATGTTCGCTGCCTTTACCAAGTCAAATTTGTTTTATATGAAACATGCATATGGATATTCGTTTTTCTCTTTCATTTTGTGGCATATTACGTCTTTTTTAATTTCACACTTGAAGAAAGAGTATCCTTCGGTTTTAGGAACGTTTCTTACTGTGTGATTTTTTGAGACCGTAAAACGTCCATTCACAAACCATCATATGTCCATGTTTAATAATGTTGCTTGCAAAACGTATATTGTGGTCAAAATCCACAGCAAACCTTTATGAACCCGACATGCTATCCACTTATATTGGGTAGAAATGAATGATTTTCTTTGCACAGAAAATATACAACACGTAGTTGGGACACGACGTATGTAAGCTGAACGATAGGCCGCGTCCAAAATTACTAGGGAATAGAAAAGGTCTTCTAAGACCGGACCATACTCTCCCTCTTAGTACATGAATTTAAGAGGACGTAATTTAATACCAAATGAGTAAAAGAACGAATATTTGCGTGCGTGTTTTCTATAAAATATATGTAAATTCACAAGGACATCATAAAGCGATGGGAAGACTCATGCTACCTAATTAATCGCTTTTTGCAAAGTATAATTCCTACAGGTGATCTGAAGGAAGCTCATCCGAGGGCTGACATCCTAATTTGAGTGGAACATCTAGATTCTACCTCGGGATTATCAATAATACAACTCAGCTTAAGTAATCTTTTCGAATACAAGACACATTCTAGAATTTCGATCAACTTTTCATGAAATAGCACACCTACTGTTGATGTGTTAACATCTTTTGTCCAAGTATACTTTTAAATTACCGCAATACCCTTTCACATCCTATGACACCCTTTGTTGTTTCCTCTTTGGGAATGCTGGTTAATATTTAAATGTTATCTCTTCTGAAATAATGCACTTTCGAAGAGCTCGTAGGAGCGCGGTGGAATCCACTCGGTAAGGCGGGGTTCGGCATCCAGCCTCCGCGCGGAATACTCGCAGAATTTTCTTCATTTAGTGACAGCCGAAAACGGGATCTTACTCCACACCGCATCCTCGGTGAAAGTTCTAGAGGCAATAATTGTGGTTCCTGGGATGATTTCCTTCGTTAAAAGCCTCCTCTGGTCTCACATTCCACTCTCCTTTACTCAAGTTTCACAGGCATATTCTGCAAACCATGTAAAGCGACTTTTTTCCCCTAAGTCGAGGATTGCCAAACACAGCGTTCGCTATGGATAGCTTGCCTGGCTTTTTTCTCGTTGAATTAAGGTATTTGAATCAAGGGAAGCATCTTGAAGTTGGTCATCGTGTTCTGCGTATTATTCTTAGCAAACGTATAAGCCCATTTTTAAGCTTGCCAAACCTGGTGGTATGGTGGATCCACTGACGTAATGGACTTACTAATCTAATTTTACTCAGTAAGGACTGCTGTAATTAGATCGGAAAGTAGTAACCTTCATAGGTATGCCTCAGTTTTATGAGTATATTCAATCTTGTCGGTCACTCTTAGCGAACACGGAATACTCTATCGACCTCTTGAGATACTGCCTCAAGACGTGCTGTAAATTCGATTAGCAAACCATAGAGCGAAATCCAGTGCCCACTCATCAGATTGCTGCCTCCCAGTTTGAGTGCGGGTTCAATGAGGGTGGGCTGACAGCTCTCTGCTAATGTTCTTTTTCCCGCCTTGTTAATGCAGACGTGAATCCTGCCACCATCATCGACCTGCTGCCCAACGTGAATACTAGTCTGGATCTGCAGCTTATTCCACCGCAAATCGGTGCCCTGCCCGAAGCCTTGGCCGTCTCTTCGGCCTTCCGTTTCGATTCCAGTGCCCACACCGTTTGGCGAGTGGATGCGGAACAGTTGCGTCTGGCTGCTAGAGCTCAACAGCTTCGTCTGGCTGGTGATTCCTTCTTTCCTCCGGAAGCCGACGTTCTGCCGAGCAACCTCTTTGAACGCGACTTTACGTTCTCCTTCTGGTTGCGCCGGCGCCGGCAGGCGCACCGGCGAGGGATGGGACTCACGTCGGAGACTACGGATCCCGACGAATACGAGACAGTGCTTTGCAGTCAGGAGGACAGTGGTAGGTTTCTGTTTTTTCTGTCCTCATCGCTGAAGTACGCTCTTCCCGGATTCGTTGTCTCCATTAACTAGTCATCACACGATCGGGAAGAGTAGAAGATTTGAGATGAGATCCAGTTGGTTGTTAAATCAGACTCTCTCACCAGTCGAACCACGATATCGTGCACTGTGGCCTGTGATAGGAAATACATGCATGGCAACGACTCTTTTTGATCCGGTCTGATTTCATGGAAGAATGAGGGCCTTTTGCTCCGATTTGTCGTTGCAATATACGGCCCTGGGAGATGCTTGCAAAGCGAGAACCCTCGAACATTGCGGCGGCGTATGGAAGGCCCATGTCTGCAATTCCAATTTCCCTCTTCTTTGCTGTAATACTTCTCAAGTATTGTCCTCTATCGAGTGAACATGCCCGAAACTCTAGACTGGAACATGGGACAGGCTTGAAGACCATCTTGAGTGCTTCAACTAAGGCAAATCGGTAAAAGAGAGAGAGAGAGGAATTCGCTTTATTTTTAAATCATAAATTTCAAATTTTTCAGCAAAAAATTGGCTCTATCAACCATGAGCAATAAATAAGTTAATAGATTACTCAAGAATCAAAAAGTTCAACACAAAGGAGACGATTTTATTGGGGACAGTTCAAGTCTTAACTCCTGTATTTCTATCTCTTCACGAGTAAGATAGTGCTCCTATGATACTTTCAGAGTACCCAGTCCATCAGATTGGATTGTCTCGGTATTTGTGTTTACAAAAGTCCCATTCTGCGTGGACTCTTAAAAATATCCTTCAGTCTCCTGTCTGATTCGTACTGAAACAGCAACCCACGGACATCATTCAACCAAACCAGGCATAGCTTCAGTTGTCTGTGTTTTCCCCAGTTGCATATGAATCCGAGTGGAGTTAGCAAAAATTCTAAGCGTCCACACCGGTCAGATGCTCTCTCGAGAGCGTCGGCTGAGTTCCCCTGGTGGCAGAAGAAAGAAGGACTCTTCGGAGCTGCCGAATTCACTTGGGAATTTCCGATCCATTGGCGGGAACCTTTTGCTAGATGAAAGGACTATGAAAATCAGATTATCAGGCGTCGTAAACGACTGCATTAAATCGCAGGCAAGGGTCGGCAGGTACATCCGAGAATTGACAGTCTGCTTCCTCCCTTGTATGTAGGAAATCTCTAAAGCCCTAAGTGAACATTCAAAGGATTTTCGAAGTAGCATTTCCATGAAACAGCGCTGCAAAGAGTAAGAGACTCCGCCTCAGAAACGGTTAAACCCGGGTTGTTTGTGGTATTTTCTGCATAGAATGCTCATGCGCGTACGTAGGCCGCGAGAGCGGATGTGTTTAGGCTCATCCTCGCAAACAAGGACGGAGTTGCTATAGACACAATTTCTTATTCCTCTTTGCTGTGCGGTAATCTTATTTAGTCACACTAATACTCAGCCAACTGCAGACCATAATATGATTTCATGGCGTCCTCGTAATACGATGGTCTGCTCACTGTAGAGGCCTACGCACACACAACAGTTCAACCGTTGTGACCGATATGTCCACCGTGTGTTTCAAAACAGCATGAGAGCAGGGACAGCGACTTGCGAGTGACTTCGTTTACAGCGATCGTAGAATTTTGCAGAATCTACCGCACTCTATACCCCTCCAAACTGGGCCTAGGGAGAAGACCGGAGGCGCGAGAGGCGCAGGCGACTGGCAAAACGAAAGGCCCTGCCTAGTTGTCCTACCACACCCCCGGTCCACAACGTGCACCGACTAGGAGTTTAACACAACAAGAAAATAGGAGGTGGTTCGGATCCGAAACGGCGCGGCGTGGACTTGCGCCTAGATGTGCTGCCACGTCCACCAATGCTGACAGTTTTACGGGAGCGTATTACCAGTAATGTCTGCCGGTTTCCGATCTAGCCCTTGTTATGGTTCAGCGTGACCCGTTTTAGGGGGCACATGCAACCACGCACACGACAGTTCTACCGTCGCAATTGGTGAAACTGACCTCGGAGTGGGCTCAACGCCGGTTACTCGTGTGTCGATTATTTTATAGTAGGGCAGGCTTTCGCAGCCCCTCACCCATCATGCGCCGAGTGCAGGATAAAATTAATACAACTGGAAGTAGATGTGGGCGCATTGGCTCGCAAAGTTAAACAGTCTGCTTGCGTGTGCCACATACATGACCTCGTGCCCACTCCGTATGTAGCCCACGGACATTTATTACCAGGCACCTTACGCGATTTTTTTCCACTCTGAACTGACGCAAACTAGTGGTGTTGACGAGCACATTTAAACGCCTGTCGGAAACCGTTTTGCAGCAGCAAATTTTGTAAGATTCGTGGATACATCAACAGTACTGCTAAACTTCGATGTTAGCTGGGCGGGGATTGTTTTCCGCATGCCTAAATAACACTACCAATGTTGATGTTCAGCATTCAACCTGACAGTGGCCTCTATATCAACTCTCACTCACCCTTCGTTCCATTTCCGGAACCGTAACAAGATCGTGACATCTGCCATCCTTTGAACTTCCCAGCGATCCTATCAGCTGTGATGACCTTTGAAAGCAGCCGTCCTAACGCTTTCTACTCGTTTATTCTGAGAGGTGCTTTGGTTTCGGATGTTTGGTCTCTGAGAGAAAAATATTCACACTCTTTAATATCTTCACTTGTCAAGTACCAAACACCTGAGTAAATTTTCATTATTCAAACTCTCTCCTTAGCGTCGGAATGCTGATGCAATTAATTGATAGCTGGTTGTCCAGATGCTACTGAAAGTCTTCGCAAGGCATCCATGAAGCAATGTGGCGTGCTTGCAGTGGAAGCCTCTTCGAGGGGCTATTGATGCAGCGCAGGAGCTTCGTTCAGTCAACGTAGCCGGAACTGTGACATTGGTCGTCATCTGTAGAGGCGACCCATGTTTCCCTAACCCCTAACTTAGACCAAAAGGGCTTCTAGGTGCCGTTTACAGTGTCATGACTACGGAGTCCAGGGTTGGAAATTACACTGGTTCCCTCAACTAAGGCCGGTGCTACAACCAGTTTTTGGCGCAGCTGGTGGTCGGATACGGTGAATACCAAGACCTTAAAAGAAACGACAGTTGTTTGTATATGCTGCTTCACGTAGACTTGATTGTCTGAGTCGGTACTGCCCGTCAATTCAGGATCTTCCCCATACAGTTGTCGAGGTGGCTAAACACAAATGTACTACTTAAGTAGCATGAGACTGCTGTATGTTAATGGCTTTCCCCTTGAGTGCTTACCGTTATCCAGTAGTTGCCGGCCTCAATACTGCCTGCGAAGTGCCCTCACCGTTCCCTGTGAAGAGCGGAGGCATAAAGAGTAGTATGCAGTTTTTTTAAAAGGGGTTTGTATCATTTTTTTGAAACTCGAACGCGGTGAAAACAACCCGGTCCCCTTATATAATTTTTATCATTCAAAATTTTAACGCGAAAATAATTTATCCGTTTAGTTGCCAACTTTTACGAAAACCTGATTTCCTACCAAACGAATGCGCGAATTAGACCTTTTGATTATATTTCTATAGTTAATTATCAAGTGTCCGCGATAATGGAACTCATTGAAAGATTAAAATTAGGAAAGGACTTTTTAATGAAAAACGTTCGACGAGTGATTGTCAAGAATGCCAAGCTGAAGTCAGCACACTCGAGTGTGTGAATTCTGTTGTCACTTACTGACAGTGCTTGCAAGCGATGAAAGTAAATTACATTTTCTCTGAATGACCTCAGCTTTAATTATTCCAATTGATATTGTGGGTCGTCGGGCATACTGCATGTTCCTACTTCAAGCTACTCTCACACAACCTTATGCCTCCATTTTTGAAAGGCCTACATCGTTGAATAGACCCTACGCACGTCCACTAGCTAACTGTCTGCGCGATTATTCAACCACAACAGATTTTGCCAGCGACAAAATGATATCGACGCACCTGAGGTGAGACCTTAGTTCCCAACTAAATGTAATTATCAACTCTGCAATCAAAAAACACCCTCCTTAGCAGACAGAGAAAACGCTACCACCGTCTGCGCGTTTTCTGCTGGAGGAGGAATTCGCTGATTAAGTCGGTCACTCAGGCGGAAACCAGATCTAAAGCGATATTTTACTCTACGTCCTCCTATCAGTATCTTGTATGGTTATTTTTCTATCTTCCGAAATTCCTGTTGGTCTAAAATGATATGGAATGTGGTAGGAATGAGATGCCAATTGTCCGGAACGGACACCTTATCCTCCTGCTGCCGCTGCTGCTCCTCAACTTCCATTCCAAGTCAAATATTGAGGCAGACTTGATCTATTACAGATTGAGCATCTGTTGTCTGACCACGGAAACAACGAATTTTTCGGAATGACTTCACTTAGGTGGTCTGCGTATTTTTGATACAGTTGATGCCATCTAGATGCTGCTAGCTGTCCATTTCTGACCTAATAGTTGTATTTTTAAGTTTTAGAAGATACTATACTAGCAGCACAAGTACTAGGTAAAATTCCATACACGCCTGTTTCGCCAATATTATGCCGCTGCATGGCACAGGAGCGAGGGGTTCGACCCGTCAGTGGGTCCTCTAGCATTCCCTGTGTGCGTGTTGGTAGATACTCCAGTTTAGGAAGTGTTGCTTTTTTATTTCCTCAAAAATTAATTGCGAACTTGAAGTCGATTACTTTATACTAGGATCTATAGGCGCAGACCAAAACTTGATTTATAAATATTTGGACGGTCATCCCGCCGTGAGTGATGGACTTCGGTCCAAGTATTCATACAACGAACTTCCGTCTGCGCTTATAGGCCCAAACATAAACTGGTCGACTCCAAGTTAGCAGTGACTTTCTGAA
>CACRXP010000167.1:240162-255329 GCA_902702965.1 Spirometra erinaceieuropaei
TCTGCTGATCCTGACTTAGCGGACGCTTACAGACCTATAGGCCCATGGAACAGGCATACGCTGTCTATAACTCACTCTCTACTCTTACAGCCACTGTACTCCGATATCAAGGCATATTAAAACGATCGGGGTGAGGGTGGGCGCATCTCCCAACAAAGCCAAACAACCTCTCCACGGCCAAACCGCTAAATGCACATGTAATGAGCCTCGGTGAGGGCTCTTGTTCCCTCAGAGAAGAGTGTCCTGGAGGCTGCACTAAGAGAGCGTCATTGCAGTCTAGCCCTTATTTCAAAGGAGGACCCTCGCTGACAGCCTTCCAAACTGCGACTTTTGTCGCATTGTGATACCTCTAACGGTGCAGACTTATTTTTATTGACGAATGCCCCAATTTTTCCTTCTCCTCGCCCCGTGTAATGGTCGCCTATCGACCGGAGTGGTAATTAAGCTGGATGCCATGACTAGTGTAGCATCGTAGCCCTGATGTGCGTGTGCCATAAGCATATTCGTTCCTCAACCCATAGGAGAAGTTATAACAGAAACGCGGAAAGAAATATATGCATCTGTCACCACGAGACGTTCTGGTTGACATAACTTCGCTAACAAGTTGCATGAGCGGTGTATAGTGTTTCGCGGATCTGAACTGCCTCCCGCAAAAAAGACAAGCGATCGGGGTCAGCCTTTCATGCCACTTGGGAAATCTCTTGACCCTACTGCGCACGTTGCAGCTGGGCAGTTGAGAACATCACAGAAATAATTGGCCTAGTAGCGTCCCCGAGTCTGAGACTTCTCGACAGTAGAATTGTGCCATAGACTGTTTTTACTACCGCGATGTCCTTCACCTCACAACGGTCTGCCTTTGCTTGGAGGTTATTGGCCTTGAAAGTCAATCGGTCATTTTGCATTTTCGCAGGTCACTGGTATACTTGGATTTCTCATTGAAGTAATGCGGTCTTACCGGCGCCCGCTATGTTGTTTTCATAAGTCCTGTATGGCCTGTTTTACTTGGATAAGAGACGTCGAATACCTATGCGGTCGTCGTCATCGCCGTCCGGGCATCCAAGGGCTTTCAAGACAGTGGCGTGAATGGCGCTCTCTGGATTTTTCCACGTGGTCTTGACATCGACGTCCTCCTCCACTCCCAGGACTTGCATTTGTTTCAGACTGCTGGTCATGAGGTTGCGAAAACAAATCAATGTTTGTCGATTCAGAGTAGTACAGTGTTTAACTCACCTGGTGCTTTCTTGTCTTGAGGCTGCATGCGGGGTTTTAAGTTTGACCTTCATCCGTCTAACTGTTCCACGTCCTATAGGTATTTTGTCAGATTTTCTATAATTCATTTTGACCCACCTGTGAAAAGCTCAGCGACCGCGGTGGGATTCGTACCCATGACAGAAAGGAGAAGGCTGTCATGGTAGTCATCTGGTGGATACTAGACTGATTATCGAGGAAATCTTGTTTAAGCAGTTAGCTTCGGTGAATTCCACACGTTCCACTAGGCTGAGCGCGTGACTTTACTCAAACGTGATTAAACTCACGACCCCCGATAGGGCCTCGCAGCTCAGGCGGCTAGAGCGTTGGCCTTACTCGAACCTTCTGCCTGTTGTTGTGGGTTCTAGTCGCCGAGTTTTTCACGGTTGGGTCAAACTATATTATTCCACGGTCATAACGCCTTCTGGCGAGAATGTGATGTAGCACTTGCCACTGACATAAGCAAGGGGGCCTCGGAGTTGTAATATCAAAAAGCGGCGTGAATGATGAGAAAATAGTGCTCTGTGCCTGCCTACAACAGAAGGGGCTCGTTATTTTTGCAGCTGTCGGCCTCGTGACGACCAAGAATTCCGCCTTCCCCTCCACAGGCCTCAGTAACTGCCCACTCGGGCAATAAATTCACCGGAGCCAATCAATACCATGGGCACGGCCATGATTCAGACGTGGTACCTGCTCCTCGCATCGAATAATTTGCCACTGGGGCGGCCATAGATGTTGATGTTCGGGACGAATTTCTCTCCGCTGCGTGGGAGCCTCATGGCCATGAGGCGATCGTCGATCCCCTACGGATTGGTGTTTCAAGTGTGGTGGAAGCTACGGCTGAGTCACAGAAAATGTTGGATCTTTTTTCATGATAGAAGAATGGAGCTCTGACTGGATATCGATGCTGTCTTTGAAAACTATTTTAGCACACCGCACAAGTGGTTGACGGAATGGTCGGAGAAGACTATTTTGCAGTATGATGAATAGAACAGCGTGTTTACATTCCTGAAAAATATCCCCTCGAGAATGGTAGTCATCTGTCTTGTGTGCCACCCTCACTACTACAGTTCATGTGGCGCCTATGTTCGGTTGGAGCGTGGCTCTTTCTGTGGTTTGTGAGTAGAAGAGAAATTTTCCACACAGTTTTTAATAAAAAACATACTGCTTAAGTTCATGTGCCATCGAAGTACATCGCATTATCTTCATATTTTATGCCTGAAGAAAGTGTATATTTAGGTTTTACAAACGTTTCTCAATTCCCGAATAATTTTCAGCCTGATCTGCCATTGCATCAGCGTTGGACAGTTTCAGTCTACAAGGTGCATGCTTTCCGCGTAAGGAAAATAATATATTCCTCTATGCCTTTAAGAAGATACCATATAGATTTCATGAAATTTTGCAATGGATCCGGACTGTGTTGTACATTTCATGAGGAGCAATAGTGAACGGAAATGTGCGGTCTTGCATGCATGGACATCGTACGGTCCTAAAATCTCATAATTTGAAACTTTTTTAAAACCTAAATATACACGTTCTTCGGGTAGACATATGTAAGATTCCCTTCCAAACGAGCAGAAGAAAGCATATTTTATGCATGTTTTCTGTAAAGTATATTTGAATTCATAAGACCATCGAAAATCAATAGGAAAACTGCATGCCACTCAAGTAGTCATTTTTTACCGAACGTGGTTTCTACAGGAGGTGAGAATGAAGTGCATTCAAAGGCCGGCATCCTGGCGAATCCGAAATGTTATAGAGTTAAGCTGCATGATAATCATTATAAAAACTCCACTTAAGTAATCCTTCCTAATCAGAAAGGCATTCTGGAATTTTGGCTAACATTTCATGAGATCGGTCACGCACTGTATATCACTATCCACTAAGTTGACGACACATAAGAAGGTTGCGGAAGGACCTGGCTGTGTTTGTTAATGAGGGGGGCGGCATCTTGAGTGTTGTAGCACGCTTTTTGTACGTGGGAGAGAGAGAGAGGTGGGGGAGGGGAAGCGGGGAAGGTTTAGAGGAGAGGTATGTATGGGTGGAGAGGGGAGGGGAAGGGAAGGAGTGAGATGGATGGAGAGCCACGCAGATGCTCTAAACGGTTTGTGGATGAAGCTCAAGTGTTGTCCAATTGGTGCGTGCGCTGCATTAGCCGAGGAGAGGTGTGTCTGGTGTTATGTCGCATTTGCCGTGAGGTGGCTTGTTCAAGTGGCGCATGGGCGGCCGTGACTGTCTGGGCACGTGCGTCTCAGTTGAAGTAGCTTAGACTGTGAGGTCAGTGCGTCCAGAACCTGGGAAGGCAAGTGGCCTTGGGGCATTGAATAAATGCGCCAGACATCACGATGATGGCTGTCAGAAGCAGCTCCCTACCAGACAGAGCGTAGTGGGGACGGACTATGAATAGAACGAGTTGGCCCGGTGCACACGCGTGGGCTTGAGAGGCTGTCGATGATGGCTGAAGATTCTCGAGCCAGGCACGAGGCTGATGCTGCGACCTGTGCTGAAGTGCAGTTAGAGCATCAACCACAGCGTACTGGCGTGATCTTGCCAACGTGAGCGAATGAGCTGGCACCTTGGTGTGAGAGGAGTGGCCATTTCCAATCTACTGCATCACGATGACTGCTGGGCCAAACGCATGTGTTTGCGAAGTGAGCTCACTGTCGTCCGCATTTGTTGAGAGGTTGTGTGTTCAGGTGACGCATAGTGGGCCGCAACTGTCTGGACGCATGCGGATCTCAATTGGAAAGGGTCAGACTGTTAGACCAGCTCAGAAGACGAAGATGCGATCACTGGAACAAGAATTTTATTGGCCGGACGTTTCGGATTCTCACTCGAATCCATCATCAGAGACATTCGCAGATAAAGGTGATGGTGGCACCAGGAGTGTAGTATTTATAGCACGTGGCTACCGTGGACCGGACGCGCACTGCAATCAACAGTTCTCGCAATCACCGCTGGGGCCATAATCGATGCGGTGGTGGCTTGCCAGTCCGAGTCCGAGTGATTAATTTCCGTGACCTCGTCATCCGTGCTGGATGCTGGTGTGGCGATTGCTCGACAAATTGGCTCACTGTCACTGGGATAATTGTTCGTCCGCGCCCTCCCCACGTGACTGATTACCCTGCCCACAGGAAATCGCAGCACGGAATATGGTACCGGGAGGTCATTGTGTTTGTTGATGGATTGCGGGCCTGAGAACCATGACTTGAGCAGCTCGCGGATCACGCGGTTGTTACTCCTTGCGAGGATTTCAGCCTCTTGAAACTTACAAATATGGCCGGGTCACGTCGAGTGTGCCGCCGCCTGAGAGCTAGCGTATCCAGCGCATCCGGAGCCGCAGACTGAGAAGGTGAACGACTTTGACGCAGTGGGGCCGTGAGCAAGGACGTCAGGCCTCGCCTCGACCGCAGTCGGCAGCAAGTAGGGGTGTCACTTTACTCACCTTAAGAGTCAACTAGTGAGGTGAGGGAGGAAGGGGGGGTACTGGCGGCCGACGATCTCTACAGGGCAATTATTGCCCGCACCAATACGACTTTTCAACGGTCGCGAAGAACGATGTCAACCGCGTGCCCCAGAACACGGCGGACGCTGGAACGGTGACTTGTGTGCGAATTTGTTCAAAATGATAGGAGGCAAGCACTGCATCTACCGCGCTCCCTCCTCCCTTACCCACGTGAGCTCCACATCAAGGCAGCGTCAAGACGACTGGAGGCGGAGCCGGGCGCAGTGGTTGACAAAGCCAAGCGGCCCCTATATTCGTGCCACACACGCCCCGTCCGAGCACAACGGGCCAGAAGGGGACGGTTCGTATTCCAAATGGGCGCTAGTGCCGTCGGAGCTACACTAAGAAGAGGCCATTGCAGTCTGATTCTAGCTCCTAATAGGAGGACTGAGTTATCCTGCCAGTTGGTAGACTTCCAAGCCACTTCTTTTAATGCACCGTGATAGATTAAAAGCACTTTAGACTATTTATATTGCGGAACATGCGCTGAATGTCGTGGGGAAGGAGTCTCCGGAGTCGATCTCATTCTCTCACTTCATTCTTCCAGGCATCAGTCCACTGTCCGAGCCGATGACCCAACTGGCGTGGAGATCGGACGTAGGTAGCTGGTGCGGCACGAGTCTGCGCTTGGGCGCGCCACCATCCCTTCCGCGTTTTTACGTGTGGGCATAAAGAGTAGCTCCTGCGGTACCCTAATCTGGCCCCCTCTTGGCCCAGGGCTTCTCCCGCGTGACCCGTTGTAGGCGCTCACATTGGCACAAACACTAATGAGTGCTGCCTTTTGCGCTTGTATGTCGTTCGCCTCCTTCTCAGTTCCGCTGTTGGATCTGTACCAACACATGGCCTGATAAGGAGGTTGATTGACGCGCCAGTCATACACCAGCCCTTCAGGGTCTCCTGGGCCCGATGTCTTCCTTTTTTGGGCCTCCTCAGATAGGAAATTGCGTGCGATAGCTGCAGAGTACTCTGCAGCCAAAATGAAACGGTCTCAATCTCTCTGGCGCCCTGCGCTAGCAATCTACCAGCATTGTTGGCCTGTGCATGAGTTAAGCAGATCAGACTGACATTGTACGACGTATTGTTTTGCGCAGTAGGACAGCCAAATACTGGAGTCTGGTATCTGGAGTCACTGCAAAGATAAAAATTTGTTAGTACTCCTCAGCATTATGGGAGTTAAATGCAGACTCGATTATTTTATGTGAAACCGCCTAGAACATGCCGTGCAGCTCAAGTAGGAATCTCATCTCGAGTGATTGGCTGTGCTGTGTGAGAAAAAAGACGGTGGCTCTGTGATAATGAACGCATGCCAAACGTGTGTTTTGAGCTCGCTGAGTGCATCCACCCCTGGCATTGTCGCGAGACCTCATTGTTAGGCGGTCTCATGATCACAGCATCCAACCAACTAGTTACTGTGACCAGTTCTGGTAAACACACCGACGGGGGAGAGTCAGATGTTAACTGGGTTAATCGGGATGATTTTGAAATCAAAGGCTCTATGGAAGGAAAGAAAACAATTAGACTACAGTCTTGGAGAGCGTATGAAGCAGCGAGAAATGGGTAACTTGTTATGAAATGTTTTCTGAATCTATGTTATAAAGCTCCTCTGAGTCCCAGACTGCGGGCTCTGTTTTCCTCGTAAGTAGGGTGAGGAATTAAATAGCAGTACATCTGCTACTTTGAAATTAGTCAGTTGTTAAGTGGAATCTCATTAATTTGATGGTTCAGACTGGTGGAGCAACTCTTCATACTGACCCAAACAACATATCACTGGTGAACACTATTATGTAGATAAATATTACTGGCAAAGCAAGCTTAAATGCAATACTCAAGTATTAATTTAAGTGTCCTGTAGAATTTAGATTGTGATGATGTTGTGAAGACTCACTCTTTTCGACTGGTCGTCCATCTCAATTTCAAAGTTCCTTTAATCGCTACCGAGCATTAAAATGAAAAAAATGTCATTCTCATTTGCAAGGGACTTTCGGATACAATACTCCCTCGATATATCACTCTTTGACTTTCGGGACTTCACTCTATAGTGGGATTTGTATGCAAGCATATCCACATATATATATATATATCACGAAGTTTTCGGTGGTTCGCGGATCTCTACGGGCAATGAGCTTTTTTGTTTCTGGTACACACTTCCTTAGTTGGTTTTTACGATTGATTTCAAACATGAGACGTTATATCTAGCAGAATATAAGGTGTTTACACTCTATAACTGTGTGAGGAATGCAAATAAAATATTCGGATTTTAATTCGCGGATTTTCGCATTTGGCAGGGAATCCTAAAAATGCAACTCTTGCGACCGAGGTGGAATAAGCGTATATTTTAAATTTTTTCCTCTCTCCAGTGGTTTGTTGAGATCTTCATAATGGAAACGCTTTTCACAAACTTATCCATCGTAAACTTTCCTTTTTTATTACACGCTACTATGTTGTTGATGTTGCGTTTTTGATGGCCTACTATAGTTAAAAATTGGGGTTGCGTGGGTTCAGAGTCCTTGTTGTTGCTCGCTCTGTGTTTGAGTATGGCTTGGTGTGCACGTGACCTCCTTAGGGACGTTTCTAATTAACCTGACTTGTAGGCTTTTTAGAAGAGCAGAGATTCTTCTTAAGTGACCGGAATACAGACAACGTCCCGGAGAAATGAGTTGAGTGAGCTGCTGCAGACCCAGCCGACTTCCTGGGTTAATCATGTCGTCTGACAATGCTCCATTACCCTGCTCATCGCTTTAAGCTTAGCAGGAAGTTGTAAGGCACCCCGGGTTACTCTTGTTGAATTCGCTTTCGTTTCCTGTTGTTCAGTGGAGCTAACATACAGCTTTGGCCCTACTTACACGTGAGGCAGCCTTCGCAATATCAGCCCATCCGCCGCATACGTGCTACCTCGTGATAGAAGTGACGAACTTTGCGGCATCTATCTGACCCTCTCTGTCCTTCCACACCTCTCCTACACCTGTAACAAAAAGGGCTCTCTAACCCACTGGTTATTGGGCTGGTACCGAGGGCTGGGAGGACATTCACTCTACCCGTCACTTGCTGTACACTTAACGGTTCCCCGAACTGTCCGCACAGGGAACCTCATTCCATCGGATGTCGTAATAACGGTAGTTGCTCCACGGCCACAGTAAGAGGAAGGAGGTGGAGGGTAATATATGGTTATGTAGCCCCACCTGATGGACACAATACTGTTGGGGTTGGGGTTAAGGGTTATGGTTAGGGTTAGGGCAATTATTTCTCAACCACTCAAAGTACAACCGCACATTCCCAATAGCTTTTCTGTTGCATGCAACTACTTGACTTTGTCGCCTTTGCGTTCCCCGGCCCCGCCTGTAAAAACCCCTATTATCCCCGGTGCCGTATTAGAGGTGGCTGGGGTTTGCTTACTTCAAGTGGGGCTACATAACCACATCTGACCCAATGGAGTCCAGTGTTAACTCCGAGGTCCGAGCTTTAGCCTCAAGTTACCAAATTCTCAAGCCATGATTTTAAATACACAGCGGTGGCTGGGAGGCAGTTAAGTTGGTTTATCATGATAAAAGGGCGTGCGAATCGATCTTTCCTCCTATTCACGCGCCCGTTCACAGCCATGTACAAAGTTGAGTCGAGGCGACTGTGTGTGTGACATGGGACGCAGAGGCGGACACTCGTGCCCCCAAAACGGCCCCCGCGTTAAATAAACTGGACCGACACGGGCATTAGATCGAGATCCGGCAGACTTTATTGAAAGTGTGCACCTAGAAAAGTGGGCTAATATTGGGGATGTACAGTGCGTGACCTATCTCATGAAATGTTGGCCGAAATTCTAAAATGAGTTTTCGATTAGGAAGGATTACTTATGCGCGGTTGTTATACTAATTATCTTGCGGCAGAATCGTATAGTATTTCGAACTCGGCAGGATGTCGGCTTTTAAATGCACTTCTTTTCAATCTCCTGTAGAAAGCGGGCTCGGGAAAAAATGACTACGTAAGCAGCATGCATTTTTCCCATTGATTTTCGATGGTCTTGGAAATTCAAATATATTTTATAGAAACCACAAACAAAAATATGCTATCTTTTAGTCGATTAATAGAGAATCACGTCTTCTTTATATTTTATACTTAAGGAAGGAGTATAATTAGGTTTTAAAAAAGTTTTCTAATTGCCGAAAAATTTGGAGCCTGACCATTCGTTGCATTAGCGCTTATTGATTACACTCTACAAGGCGCATGCGTTCCGCGTAAAGAAAATCCCATATTTTTCTATGTCATTAAAGAGATATCATACAGGGTCCATAAAATTTTGCAATGGATGCGGACCATGTTGTACATTTCATGAGGAGCAGTGGTAAACGGCCAGGTACGATGCTATGTGAATGGACATATCGCGGTCTTAAAAAGCCTCATAATTAGAAACTTTTTTAAAACCTAATTATACTCCTCCCTTAAGTATAAACTATAAAGAAGACGTGATTCTCTATTGATTGACTAAAAGAAAGCACATTTTTGTTTGTGGGTTCTATAAAAAATATTTGAATTTCCAAGACCATGGAAAATCAGTGGGAAAAATGCATGCTACTTACGTAGTCATTTTTTAGCGAGCACGCTTTCTACAGGAGATCGAAAAGAAGTGCATTTAAAAGCCGACATCCTGCCGAGTACAGTACGTTATAAGAGTATGCCTTAAGATAATCAGAATCACAACCACGACCAATTAATCCTTCCTAATCGAAAACACATTTCAGAATTTCAGCCAACATTTCATGAGATAGGTCACGCACTGTAGTAGTAGGCCCTGGTGCAGGTCCACTCAGCACCAGTGTGGATCCGAGCTGCCATCCTTTTTTCTTCTCGTGAAAAATCCTGGTTAGTGTTCGTTGCAGACCAGGGGGCGTGGATGTATCCCTGGAGGCGGGTTCTCACCGTGCCAGTCACCTGCAGCCTCTCCCGCCTCCGGTCTTCTTGAATCTATCTTGACCCCCGAGATTAAGCTGGAGGCGGAAACGGAGGAGGGGGAGGAGGAGGAGATAGTGCAGCAGATGCAGGGCAAGTCCACTATCATTATAAAAGAATTCACGCGCAAATCTCCGTCTCTTCTCCCACCCCATTGTGGAGCACACGGTGGACAATGTCGAAGACGACGGTCCTGCTGTCAGTGGTGGACGGCATCGCCTCTCACTATGTTTTTGTCATCACGAAACTCGCACAGGGGACCTTGGTGATTCTCGACTCCTTATTTTTGAACAACTGCTCTCATTTATTAAATTCGACTGTTATCGGCTGGCAGCAATGACCTCCCTGGAAAGAGGTCCTGGTGCACTGTAGCTAGGCCAATTCTGTTAAAACCCCAAAATAAATTTCCTGCACATAATGTACCTGATAGGCTCTTTACCTCTGTTAACGGAATACCGTCCGAGTCTTACCCTGTAAATCGGAAAAACCACAAAATTACAGTTACCACATATGGCGAACATTTCGGAGCGGTGTGGAGAATTGGGCAATGGTCGGAACTCAAGGACTGACTGTTTGTATCCCTTACATTTTCTGCGATTTTCTACTTGGAGATGTGCATAAAGGCTGTACGACTAAAGAAATGGCCTTGTAGGAAGTAGTCTCAGACACCGAAACGATTGTGTGTTTGGCGACGGTATGGAGAAGGACCCCACTTAAATGATGACAGACTGTGGATCACGCCATATAGGCTTTTATCTTGGTATCCATTCGCAGGCCTTTGCAGACATTACACCGCCAATAGCAATCACTTGCCACGACCTCAAACCATCACTCAAACTCCTTTATTTTTTGAAATCAGCTTTTGTTTGTTTTTAATTACCGCGCTCATCTCCGTTGTCGTACGTAAGCGTACGATGGGTCTTTCAGGAGAAATCCAAACAATTTCCGTGTTTTCCTGCATTTAGTCAGCTTACGGTTTACTGTGCTGCCCCAGCGTTAAAACTCCCCCTATCACCAGTCACATATGACACAATCCACAGTCTACCGACAACAAAGTGGGGTCCTTCTTCATACCGTCGCCGTGTGTTTCATGAAGCATTTAAAATGGGCAAGGCGATCCCACCCCCACTGAATGCATAATTTTTCTCTGAAATCCGCTCCCTTTTTAGCTGTCATTGCTCGCGCTCTGTCGATCGCCTTCAAGAACTGCTACCTAATGATTCAAATGTCCACCCGTGACGCGAGGACCAATCAAGCCGACAGAAAGTCCTTCCGCACCTTCTATTTCCCGCAGCTGCCGCAGCATGTGTGTTCCCCCGACCGTCTGCTGGAGAATGAGCAATGGCACCACTACGCCATCTCCGTTTCAATCGATCCCTCCTACGCCGAAGTGCAGACCAGTACCCTGCTGGTGGATGGCGAAGAGGTTGGAGCTCTCGCCGAGATGAATGAGACCATAACCTTCCAGCGACCGACACAGAAGCAATTCTCACAATTGTAAGTCGGTGTCCATTGGGTGTGTTAGTAATGCTCAATTGGCGATCACAACTGCAGGACTGTGATACCTGAAGTTGGTGTTAGCGTGCTTCGCTAGGCCTTTGAGCCATAAAATGGTCCAATTTAGGTCACGGACAAAATGAATTTTGAATGATTTGCCTCCCTGACAGCATAGGTACTAGATAGAAGCCCAGACACGCGTGTTTCGCCGAAGTTGTGTTGCTGCCTGACGCAGTTGGAGGGGTTCATTTCAACATCCCTCAGGTTCTTTATGGTACATAAGCTCCAGTTTCCATGTTAGCTATGATCAGACCTTATTTCGTAGCCGCACCTGCAGTATTCGAGCCCCAACCTAATCCCTAACCTTAACTCCAAGCCCGAACCCCGGACCCCTAGCCCCTAACAGGTACAGCTACGGACTAAGATCTTGCCTTAGCCATTTGCAGTTGGCAGCTTGTGAATACTGCGCTGCTTGATTGCAGCTCAAATATTCACATCCAGCCCAAGCCCGGAAAGCTTTGTTCTGAAGGATCTACCACAAGTTCGCGCACTTATCGTCTCGGAAACTATGCAAATGCAAGAGCGCATGTGTTTCTTTCAACTACTGTTGAACTGAGAAGGTTGTTTTTCTCAAAAATGCAAAATTTTGTGTTGGCACTGAATGTGCCCAGAACCAGAGAGACGGCGTCTGCTGAGGGATTTGCCCTCGTTGGAAAAATGTCCCCTGCATTTGTGTTAGTATTCCAGCTCATTCAGGCCTCAGAACTTCGACTTTTCGCTTACGATACCGATCTGTCCATGCGATCTGTTTTCCCAGAGTGTCTTTAACATATGGCAAAAGCGCGACTCTTTACTTAAGCCTCGTCGACCGAGATATTTCCGCAAACGTTCAGGTACTAGACCAGTTTATTGGTTATGCGAAGAAAGCAAAGTTTCCTAAAACGACCGATGACTACAAACAGCAATGGCGCCGGCACAATATCTTCTTGAGTAACTCGGTTGCTTTTCATATTTATGAGAAAAACCTGGAAAGAATAGGTTTTTCTCGGGGATTGTGTAGATGCTTGGAGCGGTACACGCTAAAAAGACGTGAACACTTCCATTGGATGGGGCACTGACATTTCCTATTGTGTCTCGCCTAGAAGCGTGTTTTGGTTCGTTTATTTTATAGGGTGAGAAGACTTTTTTTTCTGGGAATGCGTAGAACAAAGGAGTATGCACGCTTTTGCATTTTTGCATAGTCAAAAAAGTGAAAAAATATCACGCCCCCGCCCCTGGACACCATACAGTATGAGATACGCGTTTGGGTTATACGGATTATCTAATTAGTGGTAGCCAAAATAAACCTTGGAGTGGACCGCTATTAGCTCGGTTGATGCCTACGGTATTCGTTACTGTGTATGCTGGGGAGACATTTTTCACTGTGGCATACACGCAGGCATTTGACAGGCTCTGACAGTCGACTGGTGCATCGGAGGGGGAAAAACATTTGAACGGAGAGTAGGACTGAGAGTCAGGCTGCAATTACCTCTTTTTAGCGCGGCCTTTATCATGCACTTGTCTCTGTGAGGATCCAACCCGACCTGGCAAATATGGAGGGGAGGGGGAGGGCTTGTGTTCAGCCTGTGTAAACGGACTGTTTATTTTTCACTAGTCACTGCGCATGAGCCCAACTTCCAGTCGTCTTGACTCTGTTTTACCAACAGAACCTGCTGACGGAGAGAATGTGCTGCACAAATTTGCCATACTCTAAACTACTTCGCGAACAAATCGCCGGGGCCACGTCCGCCCTGTGGGGCACACAGTGGAAGTCGTAGCTTGCGATGATTGAGCTGTCGTGCTCTAGATGTTCATAAACGTGTACATGTGTACAGTAGGTGGGCTAAGTCCTGAAATGTCAATCGTAATTCCGAAATGCGCATTCGATTCGAAAAGATTATCTAAGTAGGGTTATAAAACTAGTCAGCCTGCAACATAATTCCATAATATTTCAGTTACCTCAGGATGCCGACATTCGAGTGAACTTTCTTCCTGCTGTATAAAAAACAACACTCTGTAAAAATGACTACTTAAGTTGCATGAATTTTGCTCATTTATTTTCGATACCCCTAAATGTCTAATGATATTTCATGGAAAACATGCACAAAAAATTCATTTTTGCTCCTTCGGTAGATAATTACATCTTCTTCTGATTTCATACTCGAAGGAGGGGCATACTTCAGTTTTAGAAAGTTTCTTAATGTGCAACTTTTAAAAACCGTGAAATGGCCGTTCGTAAATCGTCATATCTCTGCATTTACCAATGCGGCTTGTAAAGTTAACAATATGGATCAACTCCACTGCTTAATTTTATGAACCCTGTATCGCCCCCCTTTATTACCGTAGAGAAATGTGTGGTTTTCCGTACGCGGAAACTATACGGCTTGCAGGTTGGAAAATCTGAATCCAAGTGTGACGGTAGGGCGAGTTCAAAATTATTCGGAAGTTGAAAAACTTGTTTAAAACCGAATTATTTCCCTCCTCCTAGGATAAAATTAGAAGAAGACGTAATTATCTACCGAATGAGCCAAAGAATGAATATTTTTATGCATGCTTTCCATGAACTATAATTAAACTTTTAGGGGCATCGAAAATCGATGAGAAAAATTCATGCAGAGTGTAGTTTTTGCATGCAGCCGGGAGGAAGTTCATTTAAAAGCCGGCATCCTGAGCTAACTGAAGTATTATGGAATTATGTTGCAAGCTGACTAGTTTTACAACCTTACTTAATTGATCTTTTCGAAACGAAAACGCATTTCGGAATTCCGGTTGACATTTCACGACTTAGCCCATCTACTGTATGTATATCTAACAGTGTTGTGCGCATCGTGATTGGAATTATTCCCTTCTTTATCTGTCGCTGCTCTCATTGCGTGTCTTGAACTGAACGATTTCTCGTTGAAAAGTCAAGAACTGGTTATGAAGTGGGCGGGTTTTGGTCTTCATGGCTAGCGGAGGAGAGTAAGAGAGTCTTTGAGTGATGTTTCTGGATTGAATACACGGAGTATCCATCACCGTAAATAGGGATTTGAGGCTGCATGTCCTCATCATTTGAGTTTAGCGTTGGCCACGGCAGATAGAGCGCTTGTGTCCGCGTTTCCTAACAGCATAGCACTTTATTCGCTAGCCGTATAGTTACTACCTTGGCTGTTGCTAACAATCGTTAGCGTAGGCCTTTAGAGAAGCTTGTTAGTGTCCGGTAGAAAATCTGAAATGCTTCCTTAGCATCGACTCGGTGATCGGTATCGATTAAATATGCGAGAACAGAACTCGAAATCGCTCGGGTCCGACCTCTGTCTAGCCAGGCGGGTATATGTTCACGAACCCGCTTTATCAGGCGTCTCCGTCAGATTATTCTCAAAGCCTATGTCAGTCAGTTTCAACTGTTTGAGAACAGTAGGAATGATGATAAATATCGATATCGTATTGCCCCGACAAAATAGTAGTCGTAAAATCTTCTAAAACACTACCTATTACCCTTGAATACATAGTGCACTATCGAGGTCCAAACAAACCGAACTACTGGCCACTCCGAAGCTACCTTCCAAGAACGACTGACTGCAGAATGTCACCAATGATTGGAGGTTAGATATTGAGTTAGGTATATGCGGCCTAGGACGATTAGCATTAAAATACATAATTTACATTAAGCCTTAATTAAGATCTGTCAATGAGCTTTCATAGGTAGACGTTGTAAACCTTCCCATTCTGAACCAGAACCACTACAATATTGTTGTTTACAGTAGTGTATTTGGGCGAACCAAGTAAATTGCGTCTGAAAAATTACTACTAAGGTGGTGCGTATTATTTGCCACTGGCTTTGGATTCTCTCCTTTTGTGCATACTTTTGTTGATGTTGTGTGTGTGGTGTAGCGTGTGCCATACCGAGTTCGAATATTTAATAAGCCCCAAAAGACATCTTTATGGGAACATGATGGAA